>KQ479115.1:0-193873 GCA_000331835.2 Trichoderma hamatum GD12
GGGGGGGGGTGTGTATGATGGATGTAAATTGTGGCGATGTTTCGTCGTTTTCCCATGATGAGGTGGTTGGGATGGAATATTAAACAACTGGAGAATCATTTCTCTCGCACTGGGTTGATGTTAGGGGCTTTTCAGGCATCTACTTGGAGAGTTGAGTGCTTGACGCTGTGATGTTGAGCAGCGATATCTGTGTCGAGTGACTGATGTTTGCCTTGATTGTGCCTCAGGGTGTGGAAGGCTCACCGTTGGGTTGCAGACCGAGTCAGCCTTGGGCTCTGCATGTCAAACAAGGTGAGCATATAGCGCCGATTTTGTACAAGTCACTTGATGCCGTGGCATCTCTAGTTGACGGGATACGAAGAAAAGTTGAGTGAGTCAATTCGATATCTCGAGGTCCCTTGTCAGTGTCATCTGTCCTATTTGCGGTGTAAGTATGACTCAATGCAATTGCTCTTTGGATGGTCTTGAGTGTTTCATCTCAGCATAACTGCTGGCCTGACTAGATTATCCTTGACCAATTAACGATTGTGTAAGCTTATCAATTTATCTTGTAGATTAAAAGAGTAGGTAAGATTTTGGGAGTTTCAGCATATCTCGGCGTGAAGCTCTGACATGTGGTGGTGACGAGCATAATACTTGAAAAAGGTTGAATAGTGATGTATGTAATATCCTATATAAAATATCCTATATTAGATATTATTTTATAGCCGTTATGCAAGTGTAATTTATGTTTAAACATACAAGATAACAGAAAGAGAATAGCCAGAGAAACAAGGCCTCGCGATATCTACATGGACTCCGCTATTTGTCTGGTAAAGTTATAAATATACATGTACTTTTGATAGTAAATATTATGAAAGATGGAAAATACCGAGTTTGAGTGAATGTTGTTTTTGTAAGGGGAGCGTAGACAGCTCTAAGTCATATTATTTACTGCACTTGTATGAAGTTGGCTCTGATGAATTTGGATTTGGCTAGGGATGACATGGCTCTTCTTGGCCCATGGCGATCTACGTTTTAAAGAGGAGACTCATGAACAGGAAGTAGTTCATATAATTGGGCTATATTCTCTTGATAATATCGCTCTCAGCAATCTTAAGCTCATGTATTTATTACTTTGTATTTTCGCACCTTCTCCCCTTTTAATCACACGTAAGGTCATATTCTGAGTTACGCTCTGAGATCTTACGAGTATCAATTCAACACATTTCTTCAATGTTCGATTAAGCAATAAGCGAGCTCATAAGTACCCCTATAAGGAGCTCGTACAGTCATGTATCGTTTAATACATGGAGACTCCTTCATCATACCTCCGCAAAGCTTCATTTACACAATTTGTGCGTTCCAATACTATTCATGAATGATAGAACAAAACGCTTCTAGAAACACGTTAGCATAGATTGTTTGCTGCATATAGAGATATACCAACGTATTTAAAGAGTTTAGCCAATAAACGATTATCTTCTGATACACATGTAGTCTCTCAACTGATTATCTGCCGACATACTATAACAATAACTCATCCAAATGAGAGCACGCAAAAGGGCCAAACGTTGCTATGCAATTATTTTGCAAAGTCTAAGCTTTCTTTTCATCCTTTATTAAACTACTTTTAATTGCTATTAAAGTCTCTACATCTAATTAATTAGCTTCGGCCCCAATCTCATTGCCCCTAAAAGCATGGGTTGCTGACTCCCGAAAATTCGCTAAACTTTTATTAAAATGTTTTCCAAATCATTTGCTAATATGTGCATGCAATATTGTCATTTCCATCATCACTACCTCCTTTTTATTTTTATTTTTACCTCTTGTTATAGTTGACGAATTTGCTCTGGAAGAATCAAGTTAGCATTTGATATAACACAGCAAAGGGGTTGGGGAATAGGGAAAGTACATACACCCAAGAAGAGGATAATGATGTTGCTGCCAACAAAGCAGAGGAAAATACCCAAATCTCTCCAGCGGTGGTCAAAGCTCAAGCCCAGCGGGTTGTAAAACTCATCGCCAACGCCGTACTGGCAGTATTCGCAGTTTTGGGTAGAGTTGGAGACCAGGTAACCAGAAGCTCCTCTCTCGAAGAAAGGCGCCATGTATTCGCCACAAGTCGTACCGTTAGGTGCGGTGAATCGGTTCAACTCAGTGCTCTTGCAGACGACCTTGAGATCGTGGAGAGCAGTGGTGACACAAGCACCGATGAGACGAGTGAATGGATCGAGCTGGTAGAGCCAAGAGCGCCAACCTTCGGGCATCTGAGAGGGCGGGATAGTAACACCACAGAAGAGAGCAAAGAGGATGGTGATGAAAGGATCGAACTGGGTGGAGACACGAGGTGAAGGCGTGAGTGCAGAGAGACCTTGGCCAAGAGTGACAGAGAACAGTTCAGTGATGAGAACCATGAAGAACTGGAAGCCAGCGCGCGAAGGGGTCGTTTGGAAGCCAGGCATGAAGTACAGAGGCAGGTAGAAGCTGACCGCACACAGCACGGAGTAAGGCATCTCAGCGAGAATGATGGCCGCAACGAACGAGGTGGTTGAGTACATCTTGGATGAGGATTCGCGGAAGAAGAGGGCACGCTTGATGGCGTACATGATTTCGACCTGTGACATGATGATGGCGGGCAGGACAGTGATCTGGAACATGACGAAGACCTTGTATTGTAAGGAGGACTTGGAGTCGTCCAAGTTGAGATATGTGAGACCAGTGATCAGAGCGACGGCAATGTGAGCAAACAAGCGGGTAAACAAGTAGTTTGGTGATCGCCAGAAAGAGCGGAACATGCGACGAACAACAACCTTCATTTGGTGGTAAAGAGGAGAGGCGTATTCCTTCTCAAGTTTAGCACCGCCCTGGCTGTTGGCGGAGGTCCGCTCTCGCTTCAACTCGATAATCGCATCCTTGACATGGGCAAATTCAGGGCTATCTTCCCAGATGTCAGCCCAGTCGCGGTCACCGACACGAGGCATGCTACCAGCACCAATTGCTTCAAGCATATACTCAGCAACGTTGTCTGTCGGGGCAGCTTCAGCACCGTAGCGCTTCAGGTAGGCACGCAGAATAGCAGCATCCTTTCCAATATCGCCAAAGTACACGGTACGTCCTCCTCGCTGCAGCAAAAGAAGTCTGTCAAAGTTCTGGAATAGCGCGGCGTTGGGCTGGTGGATTGTGCAGAGAATGGCCTGGCCAGCGGCAGCAAGCTTCTTCAAGAAACGAACAATGTTGAAAGCACTCTGGCTGTCGAGACCGGAAGTAGGTTCATCCAAAAACAGGAGCAATTCGGGTTTGGCGGCAAGTTCGACTCCAATGGTGACACGCTTGCGTTGTTCGACGGTCAATCCAAACTCGGGAGATCCAATGATACAGTCGGCAATGTTTTCCATTTCCAGCAAGGAGATGATCTCTTCCACATAGGCATGTCTTTCGGGGATAGGGGTCTCAAAGGGCTGACGCAGTTCAGCAGAGAATCGCAGGGCTTCACGGACTGTCTGGGTAGGCTCGTGGACATCAAGCTGCTCGGCATAGGAAGTAGATCGCTGGAACTGCTTTCCAGGCTTTGCACCATCAACCAGTACGTCTCCATAAATGACACCGATGTTCTTGCGAGCAGCCAAGACGTCGAGAAGGGTGGTTTTACCAGCACCAGAAGCACCCATAAGCGCAGTCAGCTCACCAGGCTTCACATAACCAAAGACGTTGTTAAGGAGTCGTCGAGTACCACCGGGGACGGGAACATCATAGTTGAGATCCTCCCAAGTCAAAACGCTTTCAGAGTTGATTGTCAAATCAGAGCCCTCCTCGTTGGTCTTGTCCCTTCGCTTGGCCTCACGCTTCTCAGTCAAGGTCGCATTCAGTGTTTCCAGCTCTTTGGTAGGCTTTGCGTAAACCTTGAATGAGCTTCCTCCCATGTTGAACTTGATGACTTCGCCAAGAAGCACGTTCAAAAAGAGGAAGAAGACGATCAAGGCCATGACGATGCCCCAGTTGCGCCATAAATCACCGGGAAGGTATTGGAATCCTTTGGAGATGTAATCTCGGCCCCGAACAAAGGTCGTGCCAGAGTTAGAGCCAGGAAGAGTACAGACTTGGTGGTTGATATCGGTATATCCAGGACCTGAGGGAATAAGCGATTCCGCAGTACAGGTGAGATCGATTCGTTCAAACTCATTCTCCATCAGAGAGCTGAATGCGAGACCCAAAACGTTGATCCAGTAAATCCATCGAAGCCAGACTTTTTCAGACTGGTACTGAATAAGATATCCAGATGTCGTGATGAAAAGCGTAATGATGACGACCGCAAACTTGATAGCGTAATCAAAATCGGGGCTGATGCAACCAAGAATTCTGAAAAAGAGCGTCATCGCAATGTTACCGGAGAGAATCATCAGATAGAAGGTGAAGAATGCGCCTGCATCTCGAACCAGGCCTGTCATAAAGTATACAATGATGGAGAAGATCAAGATCTGAGAAGCCGCAAACGCCTGATCGACGAAAATTTGAGCAATCCAGAGAGCCGAAGGTCTGTGAAAGGCGTATGCTTTGTGCTTATTCACAATTGCGCGTCCCGTCATTACACCAGCAAGTTCTGAGAAAGCCTGGAATGCGTTGAACAAGAGTGCCACGAACAAGAGACCACCTTTGCTGAAAGCACTAGCGGAGGTTTGACCAAGATTAAGATAGAGGGTACCGAGAACAATAGCGACCAAGATGCTGCGAGCCCAGCCAACAGTAAGATTGAAACGATCCTGAAGCTTGAGAATAAACTGTCGCTTCATGATGGACCAGACCTGGATGTGGAAACCAACTTGGTAGGGGCTTCGCTTGGATGTTCCGCGCTTGCCCTCCTTAAAGGCAACCAAGAAGTCGTCGTGTTTCTGTTTTTCTTGCTCGAGGTTAGCCTTGTATTCAGCGATCTCACCCTCAATCATCTTTTGATAGGGTGATTTCTTGAACGAGGCCAACAGAGAGTCGGGGCTGTGAGGGGCATTTTCAGGAGATCGTCCGGGTTGATATTCGCGTTCGAACTCGTCGGTGCAGCCAGTCACGTAGTCGGGTGTCGTTTGTCGGGGCTGAGGCAGGAAACCGAGGCCTTCAAAGTAGGCACGAGCATCCTTTGCGGGGCCGAAGTAGACTTGACGTCCCTCATCGATGACCATGACCTTGTCGAACAAGTTGTAAATGTTCTCAGAGGCCTGGTACAGAGAGACGAATGTGCAGGTCTTGTAGAGGTCGGTCTGAATTCTCAAACTCTTGGTAAAGTCGAGTGCGGTACTGGCATCGAGACCACGGGTGCTGTTATCCCAAGACAGGATACAGGCATTCGTGATCATCATCTCAGCGATGGAGACACGCTTTCGCTCACCACCAGAGACACCTCGGACGAAAGCATCGCCAACAATGGTCTTTCTGGTGTGCTCGATGTTGAACATCTTGAGGAGCAGGGAAATGACGTGTTCCTTGAACTCAGTCTTGGACATGCTTCCTGGTCGCTTAGCAGGCATCTTGACGTCCAAAGCGAAACCCAGAGTTTGCTCAACAGTCAGCGTAGGATGGTGGATGTCATCTTCAGCGTTGTATACAGTCTCGCCACGGTATCGGTCAAACTCCTGTGCTGTCCATGGGCCGTAAAAGACATCTCCTTGGACGCCAGTATATCCGTATCGTTGGTTGGCAATTGTCTTGAGGAATGTCGTGCAACCTGATCCAGGCTTTCCTAAAACCAAGATCATCTCTCCGGGCTTACACACACCCTGAAAGCTGTCGAGCAGGGTGGATTCTGTGAATTTGGGACCGAGGCCTACCATGTTGAGTGCTGGAGTGATGACGTTGAAGAAGTCGACGATGGCATCAGGGAAGGTCTTGACAAAGTTGGTAAAGCCACCAATGCCCCTAACCGTCAAGCCATCCCAGCAGGTTCCAATATGCTTAGCCCGAATTCCAGCTTGTGCACTAGCATCAAGGTCGCCTCGCATGGCAGCCTCCAAGTCGAAGAGAGAGACGTCATCATCCTCATCTTCTGCTGTGACCGTGGCTCCTTTTTCAGGATCGGATGACGACTGCTGTTTATTCTTGCGGCTAGCTCGAGAAACACCAGTAAACTCACGCTGTAGAACAGCAAACTGAGCTTCGGCCTGCTCAACAGAGACTCCAGTCTGCACTCTAGCAAGTTCGTTGGACGAACGCTGGCCTTCAACTCGAGTTTCGACAGAATTCGAATCTAATTGTTCGCTGAGCTCTTTTGCTACCTCTGGGTTTGCCGTACTAGGCGACTCCCCGTGAGGGAGCTTCTCCCCCGACATGTTGACTGACTTGGTAAAGTGTTGTATCGTTGGATGATATATAATGTGATGGGAATCGTTATCGAGTTGCTGAAGGGTGTCTGATCAAGATACCTCGAGGGTCCTTGCGTCTCCAAGAGCGAATAATGAATGACGATGTAGTCGGAAAAACTCGTAAAATTCCAAAACGTGTTTGAGAGAGAATATTAAGTAAGTGTTGATGGCAAGTGAATGCAGTTATTGCTTCAATTCGTTTGTAAATGACGAATAGAGTAGGCGGTGGGTCAAAGCGGTGTGATTCTACCAGATGAATCTGCCAGATAAACGAAGAATTAGACTAATATAAAGAAGATATAAAACAGCCCCAACCGCAAAAAACCTCTACTGACAACCAAAGCTGGTTATCAAGTAATGACCAAAATCACAAGCTGAGCAAAACCAGGCGACCCAGTGTTATGTATTCTTTTTTTCCCACGGTTATAAAAAGAAAAGAAAAAAAAAAAAATCGGGCCGGCGGAGCAACCAAAGGGGCTGTTAGTCTGCCAAGGTTGCTGGGACCTGATAACAACATACAAACTCGCCTCACAACTGGCATTACAAAGTTCTCTCGGCATCTCTCTAGCCAACAGATCCACCTGCAGGGCGGCTGGTCGCCGCAGGCCAAGTTTGGCCAACACAGCTCAGCCGTCAAAAGTCCGAGAGAGAGGGGAGATGACCGGAGCTACAGCTGCCCACAAGGTAAAAGCCGCCAGGCGGCGTTGAAGCATCCACTCCAGACGCACAAATTGGGGGTTACCGGGGACGGTGGAGCCAGTAGCAAGGAGGCTACGAGTGTACGTCGTACTTGTCTAAATGAAGTAGGCCTTTTGGAGTGTCACGCCGAGAGCTGATCCATAAGGCCCAGCTGCTAACATGTGCTATAGACTTTCAATGTGACTGACAAAGGCTGACAGATTCCCTGCTTCAGGCCCCCCTGACATTGGAACTGACCTCTGGACACCTACACCTACAAATAAGTACATTTTGGGCGGCGTATCTTATAAATAGGCCATTTTGCAAGGCGGAAATACGGAATTACAGCCACCAGCTTCTCATTGCAGATTACTCTTCGAGTTGATACATCACCAACCACTCTAAGACGAGAACCATGAAAGTTTGCTTTTCTAAATGGCAACTTGCTAACGGTCCACTGGAAATCGAGCCATTTCCGTGCTGTCACCGGACTTGCACAGCATTGGCTTTCAGTGACACCTTGGTTGGCAGCATGGCAAAGTATGGCAAAGCATGGCATACCGCTCAAGTGCTACCAAAAGTCAACACCGTGGCACCGGAAACGGCAGTGCGTGTGCTGTAGGATGGCGCACAGCGAGTGGCGCTGCGACATGGTCAGAAACCGTGGGGCGTTTAGCGCTGGGGCGACTCAGGCCCGAGCACTGCATTGCGCGGTAGTAGTACCGGCATGAGCTGGGTCAGAGTTTTCACGATCTAGGTACTTTCAAACGAGCATTATATAATAGCTGGTGCTGGTAGTGGCGGTCTAATCCCCCCGAGTGTACTTGATGCTCTTTCGGAGTGCCGTGAAAAGGCGCTACTTCATTACTCCGTTACTCAACACCAGGTAGAGGAGCAGATTGAATTCACGGCAGAAGCGTATTCAATGAGTCCGCCGGTACAAATTTGAATTTGTCAACCTCCAGCCCCCAAGACCATGCAGGGGCCAAGACGTGATATCCACAGCCCTCATCTCTGGTTACAAAGCAGCCGCATCCTGCTCATCTTCGCTGTACATGTATATGTATACTTATTGTCATGCAGTCAACCCACTTTGAACTCCGAAGGCGGCAGTAAGCCATGATTTACACCCATATGTAGTATGTAAGCCTAATACTAGGTACTACTACTACTAGTAGGACTCACCTCTTCTAGACGCTGGTCAAGCTGCACCGCTCACACGCAGAACTAGCAGTTAGCACGGATCGCAAACTCTCTGCCATGGCTTTCCGGCGTGGAGAACGCGGCGCTCGGCGCTCGACGCTCACTGATTTTTTTTCTCTCCCTTCCTAGTTGGTTTAGTAAACCGGGGGATTGAGGCGGGCCGCGGGTTGCCCCATTTCGGTCAACCTCCTTGCCTGCTTCGTTGGCACCCTGTGGTGTTGATGGCGGTACAGAGCTGTGATGACAGAATCTCATAAGAAGGCTGAGACATTCCTTCAGCCGTCCCACGAGCGCTGCAACGTAGGCCATTGTACTTTATATGCTTGTCTTGTTTTGCCCCATGCTAAGTGCCCGTTCTGTTGTTCTAGCTCTCGTATTTCGGATTCTATACTAATCCAATCCAACGCAGCCATATTTGAGGATTTCGGTCTCCTCCGAGGTACTAGTCCTAGGTCCCATCGACTAAACAGCGCGCGGCCCCCCGCCGCGTCTTGGTTCCTACAGGCCGCCGATCTTGTGAAGATGGAAAAATGCTCGAAAATTCCAAATCGGAGAGGCAAATGGACTCTTTGTTCTTCTGCGGGGATACCATGGTGAGATGCCGTTTACTACATCGCCTCTGTCTCACCAATTGCCCTGCATAAAGGATCCATATCAGCCCGAGAGAAGACGGGTATCGACTTTTCAATACATGTATTCTTGGAGCCCTTCACACGTTTTTCGGGTGAAATCCCCAGCGTGCTAGTAGTTGAGCCGTGGAGTAACTGTCGGGCTAGCCTCGCTCCGATTAGCTGGCACTCCACATTCAATCGTTAGCCTTGGATCAGGAGTATCCGAACTTGTTCGCCGGATGACTCTTCCCCTACTGCACTACGCAGTTTACCCGTGATGGGGGGAGCTTCCAGCGTAGCGTCGCTCTTCGCCAATGGCAGCGTTAAAATCATCATACGAGGATCGCCAACTCTCTTTTGCCTCAGCGCAGCCACATGCCGCCTTGGAGGGAGGAGGTTGCACAGTGATTGGTACTGTACAATACAATACCAGCATTGGACCCTCTTCATCTGTATGTGCATCTCTGACATGAAAGTTACAGGTGTCACCAGCAAGAATATCATCTTCATAATCCATCATGTATTCTCAGAAGAAGACCGGCTGGATCTACATTTGATGAGAGCAGGCCTCACAACTCAACCAGTAACATCTCGGCGCATACAAGAGCACGCATATGGGGCGGCATCTACCAATATGGGTACAGAGTACCAGCATGTGCTTCGTATATGTAAATAAGAACTCCGCTTTCTAACTCCTAATTCCGACATCCAACGCAATACTGAGGGCCTGCCGTACGAACCAACCTCTGCCGTAAAATTGGCCTTATCAGACCCCACCCAGCATAAACATGCAAGGAGCAGAAGAGCGTATTTGTATCAATGGGGAAATCTTAAGCGTCTACGAAATACTTTAACTCATCCTCTCTACTAGTTACCCGCTAGCAAACGCACATTAGACGAAAATGCATATGTATGTCGAGTAATTAGTCTCTCGCTGAAGGTGTGCATCCTGACTCAAAGACCTACTCCTTTATATTGGCTACTACTGGCCATTACAATAGGCTATCCGTCTCGTTTGCAAGTACAGTACAAAGATGACAATACAGGAGACAAATACTTGGATCGTTACTACTACTCACCCAACACCTGTAATCACTACGAAGTATAGCTAGCGTACTAATATTATTACATTAATTTAATTTTAGCTGTTTTACTCTCTAAAGTTCTATTTGACATGAATTAGAGTTAAAAGCAAGCGGCAAAAGGCCAAAAGAGGCGCTCTATACGCAAACACACAACAAAGCCTTGCACAGGCATGCATCGGTGATACGATTTCCCATTTGTCAGATATCCTCCTCCATCACTTGATCATCTGTAATCAACACATGGAACTCCGCAACTTGCTCCAACTCAGTGGATCAGATATTCCGCAAAAACGGAGAGGTTGGTCGCATTGTCATTCATCTTCACTGCAACCCATGCAGTTGCCATAACAAGCATCCAGATATTCAAGTGGGTACAACGTCTTCTCAGATTTGCTCTGCTATGCTTAGCTCATCACCTTAAAGATTATGGTAAATAATAATGGGGTATTGGGCGTTAATAATAGTATTTTGCCCGATATCAGTTGCTTCACTATATACATGGTATGGAATTTTGACCTTCCATCTCAGGATGACTAGATACTGAATTCGTATGCGTTGTTAGCACAACTATCCTAAAATAAATCCCTTGATCCTGCATTTAATAGGACTAGGTATTCATCGCTGAATGGGTCTTGCGGTGCATAATGGTATTCCCGCGATTTAGCCCCTTTAACTTGACTGAGCATACCACAAAATAGAGACACTGCATCGTAGCTATCTGCCTAGTCGTAAGGCTCTGTAAGTATACTGAGTCGATCTTTGTGTGCTTCACGAGAACTCCCTGATAGTGCAAAAGGATTTCTAATAACGTTTACCGGCAAGCAAACGCGAGTCCCTATTCACGGACAGCAGTAGTGGGAAACCCCCTGACGGGAGTGGAAGTGCCCAAAGAGTACATATCCCACTAGTGGCATGTCGAGTCGTGTCTCTAGAAGTAGCATCGGTATAATGTAACGCGCCAAGACGCTAGATACTGCTCCCATTCCTTCATTGTAGCTTTTCGTAAAGATAGAGCTCCACAGATTGCGTCTCTGCACCAAGCACGGGCAGTGGCAAAGTCTGTCTTTGCAACTCGGCCCATCCCTCTTGCGATAGCAGGTCAAATAAGGCCTCTTCCGAAGCGTGCCGCGGCTTTGTTGCCAAGAAGACTTTTGTTGACTGCAGCTGCTCGCCGGATGATGCGGATGAAGTAGCTGCATGTGTCGTGTTAGATGCGTGCAGCGCAGATAGCGTCTCAACCAGCGCGGGAAGCATATCCACGTTGTACGTGCAGTCACTAAGCATGACAAGATCCCAGCGGTGGCTTTGTGTTTCTGAACCAAACACTCCCTTTCGACCTTCTTCCCAATCAAGATTCTCGTATAGAAGCTTCACGGGAGGACTACTGCCGGATTTTCCCTTCCGGACTTGAAGGAGTCGAGACATGTTGGATCTGGTTCGACTCTCTGCTTCCTCCAAATCTGTCATGAGGATGGTGCATCTGCGGCTCGGTGGCGGCCGCATCCTTGGTATTACAGCACTCAAACCTCCTCCCAGGATTCCAACGCCACATCCCAGCTCTAAAACGTTGATGGGTTTTGGACCAGCGAAGAGCTTCTTCAAAGCCTTTAAGCCAGAAGGTTCGGTATCCGTTGGCATTGGCAACATCCATGACTCGGTAATTGCGCAGAATGCAATTACTCCAGCATCCCAAATATGCCTAGCAATGCTCTCGCCAATCTCCTCTTCAAACTCGACGTAGTCCTCTTGCTCAGAAGTCCCGGGTATATAGAGTCTCCTCGTAGAAACTTCAACTTCAGCTTCATCGCGGTTCAATGTGATCCAAACAGGCATTATTTGCCCATCTGGCTCTCCATCCTTTGAAACAACTGTAGTAGCAAGTATGTCGGTTATGCTGCGCGCAGAAAATCTCTCTGTGCTGATGCATATAGCGACTTTGCTCCTGGAATTTGATGCCTGTTGCATCAGCCTAGATATGTCAACTGAAGGCTTCGCGACGCGCATCCCAGATCGCCATTGTAATTTTTCTGTCCCTAGAGAGAGATGAACTAAGTCTCTCTTTTTAGATTCTGAGTCAATTGATATTTCGGCATGGATAGTTAGACCGATTGGCTCGTCTGGATATAAAAATGAGTCTCCCAAGTCGGTAGTTATTGTGAAGACCAGATCCAGCATGTGCTTCTTCCCAGAGCGGGACTGAGTTGGCGATTTGAGAAGCCGTATGTAATGCATTATTGCGATAGTATTAAATTCTGACCAAAAGCTTCATGCATAGACAATTGAATTGGAATTGAGCATTCTCTATGCATCGTGATTTCGTCGATGGAATTTTACTGACGGCTTAGTCATCACGGTAACACATGTACTCTCCCACCTAATTATGTACCTAGGTAGACTTTGATAATCTCGATTAAGCTTACCTAGGTAATGTATTACTTGCAGCTCTCCCTGACGCCGCGAAGAACGATCCCATCTTTTCTAAATAGCAGTAGTATATTTTTTCATGTCTAAAATAAAAGGAGAAGGACCAACAGGGTAGACATTTCCGACCAATAAGAGAGGTAGAGAACTTCTCTGTGCCTACCTAGCCGATGGCGTCCGCAGGTGGGTAGATTGTAAATAACTTCATCCATTCTTGTTTCTTTGCTCTTTTATAAGAGGAAAAGAAATGCAGTCTCTTTTGTGGTGAGAACATTATGTTTAGCCGCTTCCACGTACTACTTACCACCCAGACCTGTACCCCAACAAGCTGAATCCTTTAATAGAGTTCAATACCGTCACCCGTCTCTTAGTTACACTATCCACTATCAATATTTCCCTGTGTTATAATGTCTAACAAGTATCTTGTACTCGAGCAGTTTCTTTACCTCGGAATAGCTCGTCATTCTCATCAACTCATATAGGAAACTTAGGTCAGGATATAACTAATCGGGGTTGCCCCTAAACCCAAGTGTCAAATCACATATAGCCCTATTAACGAGTTGGCTTACAAGAGTTATGAGAATTTTTGCTGTTCTGCACTGTATATGAAACGACAGGATCACAAACTAAAACTGTAAATCTAGAATGGACTAACTTAACTACACCACAAACAAAAGCATAGCACTTACTGTGCCAGGAAATAGAAACAGCCAAGGCTCATACCCCCCTTCCCATCCCCTTTAACATCACCACCATCTAATAGACTCTCCGTTCAACGGTTTCTCACTCGTCTCTCCATCTTTGCTTCCGGGTATGTCCTTTTTAGTTTTCACTTGGACTTTTTTGAACCTAAAAGATATATCCACCTTCTCATACTCGAAGTCTTCCAATCGGCCCATTGGACTGTTGGGGAACAGTTCAAAGATTTGATACATACACTTTGCCCAAACGCCTCGAGGATTTTCCTCACCCTTGAAGAAGTCGATGAATTTTTCTGGATCAGAAATCACTAACTGATAGTATTCTTGCAATCTTACTATTTTGTCCGAATCCTCGAAGTCGAAGAACAGTTTACTTGATATTTCAACGCCTTTATGGTCTGTAGCCGCGTTGTATGGCTTAATTTGTCCCCCGGCGGCTCTTGGTGCGTCTGCTTCATCTTTATTTCCCTTCACGATAACGCTGAAACCATTTACAGTGCTGACCGTGTAGAAACGAAGATTATGTGCATCGAATGGCTGTATCTCATCAACAATGCAAGGGTTACATAAGGCTCGATTAGGATCTTCTTCCTTTTGCACTGCTAACAATATATCCACGAGCTCGCTGAAACGCGGCTGATGAATGAGAGCCTGCCCCAATAGAGACCTCATGTTTGTATTGTTATACTTGCCGCTGTTGAAATATCAATAGTATTCAGTGTCTGTCGCAGATGATAAGAGTCGTAGCTGGATGCAAATTGCTTGGGGAGGTAGATTGCTTGGAGTGATCTTAATTCAGCGGGAATGCTCCCTTTTAAAGAGAACGTGTGCGATAACAGCGAATCAAAAGCTCCAACACAAAAATAAAAAATCGTGCTTCATTATTTGATCTACTGGTACAATTTCCTATATACAAGTGTCCTAAGTGTATCAGAATTGTGCGAATCTATGTTATCAGAACAAAGTCAAGTCTAAGGAAAGGCTGTGACAGAATGCATGGCTGGATAATAGAATATACAAAGAGTAGGCTAAACATGGCCTTGAACTTCTTCGGAATATGCTATAATTATTACAATGATTTTATCCTCTTGTTGAAGCCCGAGATAGATAGTGAAAATAGACAAATTATTCGCTCGCGGACAAAGGCTCATTTGTTTATACATTCAAGACATCAAAGAGAACAGAGCTATTTTTGTCTATTATTACAAGGAAACATTACACTTTGTTTGAAATGAATTTCTTTCTTCCCTTTTCCTTTTCCTTTTTCCCGCCCTTTTGTAAACTATTCATCTGCCTTTGGAAACATCAACAATCTAGAGGCCGATATTCAGGCGGCCTCATGAATATATTTGAAAAAGGAAGAGGGTCTTCTTTGTAGCTTGCTTTCATGTTCATGGGAGCTGTATTACAGCTTAACCAAGTTCACATACGTCTGTTCATGCTAAGGGCTACGAAACCAGCATGGAGAATATACATGTACTCACCCGAAACCACCATGGGTTGCACAGAACGTTTTTGCTATCTCATAGTCTACTGTACGGAGTATTGATGCAAACAAAGGGAAGGCTTAGGCATATGTAAATGCCAGTGATGACTGAAATTCACGGAACTCGTAGTTACAGAATAGTTGAGCAACGCCAGCTGCAGTGGTGGATGCCATTGTAACGTTTCTGCTTTACTCTAGTGCTTTATCAGCTACAACAAAGAGAATATTTCACTGTTGTGTACGATTCAGTGAGTAGAGTGATATAATTGGTTTACTAGCAGTATCAGGCGGCTGCCAGAGCCAGTAAGGGAGTAATAATGGTTGCACAGGTACATTCAGCTACTGCCAGACTCTACCTTGGGCAAGTATGTTTTTATTGGCAATTCAAAACATGATATATCAATTAATCTTTGAGCGAGAGCAATTTGCATGGACACTTGTCTGCTTTGCTTGCTTTGTTTGTTTGGTCACCATCAAGGCCGTAGTCACCATCAATTGGTCCATGTACTTCAACGGTATTAGTGGGGCAGCAAGGACAGCAACCTTGTTACAGTTTAATAAGAGGGAGCCATGTGCAGCAACCGACGCAATGCACTCCTAGAGTGGTCAACCATGAGTAAATAGGGGAGACAAGAGATTGTCGAATGCACGAATGAATGCTGCGCAACAGCCGACTTTTACTTTAGGCATCAGCATAATCCAGATCCCCTGACGCAAAACGAGATCCCCCGCTATTTACAGGGCCCCGTGGCACGCTCTAGTTGCAGCCGGCAGCCGGCTGGAGCTTCGGCCGTTTCCTTGATCGCTAAGTGGCTGGGGCTGTGCCTCCCAAGGCATCTTTGCAGGCAGACCGGAACAAGGGCGGAACAGATTCATCGATGTTTGGCCGTGCCGCCAACGTCTTGCTTGGGCATCGATCTGCTGTTCAGTCGGTGTGTGTAGTAATCTGAACAAGAACTGAAAGAGGCCATAATTCATAGCCAATTGTACTCTGGTTTTTTGGACTTTTTCTGTTTGTTGGCCCTTGGCATATGACCCTCTCGTGTCTTACAACATCCCCCCCGTCGGCAGTGCCTTGAAACAAGGGGAGTAAGATTCGTCTATGTATCCATCATGAGAGCTCATTCGATCGACCTGCTAAGAGAACTTTACCAGGCCAAGACCGGTGAATGAGCCTGACAGAGGTGAGCAGACTGCATCTAGCGCAGGTAGCCGCAACTGCCTCCACTCTGCGCACTGCCGAAGTGGATGGTTTTGAACATAGTCTCTGGGGCTGAGGGAGAGTTGGAACTAAGCCCAGCAAGAGGTAGTCACCGGCTTATGGCGTCCTCTCTCTGCATTATAAGTACAGCAGTTGGGTGCCTTTGTTGACATCATGTGTCAAAGAACGACTTCTTTCATTGAAGAGAGATCTGTCATCATATACCTACCCCCATAAGGTGATACTCTTCTGGGCCGTTTTCACTTGAATCAACCATTCAGAGGCCCAAACACATCATCGCAGCCATGACCAATCTCAATCAGCAGGTCCAGGCGCCTGGAGTCCCTGTTGTCCACGTCCAGCAGCAAGAACTGCCCATCCGTCAGAACTCCGCTACAGACACAGACGCAGAGGCTCAGGCCTCAATACAGCCTCCTCCATATGATGCTCAGCCCAGCCCAATTGATCTACAACTCCATCACATCGCCTCCAAAGATGCCCTTGTTGTCAAGATCCAACCTCCCAAGGCACCGCTAAAGCCAATTAGCCATGTAGCTTGTGATGTGGTGCTCGTCATCGACATTTCCGGCAGCATGTGCTCGTCTGCCCCAGTGCCCGGCGAAGGCGAGGACACTGGTCTTTCGGTCCTGGATCTGACCAAGCATGCGGCCTTCACAATCATCGAAAGCATGGATGAGAGGGACCGCCTCGGCATTGTGACTTTTGAGACCGAGTCCAGAGTAGTTCAAATGCTGGAGCCCATGACAGATGGCAACAAAGAAGAGGCACGCAAGAGAATCAGGGCCTTGAAGCCAATGGGCTCGACCAATCTCTGGCATGGCATGCTCGATGGCATCAAACTGTTTAAAAACGAAGAGGACAGTGCTCGGGTGCCGGCCATCATGGTCCTGACAGACGGCGAGCCAAACCACATGTGTCCCTCCCAGGGTTATATCCCAAAGATGAGATCCCTGGATCCGCTGCCCGCGACCATTCACACATTTGGATTCGGATACACCCTTCGATCCGGACTGCTAAAGTCCATTGCCGAATTCAGTGGCGGCAACTATGCCTTTATCCCAGATGCAGGCATGATTGGAACTGTCTTTGTCCACGCCGTGGCCAACCTACAGTCTACCTTTGCAACCAAGGCTTCGCTAGAGATAAAGTACGCATCCGCATTGGAGATTGAACAAACTCTGGGTAATGCCGTTGACAAGCAAGCCGCCGTCGACGCCGGCAAGGGACGAATGCAACTGACCATTCCCTTGGGAAATATCCAGTACGGGCAGTCGCGCGACCTCTGGCTTCGCCTCAAAGGCACTACGCAAGAAAAGAAAATTTCAGACTATGCCATCGAAGCCACTCTTAGCTATGAAGAAGCTAAAAACACGTTTCCCAGCTTGAGCTTGGCCCGCCTTGATAGCAGTACAACTGACGCCGCGGCGGCTCTCTCCACCGATGAAGCGGGCTACCATGAATCCCGGGCCCTCGTCTGCAACTTCATCTCGTCGCTATTCCCTCTTGGAACCGATGGAGAATATCGGGCGCCCACAACCAAGGGTAAAATAGAAGAGAAGCGACAAGAACTAGCACAACTTATCAAGACTTTGCCTGGGCGAAATCTCGCCGACGAATTGAACAAGTCGCTCATGGAGGATCTCAACGGCGACCTGCCCAGAGGACAAATCAGCCTCGCTATCTCTACGCCAGAAAATTTCTGGAAATGGGGCCAACACTTTTTGCCATCCTATGTCAATGCCCTGACGCGCCAGATCTGCAACTCCTTCAAGGACGCAGCGCCCCTTCAATTCGGTTCCCAGAGTCCCCTCTTTATAGCATGCCGCGATCGTTTAGACAATGCCTTTGACAACATTCCTGCACCACCACCATCCAGAGCCATATCACGCCATAAAGGACGTCACAGTGGCCAAACTTTCACCACCGCTCCCTCTTCCATGGCGAGATACCGAAACGCCTCCGGAGTGTGCTTCGCCGGCTCGACTCTCGTAGAGCTCGCATCCGGTCGAATCACAGAGATGCGGAAGCTGAAGCACGGCTCTCGAGTCAGTACGCCTCTCGGCCCTAGAAAGGTGCACATGGTTCTCAAGACAAAGGTATCAAGCGAGACACTCTACCGGATTGGCTCGCTGCTCGTCACGCCCTGGCATCCCCTCTCCATGGACGGCAAGAACTGGGATTTCCCAGCCAACATGTCGGATGCGCCGGTGCTGTACACGGGATTCATCTACTCGGTGCTGTTGCAGCCTGATGGAAGATCAGATTCTCATGCCATTCGTGTTGGTGGTGTCGTTTGGGGCGTTACGCTTGGACATGGCATCACTCGAGGCATGGACACTCGAGCTCACGAGTTCTTTGGCGATTATATGAGAGTGAGAATGGGGCTGCTGAAGCTCCCAGATGCAGGCAGGAAGGGTGTGGTTAAGGGACAAGGCGTAGAGCGAGATCCGGCAACTGGACTTGTCAGGGGATTTCGAAGCATGGCTCGAAGTGTACCAGCTGAGAAGGTTACATCTAATATCATCAGAGAGGATCTAGTACTCACGAATTAACGACGACGACAAAAATGATATGAGAAAACAATCTATAGTAACAGATACTATTATTAGCGTAGTTTACGAAAAAGTAGCAAGCAGACAAATAAATCTATATGAAATCTAAAAAGCCTCACTTTCCAGCACGTAACTCATAAAATAAATCACCAGCTTGTCTTTTTGATTCCCTTTTTACACCCCCTCCCTTTCTTATTCTCTCATTGTCCATATTTACATTTTACTCCCGCACAAACACCCCCGCCATACCCATACCCGTTCCAATACACATGCTCACAACACCAACCTCCCCCCCATCCCTCTTCAGCCCATGCATCAAAGTGCTCGTCATTCTCGCACCCGTGGCACCCAGCGGATGTCCCAGCGCAATAGCACCCCCATCAGGGTTCACACGGCCCTTCTCCCACGCCTCCATCAGACCCAGCTTACGCAGGCAGTAGACAAACTGGCTCGCAAAAGCCTCGTTGAGCTCCCATCGGTCCACATCCTCCGTTTTCAGACCCAGCTGATTCAACAGCTTCGGGATCGCAATGGCCGGCCCCACACCCATCTCATCCGGGTCACAGCCAATCGTCGTTGCTCCCACAAACTTGCCCATGATGTGCGAGCCAAGGCCCAGCTCCGTCGCCGTGCTCCGCTTCATCAGCAGCGTAGCAGCCGCGCCGTCTGAAATCTGGCTCGAGTTGCCCGCCGTGGACTTGCCGTCTGGCGTAAAGGCCGGCTTAAGCTTGGCCAGCTTCTCAGCCGTCACACCATCTCGAATACCGTCGTCCTTCGTGACCGTGATGATTTGCTGCTCGCCCACAGGCTGGCCCTGCTTGTCAACCTCCTGGAATCTCGTCGTCACCGGCGCAATCTGCGAATCAAACCATCCATTGTCCCTCGCCCGCGCGGCTCGGATATGCGACTCCGCAGCCACCTGGTCCTGGATCTCCCGCCCAACGCCGTAACGCTCGGTCACGTTCTCAGATGTGAGGCCCATTGGCATGACACAGTCCCGGACATGCTTGTTCGCCGAGTCCCGCAGCTCGGGCCACACGTCCACCGGCACGGCCCGGCTGCCGTAGTTCCTCGTCATGCTCTCCATGCCGGCGCCGATGCCCGCATCCATGATGCCCGTGCGGATCTGCGCCGCTACCAATGAGATGCTCTGCAGGGATGATGCGCACGCGCGGTTCGCTGTGAACAGGCTTGTGGAGTTGGGGTAGCCTGCGTGGTTGAGCGCCATGCGCGCAGCCTTGGAGCCGCCAAGCTCAGAGAGAACGACACCCACGCCCACGTCCTCAACTACGGCTGGGTCCATTTCATGAACGGCTTCGCGGGTTGCCTTGAGGACGGAGGCGAGGAGTTCCTCTGGGTAGGCGTCCTTGAGGCTGCCCTTGTAAGAGCGACATACTGGCGTGCGGAGGGAGGAGAGGATGACAACGTCGGAGGGGGCCTTGGTAAGAATGGCGGAGAGCCCTTTAGACATGGTGGCGGTGTAAATATGTGGGTGAGATTTTATATCGAGTTGAAGTAAGTATGTTTAAATGGTCTCAGTATATAAGAGGATGGGATGCGGCAAGAAAGCACGAGTCCCTAGTATTAAATGCCAGGTGGTTATTACTATTACCTGTTACCGATATAGAGCAAAAGTAATAATAAAAGGTACAAGAATAGGTGTACAATGAAATAAAATAAAAATGGAAGAACGGGAGAATGGGGAACAGAAACCAGGTGAAAAAAGAGAGAGAGAGAAACGAAAGAAATATAAGTCATGCCTCACTAACCTCTTACCAATTCATCCCCATGTCCCGAATCGATGCGCCTTTCCTCCCCGCAGTGCCACTTAGGCCCCGCCCGTATCCGCCGCGCTGGCAGTTACTGTCGGCAATGGGGTCGGATTCTACCCCGGAGTATCCCGTGCAGGTGCATGCAGTGATGCAGTCTCAATTTATTCATTGCCAAAGATTTTTCAAACCCCAGTTACACATGCACTGCAGTGTTGCATTGTATTGTCCTTGGTTTGGATTTACAGAGGTATAGCAATAAGCATACACCTCAGCCTATTTTACTATGAAAATGCGAAGCCGACCTTTCGGTGGAGTCTGGAGTCTGGAGGCCCCGGAAGATTCACCCGGCCGGCTATGGTTGCCGCACCTCTCCGTACATTGCCGGCTAAGTTCTTATCCATCACGCTTCTCTCTTCACTCGGTATGCTCTATCGATCGTTGAACGGTAATACTGACTTGACTTTTTTTTTATTGCTACTCTTCTTTTCACTCCATGCAGAGTATACACCACAAATGCTAATATAGTCCCCAACCTAAACTGTGCTGTGCTGTGCTGTTCCGTTTGATCCCAGCCCCCAGAGCCTCCCTTATCCGACTTCTTTCCGCCAACGACGACCGCATCCGGTTTCATTCTTCTGCTGCTCTCAACCATCGCCAAGTATCAAAACAACACCAGTTCAAACAAATGTAGTCATCATTCGTCAAAAAGAAGAATAAGCCAACCATAAAACACAATAAGCAAAGACTTCCAGTCACGTGCCGACTGGGGGATATCTCTCAAGTAAATCGCTTCAATCTGATCTGACAGGACCCGACTGGGTCTACAATTCTCTCGTCCTTTCTACTAGTATTGAATGCCCAGTCCGACACGGCGGCCATCTGATGCAGCTCCACCAGCCTTCATCTTCTTTTGCGGGCTGTCCGCTTGAGTCTCGCCTTCAGCAGCTAGCTTCCGCTTTTCAGCCCCAGCTGCAGTTTTGCTTCCAGTAAAAAGCTTGGCGTGCATGGCTGCAGACTTCTCAGCAGGCCCCTCCGTGGTATCCAGAGAAGGCGCCCCGCTATACTCTTGGCCAGGGTATTGGCGCAGCATCTTGGCCGCTGCTCGACTCGCCTGGCTGTCATAGACTTGCTCTTCATCATCTTGTGAGCTGATTGGCCCCCCTGCTGGAACATCTCCAGACGGCTGTGGCAGCGTCTGTACTGCTTTTACTGATTCTATAGCTTGCCGAGCAAGCTCTTCATTGTCCTCCATCGAAATTGTGCTTTCTCGTCTTCTTCTCCGTGATTGCCGCTGAGAAGGCGGAGTTGTAGGAACAAATCGTCGCTGTGAATAGCGAGATCTCGGCTCCGTTTGCGCCACAAGATTTACTGATGGCAATAGGCCGCTGTGGTCTCCGCGCAAATTATGCATGGGAGTAGTAGGAAGTGACGACATAGACTGGGCATTGCGTTGGTGCCTCCTAACCAGCCGAGAAGCAGGTCGGGCCATAACCATGGGTGTTGATGGCGCACTGTTGTTGTTGGCCGCTGCGTTGTTGTTTTCCTGTGTCTGGCTCTGGCTCATTGCCTCTAACAAGGCGGACAGTCCGTGCTCCCGTCCATCAGTCTCTTCTCGGTGTATAGTGCGAGACGCCCCACGATGCTGCTGTGGTGTTGATGTTATCCCGTGCTTAGGTGTCAAAGCACCGTGAAAGATGCCCCCGGGGCTGCATAGCATGTGAAAGTGCTCGCGGTTCTCTCGAATTCGGTTCAGTAGCATCTCCCGCTCCTCCGCGAGAGATATAGTCTCCTCCTCCTTCTGTTGGATAACCTTCTTAGCCAGCTTAACTCTACGGCTAAGGGCCGCGTTCTCTTCCACTGCTGATTCGTACCACATCTTCATCTGCAGGTACTTGTTCTGCAGAGACTCTGACGCCGAGCTGAGCTCCCGCTTCGCCTGCCGAGAATGCTCCGCCATGCGCAAGGCGTCCACTTCACGGCGTATCATGTCGTGTTCCACCGCGGCACGTTTTGATTCCTCATCCGCTTGTAAGCTCAACAGATTAAATTGTAGTTTGTGGTGGGCAGCTTCCATCTTCAGCTTCTGATTCTCGGCAATGCAGGTCTGCAGCATCGCGCGAAGCTCGTCCGCCGAAGCCTCAAGCAGCTGGTGAGGTGCCGGCGGTGTGAATTCGGGTTCGATATCTCGTCCACGCATGGTGTTTAGAATGGTAGCGGGCGGCGAAAAGAGGGCCGACTGCTGAGAGTTGGAATAGGCACGTCGCGAGGCGCCATTGCTCGCCGCAACCTGCGTGGACGGCGGCGGAGTCATGGATGACGGAATAACTGTAATAGCCGGCCTATCGTCGATAACTTCCGTTTTGAATGACTGATTTGGGTCAATTGGCGATCCCGGGATCTCTGTGGACGGTAATGTTGTTTGGGACAACGGCGGAAGTCCTGTTTCTTGAGGAGTTGATGGGTTGACAGCGGCGAAAGCGAGGTCCTCGACGGTGCTAGCTCCCGTGCCATTGACGCGAGGAGCGTCCACGTCCATCTCCGAATCAGAGGCCATCGTAGATGTAGTAGCCTGTGTAGACAGAATAATTTCGAGCGGGAGATGGAGCGGGGAGAAGGGATTGCGTGAAGCGGGCAGGCGATATCCAATGCGTTAAGCTCCCAGATCTGTTTCCTCCAAGAGGCTCTGCTCGCGAAAGATTCCAAGGGAGAAAGTGTGATATGTGGATCCCGGTGCGCCTCGGCCTTCTGTCGCCCAGTCTCCCTTGGCGCAAGGGCAGTTCGAAGGTCTCGTGGCTTGCGTTATGCCGTGAACGAATGACGAAGCTGCTGGTGCCAGACGGAGCCAATTCACGAAGTGCTCGGCGGTGCAGCTGCAGCGTACGGGTCGGTCAAGGCCTGCGTGTATCGCGTCGAGCCGCGTCGAGCCGCGTCGAGCCTCCCTCGATGTCCGTGCTGGGAGTGGAATGGTGGAAGACGAGAGGTCGAGGCTGCGAAGGGGGTCATGGGTTGAGGCTTTGTGAAAACGAGGTGGTGGTACATGCAAGTAGCACCATTTGGCTGCCGCCAGTCAGAAGCGCCGGTTCGCAGCTTGTACCTCGTACATGGGTACCTGCACCAGGCACGGGAAAAAAACAAATTGGAGAGGCTGGCTGGGTTACCATGGGCGCTAAGCCCACCTCGGTCCGCCCAGCAACGGCGAGCTGGCGCAAGGCTGCTGAGTTTATAGCGAGCCGAGGTTTACCCTCCCCACCGTCTTGAGGAAGCAAGCAAATCTATAAACCGCGCCAGTGATTCTAATTGGTGTCATGATTGTTAAAATCTCTTTTTATTAGTTCTTGAAGCTATCATCAATTCCCAGCTATGATTCTCTCGCACGTCTTCTGTATATGAAAGAGAATCGTAATTTCATGATGCCATAATCTTTCCTAGTCCTCTATAGAGTGCTCCTTACCCTGAATACACTTATGGATGAGGATAACAGTAACATCCATCCACCACAAGACAAAATAAAATAAAATAAAGTCACTCCCAGCTCCCATACTCGTCCCACCACTTCATACTAGTACTTCTTCCATACTCTTCCTCGGCCACAATAGCTGCGCTTCCTTGCGTTTCGTTGTCCACCGCTTCACAGCACATGCCACTTTTCTTGCAAACAGAACCGGCAGTATCAACGGCCAAAACACCATAACGAACACCCACCACAGTACCACCATTGTCTTATCTCGCCGTGTCCCCTCCGAGTCGAGATACCATTCCGGAATCCATCTCCCCAGCTTTCCTCGCCCGTTGATACACAGAATGCAGATGACCCCAAAGAGCAGCCATCCGGCTATAGAGATTGGTATGAGCACTCTGACAATTGCATGCGGATCGTACGGTGTTCCTTCGCGGCTTAATTCATGTTCTGTATTTGTGCTGTGGGTGGCGTTTGATGACAGGCTTCGCCCGAACTTGTACCGACTTGTAGAGCTGGGCGCCGTATATCTTGTACTTGTGAAGGCCATTGTGCGGAACGTTGCACGACTATAAATATGGAGGCTTCTTTGTAAAATCAGAGATGATATTTGGATGTTGATATTTGCCATCACTGATGGATTGTTGAGTTGAAACAGATCGAAAGCTGTTACTAGCTGACTATCCATTCAGGAAAAACTAGATATTTCCTCTCGGATAACGCCTTCCTCGCCATAGATTGAGCAGTATATATCAAGACATGTATTTAGGTTAAGCTCTTCGTTTATAAGCGGCAATGGAGATGGCAGTCACGTTCGTCAAACATTTTCCAAGAGAATGATGAAAAATGGAGGTAGGTGATTAAGTCAGTAATTTTATTTAAATAGATATATACATTACGGATTATTATATATATTTGCAAGCTAATGCAAGCCCATGCGGTATCTATGCTGCCAGTTCCAACCAATACTCCGAGTGTTGCTCTGCCTGCACACCCGATCCACCCGCAATAATAATATACAGCTCTACCCTTCTAAAGGAGAGGCTAAAAAAAAAAATTAGGTAGCAGAATATATATAGTACATGACTTTAACGTAAAATAAAATCAATAAAGTGACAGTCAAAGGAAAAAAGTATCACCCGCTGCAAGTTTAGTCCAGGTCAGAGTCATCGTCACCGTTTTCGGCCCTCCACTCTTCCATCTCCTCGGCTGGAACTCGTCCTCGGAGCCATTTCATAGTGGCTGCAGTCCCCCTCTCCAAAATATTCCACTTGGGCACCTTGAATCGATTGCCCGCCACTTCAAGCCGCTCGAGCCCATCTTTCCCACCCAACAGGCCGAGCCGGGGATCCAGATGTCCAATGTCATTGCTCGACACATCAACAACTTTAAGGCCCTTGATGGCAGCTGGATCAAGCTCTGTTAGTTGGTTGTTTGACGCGATGAGAACTTTTAGGCTGGGAAAGCTCTGTTTTAGATCGAGAGGCAGGGTGCTCAGTCGATTGAGCGAGACGTCAATCTTTTCTAGTGCAGGTGCTTTAAGAAATTTTGTCAACGGACCTAGGCTGGTGATGGTATTCGAGCTCATATTCAATTCCGTGAGAGCTGGTAAGCTCAGATCTTCTGTCAGGTAGGCCTCGCCCGCAATTTTGTTATGGCTCAAAGACAGAGACGTAAGAGTTTGCGAGAAGAACTGTAGGGATCCGGGGAACGCACTCAGCAGATTATGATGAAGCTGTGCCTGCCTTATCTGGTAACTCCTGGAGAGTTCGGCGCACATTTCCGGGCTCAATGAAGATGACTCGGTGCGTGAACGGTCGAGGAGTCCGCCTGAATTGACCGGCCAAGTCTCTCTCACCAACGTCTGAGCCCGCGATCTAGCAGGCGAATGCGGCGCTGACGTTGGAGGTGTGGCAAAATCATCGTCACCTTCTGATCTGCTGTCTGCATCGTCGGCATTGATTGTGGTCGTACTATTCTGCTTCTTCTCAATGTCAAGCTGGCTTATCATGGTAGTGATGGGCTCCTGACCGGCTGGCTCCTGGTACGGGGGAGGGGGTTCCAGCCTTGTCGATAGCGCCTCCTTGATATCATCTGTCGAGGCGGAAGCGAATTTCTTGTCACGTAGCGGGTTACCACTGAGACGAAGCAAAGTGAGGCTGTCCATGCGAGAAATCTCGGGCGGAACTACACGGATATCATTGCTAGAGAAATCTGCCTGTCGTACTTTTTCGAGGCTAGTAAAGCTTAGAGGGATGCTGGAGATATTGTTCGTGTCCGCTGCAAGGGTCAAAAGACTTGTCCATGTGGCCATGTCTGGGAGCTCCTGCAGCCGATTCATAGAGAGTGTAAGAGTGTGGACAACGGGAAGGTTGATCGAGCTATCAGCAGGCACAAGTCGCATCAACCTATTGACCGAGACATCAAGGGTTTGGAGTGTCGGTAGAGAGCCAATGGGTTCTTGAATAAGAGTTCCTGAAAGCTGATTCTTCTTCAAATCAAGCTCAGTCAGTGGCAATTTCGAAAGCCCCTCGAATGGAAGCGATTCAAAGCTGTTTTCGCTCAAGTTGAGAACACGCAGCCGAGAAAGGTTTTCAATGTTGGACGGCAGGGCCGAGAGCTTATTTCCGTGAATATCAAGAATCTCTAGCGCACTCAAGCTAGTGAGGCATGGGTTCAATGGTCCAGTAAGGTGATTGTTTGCAAGTTTGAGATCTCGGACTGCCGTCATCTGCGCGATAATCTCAAAACAGCCATTTTCTAGGCGATTTGATGACTAGAAAGTGTGAGCAAATGATTCCGAAAAATATCAAGATCACAGAGATGCTCACCAGATTGAGAGTGGTTAACTGTGTAAAGCGGCGGAATCCCATGGGAATCGCTAGCAGCTTATTGCCATGCAAATCGACTGTCTCGAGCCCTCCAAACATGTTACCACGACCATCTTCATCGTCTTCAAGCTCTTCAAGGCTACGGTCTGGAAACATGGCGTCGTCCAACGATTCTAACTCATTATCCGCAGCAATGAGCCTGGTCAATTCCACGCTCTCTGCCCAGCTTCCGCCAGCGCCAATGGACTCCATGTCGTACATTTTCATAACATCACTGGGTATCTCTTCCAGCCCCAGGGCTGCAATATTCAGCTTACCGCTTGTTCTTGCTGCCCCTATACGCTGTTTCAAGACCTTTTCGCCAGCATCTTGGCCCTTGTTCAAATTGAAAGGATCTTCGAAAGCTGCATCGTAATTGAAACCACTATTTGAGGGAATCGCTGCCATATCGTTAGGTGTCGATACTGCACTGGGTGCCTGATCTTCATCCTTAGTTTGCTTCATAGCCGCTCTTTTAGCTGCCTTTGCTTTGGCAATTTGATCTCGAAGTGCTGTTGACGACTTTTGAGCCGCCTGGTTCGACTCAGCAGGGGCTTCTTTCACTGCTGGAGCAGGTGGAGCGATGGTACCATCCCAGGACGAGGCACCGCTTCCTGAATTATCACCGGCATCCAGGGCTGCTTTCTTGGCAAGACCGCGAGCAGATGCTCTCGGCTTTAGTGGCTTGGACGCTGGCTTCTGAACTGTCTTAGCCGGCGTTTTAACTAGCTTATCTGGACTTGGGCTTCTGAATTCCGGCATTGAAGAAGACGGTTTCGAGGCTACCCCAGAAATACGGCTAGCTGGACGAAGTCTCTGTGTATTGTTGGAGGCAGCGCCCGGGGTTCTATCGGGAGTACCGTGAATAACCGAAAGTGGCCTTTTGAAAAGATTGGCCGATGACATCCTGGGATTCGAGAATCCTGAATCATCCGCTCCGCCGCTCGAACCTGGGCGCGACGGATGCCCTGCAGATCCACCAGAAGTATAACTAGAGCTTGGCCTTGAGACAGAACTCTCGGCTCGCGACATGGGCCTCCCTGAATCAAAGAATGATGATGATGACCCTTTTCTTAAAGCAGGAGAAGAAGGCAGTTGTGAAAGAGTTTCAATGGTGCGATCAGAAAGCGAGGGTTTCGGCGCATTAATCTGGGGCGTGTCTCTCCTCGGAGAGGTGGCCGGGGACAGAGGTGAGAGAGCTCGAGGCGAGAGAGCTTGAGGTGAGAGGGCCCGGGGTGAGAGGGCCCGAGGTGAGAGGGCGCTAGGTGAGAAAGCCCTGGGTGAGAGAGCCGGGGATTCTCCATCATCGACTTGATGTGATAAGGCTACAGAGTCATTCAAATATGACGTGAGCAAGTCGTTGGACGTTTCTGTAGAATCCTCCTCTCGCTCAAAATCGGGCTTGCTAGACTCTGATGGTTCTGCCCAAGACTTATACTGCGCCGCTGGAGCGTTTGTAACAGTGCTCCATCTTCGGGATTCAGATACGTTTCGTACGGGCTTCGATACCGGAGCCGCAGGTTTCGGGGCAGGCGTGCGAGTCGAGTTGGAACGAAGCTGACTATTGGACGTAGAGTTTCGTAAAGATGGCTTTCGTTCGCTGGCGGTGGCATTGGCAGAGGGCCGCAACTGGCCACGGGAAGTAGAAGCCCGAAGCTTTGGGTTCTGGACATCTCCCGCCAGACTATCACGGGATGGTCTTGCGCGAAGCGATGACGTGGAGCTGGCAGCTGGAGCTGGAGCTGGAGCTGGAGCTGGAGCTGGAGGCTGGACTACAGAGACAGGGCGAGGAAGCCGAGAAAGGCGGGGGATGCCGCTGGCTCGTCTCTGGGAGTTATCCATTATACATCAGTCGTTGGTTAGAATCCGTTCCGAAAGCTAGAATTGAGAGTGGCCTGTTGAACTGGGGTGAGTTTCGGGTGTCGATGGATTCGATTGAGCAAGGGCGAGTTGCGTTCCGTTGAGGGGCAGAGCCACTTGAAGCTGTGTTTGATGTTGATATTCGCTTAAAGCGGTGGGTGTCGAATTGGAATGTAGCGAGTGTAATCGTCAACAAATGACGGAATCGTTGAGCAAAGCGAATTCTCGAAAAGGAGCGACCAAAGCAAAAACCCACAAAGCGCGACTGAGGAGGAAAAAAGAAGAGCCAGATCTCAGAGCCACCAAGACCGTTTGTAATAGATGACCCGCGTCGTCAATTAGAATATCCTAGTCAGGGGAGTGACAAGGAGCTACCTATCACGTGGGGTTAATTTATCAATGCGCTAGAAGCAGCACTACTTGGGCTAGCCCACGGGAGACGAACAGCGCTAAACGGGCTTGTGGCTGCCCGAGAGGAACGAGGCTACCGGAGCCACGAGGTATCGTGACCGGCAGTGCAGGTACTCATTTACCTGTGCTCCACTGCCATTGTTGAAGGCAAGGATGATGGATGATGGGTAACGCTCCCGAAATGCAAGTCACATCGACGCTAAGGCTTTTGGGACGAAGAGGACAAGGTGCTCTATAAGTACTGTGTACCTGACTTGCTACTAGAAAGAAGACTCTCTACTACAATGTATATATATGTATTCTTGCACTTGCTTCCAGCTAGAACTACCTCCCCCATACAAATAAATCGACACAAATACATATGCTTGCTTCACTGGCTTCATGTTCCGTACCTCCCATTACAGTTCTATAATAGATGCGGCTCCTCAGAGACAGCCTCAGTCCAGCCAGTCGCTGTCGATTTCATATTCCTTGTTAGAGCCCGCTGAATCGGACAATTCGTACGAGGCATCGCCGTCTTCCTCCTCTGAATCCTGGTCCTCCTCATCCGCAGAAGAAACTTGATCCGTCGCTTCATCTTCCTCATCCTCATCCTGTGTCAAATCGATTACCACCGGTTGTGATTGAGTCGCCGCCTCCCTAGAGGCCTTTGAAAGAGGCCGTAGCTTTGTAGCTCGCTTGGATAACGCTGTGGGCTTGATTATATGGCCCCGTGTAGCTGTCGTCAAAGATGTGCGCCGTTTCTGAACCACCCGGGCTGCAGCACTTCTCCGAGACTCTTCCTTATTGTTCTTCCGGACAGTGGTGCCCAGTTTCACTACTGACGGATCGCTGGCCCATTCGATTAAGACCCTTGAAACTTCCTCTCGGGTAGCATCTCTGGCGGCGTTCCGGTCTTTTGACTCCTTGGTGATTTTATCGTAGTCCGTATGACGGTGGCGAACATGCGCTTGAACTGCTAGGTATGCCTTCTTGTCCAAGTCTAGTTTTCCAGTACGGCCGACCCTGCCGCTTCGCTTTCTGAGGGCATGCCTCAAGATTGTGCTCAAATCTTGTTCTGGGATCTTTGCAAACAGACTCTTGATGGTCGTTGCAAATGCATCCTCAGTTGCTGCATCTCGTCTCTCAACAGCACCGCGTCTTCTCTCTCGAGTTGCTTTCTCTTCTGAGAAGACCTGATGTAAAATCCACTTTGGTGCTCGTAATCCCTCTTGTTTGCCTTGGTTTGCCACAACGTAGAGTGTCTTCCTGGCGTCTAGAGTTTTGCGGCGACAGAGCCCTGTCATGAAAGGATTGCCTTTTCTGAGAAAGCCGTAGCCCTTTGGCATCGGAGTCTCCGGAGAGACTGTTTGTTGGCGAGCCATGATCAAGTGGCGGCAGCGACTGGTTGAGCTTGATAGGATTCTGCAAGGAAGGTTACAGGTGATGGCGCATGGGAGGGATGAAAGATTGCTTCATTTATGCGAAGGATACGGCGATGCCCATGACAACCAGAGGATGAAAACATTATTCATATTTTCTCCCGATTGAGATTCTGTTCATAAGGCGCGATGCAACATTCTGTAGTTCTCCTATAATTGAGAAAAAGTGAGGAAAAATTGAAAAACAAACAAACGGAGAGCACACGCATAAGTTACATGAGCGCTAGTAACCCACGCCGTCGGTAGAACAGTTTAGCGCTCCGTCATCGCCCAGCACGCCAATAGCGGGCCCATGTAGCGCCTTTCATTCACCCACGGCAATCTACCAGCACAAGGACCAATACGTGTATGTTTAGGCATCGAAGCAAAGATCATGAATATGACTAATATTGCCCAGTTTATTTTTTTTTATCATTATGTGGTAGATATTTCCAAGTTCTCGGAAGCGAAGTTGCCACTGAACGTGTCTGGGTCAACTTGTAGCTGTGCTTTCTCCATCATTTCAGATGTAATATCGTCTTTCTCCTTGTTCCACACCATATCCCAGCGGCCATTGAGAGTAACAGATGCCTTCTTCCCAAGTTTTGAAGTTATGAAATCTTTGAGAACAATTTCAGCTGTTTGACTGGCGCCTGGCTTTAGTTGAATGAGTGAATCGGGACTGGGCGGCCACTGTCTCTGAATCTTGAGCCTTGGCAAGTCTAGAGGCTCCGAAGCACCGTCGGGGGTGATGGCGAGCAGGCCAATAGATGGCGCGGCGGTATCCAACGGCGAGTTATATACGAGGAAAGTGACCGCATGCTCATTATTATTAACGACGGTGCTGGTGATGGTGAGGGGAGATGTGCTAGTCTGCTTAATTGCAACGCGCAGACCGGCAATAGGATTCGAGCTGTTGGCACGGCTCTCCATTGAAGAAGAGGGCGAGAAAAAGAGTGCAGCGAGCACGAGAATAAGACTGATCCCAAGAACAGCGCGCGGACTTGGGACGCGGATGAGACTCATTAGATGACTTAAAATAAAAGAATATTTCAAGCAAGTAACGTAGATGTTTCTTTTGCGTGCTAAGAAAGAAATCGAGCAGTCATTCTTTCATGGACCTACAAAAAATCTTGTATTCATTAGTGTCCCGCTTCTCTTGGGAGGCGGGTGGATGAGACTGATGACGTCGACATCGGCAGCAGATTTCTTTATTAATTCGCTCTGAAAATATATACTATACTCGCACCGGTGGCTGCATCGCGACTGTCCAATCAAACCACCTTTGATGATAACTGCGTCTCTCTGCCTCAGCAAAGAGAGCATCTTGATGCATCAACGCCAAGCCTGCAAAGGGACCGAGTCCACACGAGAGGGGTTAGTAGTTATTAAAGAGATACGAAGAGAGGGATATTGAAAGTTAGAAAAGACATGAAGATGATTCGTGCTGGATTGTTTAGGTCCCTCTCGGACTGTCGCCTCCGCGCAGGTAGCTCTCAAATTGATAGCCTTAGGTTCCTCCTCAGCTTCTCCTTTAGGCAGCTAGTGGCACTACACGGGGCACTTTTGTATGTCGATAATGGAGCTATGTTTTTAGGTGGAATTAGTGAACTGCTTAGGTATGTTTATTAATAACCTTACCTTATGCTTGTCTCCGAGTTTATTCATACTCCTTGTTTGCCAATCGACGTAGCTTACATCACTGGACTTGTAGGATAAATAGCGTTAAGATTAGATAAATTTTGCGATGATTATAAAACTGTGACGGTAGAATCAGTTGATACGCTTCGTTGGGTCTTTTTGAAACCCTAGAATTATGCCAAGACACATGCCGCTGCTGAAGGTGATCGGCGCGGAGAATAGAGACTACCTGTATGTTAAGACATCACAATGAGTGCTTATTGTCAAGAATGTAACCCCTAGACGATGAAGGACCAATGAAATATCGACTTTTCCACCAACATACAGTACTGTATGGCAGTGAGCAAGTGGATATCGATAGGCTTAGATTTCCGATGAGCGAGCTTCCTCGTTGGGAACGTCTTCCGTCTAAGACTGCACACCTGCACACCTGCGCACCACGGTTATCTACCGTAAAGACCCCACGGCCTCGGTAATTATAGAAATGGCAAAAGAGGAAGGTCTTGAAAATAACCAGTTAAAAGTTGAAGCAAGCTTAGCATCCCGTGAGCTAAATACGCGTGCAGCCCGATCGAGCCGATTTGGCAAGATCTGCTGCACCTGTCGGATATTCTTCACCGAAATGACAGTGTTCGGTTATTTGATATAGAATTGCTGATGGGTACCTATTTGTATGCCAAGAAGCAATTTGCCTAAAGGGATCTCCGAAACCGGTACACCCTCGGATTTACTCGGCGGAAGTCGCCGGATTCCCAAGAAGTCAGCTTTGAGATATATGCTATCTTGGAGACGTGCTGAGCTTTCTAAAATAAAGCCTATACTGCATCCGTATATACATCCGTATATACGAACTTCATCTCTTAAACCATTATCCTTTTGTAGTGTTTAAACTCATGTGGACCAGAGTTTTGCAAAGCATGCAAAAGCCAGTATTGTCACCACCACAGCACTGTCTATAGATGCCAAGGACCAACACACCACTAGTGTCTGTATATGCCGCTCTGCGAACAAAATAGTCCACTCATCCCTACATTTTCTTGATTTGATACAAACCCGGAGATTTAAGACTTTTTTGGAAGCTGTTTAGGCCGGCACATCTTCGTTTTACGCTTATCGCTTGGCATTGAGGGGGCAAGCCGGGTCTGTCGCTGGAGTCTACAGTATAATGAATCCGCGTCTCGGAATTGGGCCAATGAATGTATAAACCATTCAACGAAGCTAAATTGATTACAAACTTACAATAGTTCGTCATTTGACGCTGATTTCCGTTGTGTGGGACTTGACGGGACAGAGGACAAAGCACTGAAGTTGAGGAAAAAGATGGGAGAACTCTTCGTATGTCTTTGGAGCTTGAAATACTAGACATAAACTTGTTTTATTGCCCACTGTGGAATTTAAAAGACCTTTTTATGCTGTTTACTTTGAAATGATTATATAAACTGTTGGGTAATGGAGGGTTATAGTATCCCATATATATTGCCTACGTGTAAGAGAGAGATAACTGTGAGTAGACCAGGTATAACTGCCCCGGCATGACGGATACTGACCCCAATAAGGCAGTTGAAACAAATTGATGTGCAGAAGTGCTCTATTTTCGGTCGACTTCCTTGATGCAACACTGCATTAATATGGGCGAAGACGACAATGAGAGGCTGTGTAAGTGAGTCGTAACGCCAATACCATGTTCTTCTTCTCAACATGAAAATTGACTAGAGGTTCATCGATGGAGTATGGTTACTGTTGAGAAGAACTTTTGTTCGCGTTCTAAACGAAATGGGAATTACACAACCATCATGATGCTCCATAGGAGCCATCATCATATCGGATTTCAAGTATAAATAAGGCATCCGCCGCCAAGTTTTAGATATGATATCACTACAAGAATCTCAACAATCATCTCATTCAGTGCATTCAATTCGTCGTCTTCAAAATGAAGTTTGTCGCCGGTCTCATTGCCCTCGCTGCCTTGGCCTCCGCTGCCCCCGGCAAGGCTCCCACTCCCCTGGATATCAAGCTCGAGAGTGCTGGTAACGCTGAGATTAAAGCTGTCATTACCAACACCGGCAAGGGCAACCTCAAGATCTTCAAGTCTGGTACTATCTTGGATAGCAGTGCCGTTGAGAAGGTCTCAATCACCTCCGGAGGTATCTTTTAGCTCTGCCTACATATCAACACAAGTGTCATGGCTAACGTAGTTAACAGAGCACACTGTTGCCTTTGACGGTATCCGTCAACGCATCTCTACCGAGAACCTGGGTGAAGATGCCTTCCAGAGCATCCCCGCTGGAAAATCCATTGAGGTGACCTTTGACATTGCCGAGGCTCACGATCTCTCACTTGGCGGAAAATATGACATCCAGTCTGCTGGTGCTTTCTCTTTTGCTAAAGAGGGATCTACCGAGCTCGTCGGCTCCGTACCCTTTGAGACCAACAAGATCGAGGTTGATATTGACGGTGAGGCTGCTTCCGCCCGCCGCGTTGCCTTCCACCAGAAGCGCACCAGAGTACAGAGCGACTGCAGCGGTAGCAGACTCAGCGCTATTCAAACTGCCGTCCGCAACTGTGCTTCTGTCGCCCAGCTCGCCCAGCAAGCCGCTGCTTCTGGTTCCGCAGCCAAGCTCACGGAGTACTTCAAGTCTTCCAGCTCCAGCGTGCGAAGCACCGTCTCGGGCGTCTTCAGCCGTGTTGCCTCTGAGTGTGGCTCAACCAGTGGCGGCAGTTCTTCTCTCTACTGCTCTGATGTGCTTGGCGGATGCAGCTCGGGAGTGTTGGCGTACACCCTTCCCAGCAGCAGCCTTATGGCATACTGCAGCCTCTACTTCAGCGCTCTCCCGGCCTCGTCCCGAACATGCCACGCACAAGATCAGGCAAACACTGTCATTCATGAGTCCACTCATCTTTCACAAGTGAAGGGCACTCAAGACTATGGTGGCTATGGATACAACTTTATCCAGTCTCTCTCTGCTTCCCAGAACCTCAACCACGCTGATACTTATGCCCTCTATGCCAACGCCATCTTTGTTGGATGTTAAGTTCAACTTTGCAAATAGTGAGAGACTGGAGATTTAAAAATGCTTTGAATTGTATTTTAGGGTTGGATAGCATGTCTTTTATGAATGATGATGTGTTTGGAATGAGAGGAATGATCAATAGCGGACATGTACTAAGAGTTGAGGTTTCTGAGTATTAGTTAACATCGTCTAAAATGATCATTAAACATGAATAACTCTTTCTATATCGGGTACAATTTTCATCGTGAAAATATGCGCTCAACAAGAGCCAGCAAATCTCCCTATAAGCTGTTCTTCTCGCCATCTTCCCTCCAGTGTGATGTTTTGCGCATCAAAGTTAGAGTGAGGTTCTAGTCGTCTTTGGACCCACCGAGCTACTGTCTTCTGGCAAAGGAGAATTCTCATGGGCATAAGAGTACGTAATTTTGAAATGAACAAAGTTTAGAAATATGCCCTTTTTCGTTTTTGATAGGCAGGACTTGCGCCCGAAGTGGCCTGATATCACGGGTATTGATGCAGCCTAACTAGGAGGCGCCTGGAGGTGAATACGGACAAGGCCACACAGCCCGAGTGGCCAAAAAGGCTCCTGCAGTGGGACGGCAACACGGATGTGAGATCTTGGTTCCGACCCAATGGGCTGTGGTATCAGCCAAATGCCATCTGCCGCGAGGGGTTCGCCAAAGCAGGAGACGAAGGCTGTGCTGAGAGAGGACCGCTGCAGGGGAAGTGGAAAAGGGCATTTATAGAGCATCATTGGTCACCGGAGATGATACATATCTAGCGGCTGTCCCTACCCCATATTGAGTGCTTCGCAGAGTCATTCGGCTGGGGTTATTGTGCAGCTGTATAACGTAGTCATAGGTGGTAAAAGGGTCGATGTCATTTTGTCGCCAAACTCAATTCCAGGCATCAAAACCACTGGTACCTAAAGGGCAACCTTGATGTGAGATTTTTTTTTTTGGCCCTTGCATATACAGGATAGCAAGCGCGCAGCAGCCTTGCTGCTACTCTTACTGTGGGACTTTTCATACTTACGATTCTAGCCAATTCTCGATACCTCTTGTCTGAACTTGTACAAGTGTTGATGCTTCGTTTATGCAGGGTGGATTTTGAACCTGAATCTAGTCCGTGTGTGGTCCATGTGTGGTGTGCTAGCAGCCTTGATTTTTGACGAGCCAACCACATCCGTGAGCTGCAGTACCGAGACTGGATCCAGGTGTCTTCACAAAAACGTCACCAGGGGGCCCCTCACCTGGACAGCAAAAATGACCCGTCTTGGAGCTCATATTCGCAGAGCCACATGAGGTGAGCGGGCAGGAATAGTAGCATCGGCATCCAAGACACTCGAGTGCTCCAAGACTCATCGTCTCCCGTGCTCTCACATATCTCCTGTTCCCGCATGCTATTTTTGCTCGTGTTGCTATTATTGAACCTAGCGTAGCGGCACTAATACGCAAAGTCGCTTTGTTGGGGGCACCTTTGGAGCTGAAGCTATCGAGCTGAAGCTCACCAGCCACACCACACCACACCATCGTAGCAATCCTCCTTGTGCCTACCGCGGGCATCACGAGCGGCCTCCCCTGTCTCGGGCCTCTCCCACCCACGCGGGCCTCAGCGAAACCATGCTCCGTGACCTCACTTGTGGCTTATCACGGGGCCTCCCTGGTCGTGCCGCTCACCACTAGCAGTTGGTGTTGCCCACGGCTCGCCGCTACTGGCGCAAGTCCAGCAACCCCTGCGCAAAACTTGGAACAGACCAGAAGGCCAAGCGGGGCTCAGCACACAAACGTCATCGCTTGACTCGAAATCCACTTCCAGAGAAGAGGGCTGTTTCATATAGCCGGCTGGCCCTTCGTCTCACCATCTTCTTTCAACTTTCCAGCGAAAGACGCAAGCTTGAAATAGCTGTTTGAAAGCCTGTGTTCTGTGCCTTGTGCCTTGCGTTTGTCTTCGTTTGAAGCACGGCACTATTGGGGGCACAAAGAGAGGGGCATATTCTTTGTTACTCTATTTTCATTATAAAAGCGACTTTGTCCGAGGCATTCTTGAACATTCACCAGAATCTCATCTAATACATCCAACACCATCTCACTGCCTCTCGACTCTCGACTCACCATGTCCAGTCGCGGAGATCGCTTCGAACGGGACCGCTTCGTCGGTGAGAGAGATGAGATACGTGAGAGGGACCGCTTTGAGGAAGGCCGGTTTATGAGCGGCGGGCGGGGTGGCCGTGATCGCTCCGAGGAGCGTCTTGGCAGCAGATACGGCCGGACCTCGTACGAAGATGACATTGTCCGTGATCGCCGGTACTACGAAGATGATATCCGCCTTGATCGCCGTTCCGAGCCTCGCCGGGAGCCTCTCCGGGATCCCCTCCGAGACCCCCTCCGAGACCCCCTGCGAGAGCCCGTTGAACGCCGTGTGTTTGTCGAGGAGCGCGATCGTGAATACCGTCGTGAATCCTCTCCCGGGCGCCCAACGTTGTTGCGCCGACAATCATCTCTCGACACATATGACCGTCGACCACTACCCAAATTTTTCAACCAGCGAGAGGAGCTTCCGCCGCCGGCCCGCCGCGAGGACATTCTTCGTGAAGACTATCGCGCCCCCACGTATACGCCTATTCCTCTTCCCAAGGCTCGCGGCCTGCCGCCGCCTCGACGATATGACGACCGCTTCTACGAGGATATTCAGGTTGAACACGATCGTATTGAAGAACGCATCCCTGCAGCCCCGGTCATCCCTCCACCTACAGAGCGCATCGTTGAACGAGAGATTATTCGGGAGAAGGAGAAGGAGAAGGACAAGGAGAAGCGCAGCCGTAGCCGAGATTCTCGCTCTACTAAACGAAGCCACTCCCACAAGCGAAGTCACCGAGGCAGATCTCATGCATCGAAATCTTCTACCCGGTCTTCCAGTAGCAGCAGCAGCAGCAGCAGCAGCAGCAGCGGTGGCACTACAATCAAGAGCAAGAGCGAGTACCCGAAGAAGGGCAAGACCAGAATTCCTGCTAGATTAGTATCTAAGCGGGCCCTGATTGATATCGGCTACCCTTTTATTGAAGAGGTACGTTTTATACCTGTCGACAGATTATTTCAAGTACAAGTCTAACGAAGTGTTTAATAGGGCAATGTCGTTGTCGTTCAAAAGGCTTTAGGACAGGCCAATATTGACCACCTGCTTAAACTCAGCGAAGAGTACAAGTCAAGTGAGTCGATTACTTCATTATCAATTCCGCGTAAGATTGCTTGGCACTAACCTAAAATCTCAAAAGGTGAACTCGAAGTCGCTGCTGCTCGATCCTCAGCCGGCGAGATCATCAGGGAGCACAGAGAGGAGCTCATTATCGAAGCACCAGCACCTCCTCCACCTCAGACGGTTTATGCGCCTCCACCTCCACAGACAGTTTATGCGCCTCCTCCACAGACGGTTTATGCTCCAGCTCCACCCCCAATTCCAGTTCCAGCTCCAATTCTGGTTCCAGCGCACCACCACCATGCTCATGCTCCCGTCATCATCGAGGCTGCGCCTCGTGGAGCAGTTGAACTGATCGACAAGACAGTATACCGAGATGATAAGACCGTGTACCATGATGACAAGACAGTATACCGAGATGACAGAACAATCATATACCGAGACTACTCGCCGTCATCGCGCGGCCGAAGAAGCAGGAGCCGCTCTCACTCTCACCACCATCATCTCAGCGACGACTACCAGCTAGTGGAGCGCCATCGTTCGCGATCGCGCAGCCGAAAGGATATCCGCTCAGAAATCAAAGCCCTCGAAAAGGAGCTTGCCTACCGGGGTAAACGAGACATTGATCGCGAGATTGTCCGAACCGAGAGACTTCCCAACGGAGACCTTGTGACTTACGAGGAATCGATCGAGAAGATTTCATCCCACAAGGGGGCGCGTATCGAGAAGGACAAGAAAGGTAGGATGTCCATCAGCGTGCCGAAATACCGATAAAGGTGCGCCGCGTTTCTGCCGTCGCATGATTTTCTGGTTTCTGTTATTTCATATCGAGCGAGGCCGCTGACCCGGACTGTACAGGACCGTCGCCTGGACTTGTCCGTGCCATGTTGGCCACTCTGACTTGAGCGCTGCGAGAAGGATTTCGCAGTTGAGCGTATAGACAACGAAGTCACGAATTAATGAATGGATTAATGAAGGGATTTTCTTTTTCTCCTTTTTTTGGATATGCTGTGTAGAATGATTCCTCTTTTGGGCTTGCGAGAATGATGGTCTTGGCTTTCGCTGATCGCTGAGCTTTTCTGTTTGTATGCTACGGATCGGAATGGACATCTGGTATAAGGGTATATAAATACATGTCGGACGTATTAAAGAATTTGACGAATTGACGGAACATTATGAACATTATCTTTGTACAACCTGAAGCGCATACCCTTGTCCGTTGCTTGTGCGTTCACCGTAATTAGTTTCACGGATTTAAACTGTAACGCGTATGGAAAGTGAGCGCGTCTGCGAGCACCACATGTATCTATTAAAAGTCCCCTGCCCCGGCTTGCTTTTATTGATTATGCAAAAAGGAACTAGATTGTTAAGATTTTAAGCTACAAAAGGCCCTTGGGCGGGATGGCGGCACGATCCACCAAGAACCAACACGCCAAGATTTTTCGATATGTGACTACATCTGCTTGTCCGGATTTACAATCGTTTAAGGATAGAGATGCGCCTGGGACGGGTACGGTAAACGAACCCCGCCGTGATAAGAATTGCGACATCTTACGCTTCTTAAATAGGGGACAAGGTCCTTGAAGTTTCGTTTGTGATCTTGTCAAGTTTTATGTGAGCTTTAATAGGCTGACTAGCGGCAGCGCCAACCTCAGCATGATTGTTTCCAAGAGCGCAGTTATATCGGGCATTTTGCTCGCAGGAAATGCAGCAGCTCATTTGAGACTCCCGCCATTCTTTCCAAAACAACATGAATCGGCCCGCATCTCTGATGGATTGCAGTTTCAAAGCTTCGACTTTGGTGAACAGCGTCCGTTGGCCGGCCCCAAGACTGCAAAAACATCCTCAGCGGCGGATATTCCGTCCTTTAAGGCTGGCCAGTTCACATTGACGCCACAAGACGATTCTACATGTGCTACTTATGGTGAATCACAGTGGACAGGCACAATCGATGTGACGGACTCGCACCGCCTCTTTTTCTGGTTCTTTGACAGCCGAAATGACCCTGTTAATGACCCCATCATCATCTGGATGAACGGAGGACCTGGAGGCTCTTCAATGATGGGACTCTTCAACGAATTGGGAGCCTGTTGGCTTGAGCCTGACGCAAACACCACTGTGCCAAACGACTTTGCTTGGAACAACAATGCGTCAGTGCTGTTCCTAGACCAGCCTGCCGGAGTTGGCCTCTCCTCCCGCGCCGAGGGATCGCCTGTCCCAGCGTTTGACATTGGGGGCGCACACGATTTCCAAACTTTTCTCAATGTCTTCTTCAAAGATGTCTTCCCCGATCGTGCCCATCTCCCAATCCACATCGCGGCAGAATCCTACGGCGGGCACTACGGGCCAGTTTATCTCAATTATATACTGGATTCCCGAAGCCTAAACTCCCGCGATGCATTCCGGGGCAACATTTCCTCCTTGATACTGGTAGACGCCGTGATTGACTTTACCGCCCCTGCTGTGGGCGTATACGAGTTCCTGTGCAAGGGGTTTGGGAATCACAGCAAGATCATGAATGATACCGTCTGTGAGGCGCTGGGACTCAGTGTGCCTAAATTATTTGAGCTAGGACGAAACTGTGATGCGAGTAGCAATGGCTATGAATGCATGGGCTTGATAACTTACATAGAAGAGGCGGTGGATCCGTATTATTACGCCGAAGTCGAGGCAGGAAAAAGAAATCCGTTCAATGGTGAGTTGAATAACCGCCCTTTCTCTGACCTGCTAATGCTTTACTAACTGCCTTGACCTGAGCAACAGTCCATATTCCATGCCCTAATTTCCCTTGGTGCGCAGACATTAGGAAAGGAAATATGTCAGCCTATCTCAACCAAGAACATATCAAAAAGGCTCTAAAGTTCCCCTCCTCCTACGTATTCGAGGATATCGACCTCGACGTCAACTCCGCCTATACCTACTTCAAAGACCCATTCAAGCCCACAACTCGCGAAGTTGCGCGAATCCTCGACGCTTACCGCACCCCCAACTTGGGCGACATCCGAGTGCTCGTGCTGCAGGGCAACGAGGACTACGTAGTCAACACCCCGGGCAATATGTGGGTTTACGATCACCTGCGATGGAGCGGGCTGGCGGACTATCGGCTGGCTCCGTGGCGGGACCTGCCAGAGAGCATGGCTGCCACGGGATTCTGGAAGAGTTCTGGTCGACTGGCTTTTGTGGCGGTAGACGGGGCTGGACATACCGTCCCGGGAGATGTGCGAGAGGGGAGCTATAGAATTGCGCAGGAGTGGATCGAAGGAGGATGGAGAGCTTGAGATGGAGGTTACATGTAGTTTGCACGTGGGCCGAGGCATCTATGCTTGTACTTGTGTGAATTATATGCTGAGAGTTAGTATACTTTAAGTAACATGGCTGAAAGAGGTATGTGTTGCGTGAGACAATTATATGAAAAGCCAATGAGAATACGAGCAATAGACGACTTTGGAAAAGCTGAATCCCCCCCCCTCGAGTTTGTGTGGTCCCCGCTAGGTTAACTTGGACGTGGGGAAATACCGATCCAGCGTGGAGATGTGGCTGAACTAGGTAGGATTTTTTTTTTCTTCCTTTTTAACATGTTTATTTGCCCCTCTCGTGCGAGCCGAGGCAGATGAACCAAGCTATATCTAGCTGGTGGTCAAAATCGAGGCTTTCATAAAGACAAAAGAGCGCTCTTTTGCCACTCCCCGCTACCGTTCTAGTTTACATCCTTTGAGCCGTTGTATCGTCTGTAAAAGATCCGGTTGGAATCTTTAGAATCAGACTTTTAAAATTCCACGAAGCTATAGAGCCCTCATTGCGATTCTTTGTGCCTAGTACTGCTACACCATGGCTGTCATGGATGCAGTGGCAGATTACTGGGGGCACATCATTGCGACTTACGACCCCTACACTGTCGATTTTGTCGGCACCTTTATTGTTCAAGTCATCTTCTGGTGGATTCCATGCGTCGGTTTCGTCCTACTCGATTCCATTGCGCCGTCCTTCTCTGAGAAACACAAAATCCAGCCCGCGCCCAAGCAGCCCACGTCAAGCGAAATCTTCCACTCCATGGTAGTCTGTATCCGCAACCAAGTCATCGTCTTCGCCCTCCACGGCGCTTTATTATACGCAACATTCGCCAAAGGCCTTCCTCCAAGCATCAGAGTCGACGCAAAGCTCCCTTCCCTGGAAGAATTCGTACGAGATCTACTCTTCAGTGTACTAGCCCGCGAGTTCCTCTTCTACAGCTCCCACAGGATCCTTCACCTTCGCCCCTTGTATAAACGCTTCCACAAGCAGCATCACAAGTTTACAGCCCCCGTGGCGTTTTCATCGCAATATGCCCACCCGGTGGAGCACCTCGCGGCCAACGTGCTGCCTATTTTGCTGCCGCCACTGTTACTCAAGTCGCATATTCTGACCATGTGGGTGTTTGTGGCCTTTCAGCTCATCGAGACCTCGACGGTGCACAGTGGATATGATTTCTTTGGGGGAGCGGCGAAGAAGCATGATCGGCATCATGAGAGATTTGATGTGTACTTTGGTGGTATTGGGCTTTTGGATTATATTTTGGGAACCGATGAACCGGATGAGAGAAGGAGAGCCAAAAAAGATTAAAATCAACAGGTTGGAAACTGGCCTCCTGTTGGATATTACTGGTATTTGAAATCCAACGATTTAATTGACGCTGTGATTTTGACTTTGAGTGATCTGATGAACTCTTTCTTGCATCGTTTCTATTGCTTATAATTCCGTAGCCTTTCCGTATTCATTTCACATCCAAGTCTCATTCCATCCGTATCCCGTTACCCCCAAATCTATCGGCCAGCAATATGCAAGGGTATTCGTCCAAACACAAAATTCTCTGCCCAAACAAGAAAGGAGAGGAGATAAAAAACAAAAGCAGATGATTTCATTCTTAACACTCGTAGCTCATATTTTCCAAACTGATTTCAAAATGCCATCCATGCCGTGGACCGAACGTACGCCGCCGCCGTGTAAGACTATTCGACCAAACAACCGCCCAATGGATATAGAGAATAAAATAAAAATAAAATAAAAACAAAAATAAATAAACCGAGCCGATGCCATCAGCCAGCCTCAACCCACATGCCGCTGGAGAGAAAGTCACAGCAGAGCTGCGTCTGCGGTGTATAACTCCCAAGCCATGTATGATATATATCCAAAACAATAAATAAAATGATATGAGAAACAAAGTCAAAATGTTGAGGGCCAGATTCCCGAACAAACAGCCCAAGAAAAAAGCGGAGAAAAAAATAGAAAACGAAAATGCAAATAAACAGGTATTTAAAAAAAAAAAGCTTTCAGAGCAAATCGCTGAAACTTAATGCGCTGTAGCGGGCTCGGGGACTCCATTGTTCGATTAAGACATGTTGATATCTTCCATGTCCATGGCGACATCCGACAGGAACTGAGAAGGGCTACCAGGTATCGGGCTGCACTGATCGAACAAAAAATCTTTGGAGTCAAAAGAGTCATACTCAATGTCCTGGATGTCCGGTGTCGGCTCAAGATAGTCAATATCTGTTGAAGACTGAAGCACAGAGAGGTAATGAGCCATGGGGTGCTGAGGGTAGCTCTGAGATTCGAACAAAGTATCATCCACCTGGGCTTGAAGGTGGCTCTGTTGCTGCTGGATGGCATAAGGTGCAAACATCATGGGATAGTTCGTTTGATGAGAGGCAGTCTCAATGTGTGACGGTATTGATGCAGGAGAAATATTTTGTCGCTCTATCTGGTGTTTGGGTAGGACTGGTGCCGACGTCTCTTCATTTATAAATATGGGAGTGTTATCGAGAACGTGGGAATTGAGCCGCTGCGCTGATTTTATTTGTTTCAAAAAATCGCCCAACAGTTTTTGCCCTCGCGGTGGAAATCGCTGTTCAAAAACTTGTGGCAACCATTTGCAGAACGCCATTCGGTATAAGGTTTCTCGCTCTGGAAAGGCTTGCCTGATTTTGAAATGCAGCTGATAATAAATAGGGGCTAGACATTCAGGGCCATGTCTTTCTTTGAATTTATAAAGAATCCTCAGTTGTTTGATGGTCCAGTCCTGGATGCAGGGATCCAAGATGCGGCTTGCTTCGGGAAATAGGATTTGATAGATGCGATCCCATTGCTGTATATGCGATTTGGATCGGTCGCTACGCTGCTTGATCTGAAGACATGTATCCGAATCGTAGTGGAGAGCGTTATTCGACCGGGCTCGTCGATGCGTCGTCTCTGCTTTTCTCTTTTGACACCGATGAGGACAGTTCATTGCGTCGTGGTGTACGCTCCTGAGATGCTGTTTCAGGTACGGGATTGTATTGATCTTTTGAAAACAGTTATGATTTACAAGGTCCGGATATCTCATTGCATAGGGACAGATAAATGAGGATCCATCGTGCATTCCGGAGTGGTGTTCTTGCATTATATCAGCATTTGCATCATAGCCCTGAGGCGTCAGCGGATTTTCGTCTGCGCCACCGATTATACTACGCCCGTAGCCACTGATATCCCGCCCCATGTTTGGTCGCTGGTATAGTGCGTCGAGATTTGCAACCATCTGATCTAGGCCAAGTCTCACATCAAGATATGGGTGATCCACAAGATTAAAAGAAGCTTGGTACTCTTGGGGGCTTGCGGCTTGACTTTCGATATATCCCCCATTGCCATCCTGAGAGTAGTGCAATCCATCATCCAAGTAGTCAGGCATGTTGGGTTGATCACCCTCGGCGAACAGTCCCGAAATTGTGGAGGTTTGTTGGGAAAATTCGCTGATATCGTCGATCCATGAATCTGCCAGAAGCTGTATGTCGCTAGATTCTTGGGTGCCCATGCTCGAGACATTATTGTTGCCCGATATCATGTGTTGCCGATTCACGAGCGGCAGGCCTTGGATTTTCAAGACTGGCCCATCCCAGTCAAACGAAGAATTGAGCAGCCTTTCATCCCTCCTTTGATACCTGTCGGCCCAAGTTTGGTGAAACTGCGTGACATCGCTAAGGATTTGGGCGGGAGCCATACGTCTTGGTGGGGAGAGAATGGGCAAGGGACTGAGCATATGCGGCGATGGTAACGGCGATGGATTATTGGACAATGTACGAAGCTGGGCCATGGGAGAGGCGATCGTCCGGGGTATCACATCTTGATCTCGGGCGATCGACTGGATGTCATTCGTCCGAATGGCCATCGGTTGGCCATTGTGGGCGAGACGGAGGGGATATAGCGATTGGTTGGGCTGATCTCGCTGCGTAGCCGCCTGTTCCTGGCGCTGAGGCCGCTGCCCCGCTCTCTGTGGAATGTAGCTGGACGAAACGGTTGGCGAACGGTGGGCAAGGCTGAGGGTATTTGGATAGTAAATCGAGGTTGACGCCTCTCGGTGTTTTGCTCTTGACATCTTGGCCCGCTATTCGCGTATAGCGGGTGGCCAGCGCTATTGCCAGTGAAGCTACAGGCGATCTAGCTTCCGATTAGCAGAGCTGGAGAACTGAATCTAAGGTCCGGGCCGCTAGATGCGGGGATTTTTTTTCTTTGCCCGTCGAATGGCTTCTCCACCGCCACCAGCAAGAGGCAAAAAGAGTTCACGACGGTCTCGCGGCGTGCAATTAAGCTTATCCGGACAAGACAGCCTCTGTTTTCGCCTCTTGTAGCTGGGGATAGAGCTGAGATCGAGTGCGCAAGGTTGGGTGGCGAGTGAATGAATGAACGCAGCCGACGAGTCCCGTTTTATGCCCGGCTTTGGATGGAACCCAAAAAGATACAAAGGTACCTCGAAATGACGTCCAATGAGAGGGTGGCGGCCTGCTTTGGGCTATTGCCAACTGGTACTAATGAAAAGGTACGAGGCAAGGAGTCCAGCACTTTAAATTCTACCTACGGCTTGTGCTATGGTAAAAACTATGTGGTTTTATTCTTTTAAGAGAGGGGCCCTTGGCCGCTTTTGTATTTCCTCATCCTGAGTGCCGGGACATCTTTCCTAGGCTTCTCCTGACCTCGGTGTATAGAAGGGTTGCCCCTACACCCCGTCGTGAACTCGTCGTCATCAAGCGGAGCCGCTAGATGGGCGTGCAGCTGTTGTCGAATTTTGGGAAAACTACTGTGGTATACATTTTGCTTGTTTATGGACTGCGTAATTTGCCTATAGATCAAAATATATAGCTGGAATTTCCGGCAATACTCAGGCCTGTGCGACGGCAAACGCTGCCACACTCTAGTCAAAGCTGCGCCATCCATCGAACTCATCCTGTCGGCAGAGAAGGCTGTGTGATTAGCCCCACCCCAAACGGTACTCTTGCACTGCCAGCGCAGATTGCAGAGAAGCCCACGCACGTTACTTGGTATAGAATATGCATGGCATGTTTGCTGCGCTGGCATCAGCTATCCAGCAACTCGAGATTGGCCGCCACAGCAGCGGCCCGTGATCTCGATCTTCTTTGCCCAAAAGTGGCGGAGACTAAAGCGAGAGAAACGACCATTAGCAACACGACACGGAAGCCGACGAGGTCCATATAGCTGGGGCATGTGTTCTTGTGATGCCGAGAGTTGGTTGGTAAACAAACTGCCTATTGCTGTCACTTGGTGGTGCTGCTATCAAGCCGATTCTAGCCAGGCCAGTATGATGCGTAAGGTAGGTAGGTAGCTAATATTAGTAGGATCTAGTAATACCGGCCGGCATCCAGTAGGATACCCTTGGTACACGGGCTAATGGGATGTAGTTGTATATACGAACAGTGCCCCTAGCAGAAATAGGCAGAATACCTAAAGTATCAGGTTCATCGTATTGTTCACCTTCTCCGAGCTTGGGCCGCATGCATATAGTGAATCGAAGGATCAAGACCATGGTCCCGGCCCCACCATCTCCGAACAGCCGGGAACATGAACCCGGGGGGTACTTTCTCAAGCTCGTACCATCCCGAGCCAAACCCGCGATCTAATGAGAACTCAGCAAGACATCTTTGGGGAAATATGCGTAATCCAATGGCATAATTTCCTTCTGCAGCCCAAATCGCCACGCATCTCTTTTTGGGAAATAGCCAGCGTTACATACATGTATGCAGTTTCACGTAACGCTGGATCCCAAAAAAATCCACCTCCTGGCCCAGGGGCAGAAAAAAAAAGCCTATTCTTCTATACGGGTTCCAGTACCCAATTACATCTCAGAGCTGTGCCAGTCACCTGGATGTTTTCCTAAGTCGTTAGGCTGCCATCTACAAGGATCTTGCCCCGATCCAAAGAGTCACCGCTGAAGCGTACCTTAGTGGGTACACACTACGTAGATACCCAGAAGCCTCGCTTCCCATATTGCATCATGCGCGGAACACAGCTCTTTTGCGCATCTGAAAGTGAAACTAAATTGCTTGTCCTACTCTATCTGGAATTTTTCTTCCTTCATAGTGCAATATGCACTTGGAGGAAAGATCCAAGCCACTTCCTCCCTACTTATGCAAGTCTACGTTGGCTAGACGATGGTGTTGCGATTTTGCTGTCGTAATCACATATGTGAAAGCAATAGGCAGAGAGAGAGAGAGAGAGAGTGGCGAAGCACTTCGTGAGCATCTAATTGAGTTGTGCCTATGCCTCTGATGTCACACAAAAGCGAATTTACCTCTCTTCTACGGGGAGGTAAACATCTTCGGGGCGATAAATAGCTTTGGGGCGGGCAGTCACATGTATGCGCTGATCTTTATTACCTGCAGCTAGTTGTTGAATGCCCCATTGGCTAGGCCCTGGTGTTACGTAGTATCTAAGAGCAAGTGGGCAGTTGAAAAAAAAAGGTAGCAAGAGAAAGGTGGGTTGACGCCCTCACTGGGCAGCAGATGAGGCTCTGCGGCTTATCCTCTTGATTATCTCATCGTGCATATGTACGGTCGACAGGGTGTCGCAATCACACAGCGGTCTCTGTAATTTGAACCTCTTCCCGATATCGGAAATGTTTCTATACATCTAATTACTGCAGTTCGGTCTATATTACCATAATGCTAGAGACGTTATATCATTGCTATCCACGCCAGTACATAACACCGTTAAATTTATCCTAATCTAGTCGACCTCATCTGCCCATTGTGCCGGAGCTACAAAGGCCCCATCCGGACCCATGGTTCCTGCGATATACCTAGACGCCAAGGTTAGTGATAATTTGATGGCAAAGTAATTGACACAAAGAATACTTAGTATGGCTGCCTCTTGCAGCGAGCTGGCCTTTGCTATTATAAAACTGCACCGATGTATACGCGAGCGTCTTGCCAACTTTTACCCAAAGGTCAGAACAATTCGTACAAGTGATTACCAGTACCAATTTCATGAGAGACACATACTCTTGTCACAGGTGGCAGTTCCTTTGAGGAGATCGCCAGGCCGGCCACCAGGGCTGAGATACGTAACTGAACGGATGACGCATGTCAGTACAATGGTTCGCTAGAAAAGGGGGGTTTATCGTTGCCTATTTACCATTCAAGTCAGTTGACACACCGGTTGCGAATCGTCCAGTAGATGCGACTGCTAGAGATCCTCCAAGGTCAACAAGGCTGGCTATTGTTCCGCCATGTATGGTCTGGAGCCGATTCTAGGCGAGAGCGTTAGAAGGGATACCGAGACCGACCTATTCGGGTCAACTTACCGTATGGTCCTTGTGAATGTCGACTTCAAAGTCGACTTTACCCTCAGTGGCATTTATGACGCGGAACTGAATATTTCTGTGAGCTCCAAAGCAACATTGTATCTAGATCCAAGGTTTCTGCACATACCCGGCTGTGAAGCAGTCTTGCATCTTGTCAGTATCCGGCCAAGGTTCATGACTGGGGTTTGCTCTTACCTGGGCTCGAGACCTGACTCGGCCATGAATGACCGCATAACAGCCTTTGTAAAATTGAAAGGAGAGAGCTTCTTAGACATGATGTTACCCAGACTGGTTTCAATTGATTGTATATCTTGATAGGTTGTTTGGAGCAGTATATGTATCCGGGATTCGGCTACAATTGAAGGCGGCGGCGGCTTGTGTAGCCGAGATCCCCCACTGAGGCGGAAACGCCTAGTAGTGTTAGGCGCTGCGATTAGCGGGCTGAGCTCTATCGCTCGTTATCTCAGGCGATCGATTATCCGATGATGCGCCGACGCATCTTCAACATAACAGCCTGAAACTTCACGCTCGACAACCTTCAAATCCTCAAACGTCCAGGCCAACGCTGCAGGGGCTGGGCTTTCGCATATGATGCGATAGTCAACACGATATCAACTCCCTTTCTGGCGGATAGCAGCCTCGTCGTCCACAAGCCGCCAAGATGTCCAACAACCCTTCCCTTCATCTCGCCGAATACCTGGAGAGGCTGCCTGGTACGACCTTTAAGAAGTTGTACCAGCAGCCCTCCACGGCGTTTGCGATTTTCAGGCGCATGCTTCCGCATCTAGCCAAGACATTTGTCATGAGAATGCTGTTCATGCCACATCCTATGACATTGAATGATCTAGATGTCTGGGTGAAGCCAGAAGCCAAGCGGTTAGATCACACTTTCTGCTATCGTCACAATCGCCTGTCTAACATCGAAACAGGAAGAAGGATCAATCTCTCTCCATCTTGAGAGGCCTTCATATTGTTCAGATCTCCGCCCCGTCCAAAGAAAAGCCACAGGAAATCCAGCTCATGTCCAACTTCAAACGATCTCTCCGACTCGCTCTCACTGGTGGCGGAAACCACAATTCTTTCGGCGTGCCTTCTTCCCTCCTCATCCCACCCGAAATCGACCTGCCGTTCCTCGATCGATACGCGCGTAAGAAGTGGGAAGACGTGCTGCATTTCGTCGTCTCTAGCGTTGGCTATAAGAGTGTCGGCGATGGATCTGGGCCGAACAAGGGCGTAAAGGAGCTCCTCATCGCGGGACGACTTGTCGACAGACGACCAAACGGAGGATTGGGCATCACCCAGGCCGGGTTTACCTTCTTGCTGCAGGAGGCCAACGCGCAAGTCTGGACGCTACTTTTGCTGTGGCTGGATGTTCTGGGCAATAACAAGGGCTCGGGATTGGATCCGGTTGACATGCTCTCGTTCCTCTTCATGCTTGCCAGTCTCGAGCTGGGGCGAGCGTACGATACGAATGCGCTGACCGAAGAGCGGAGGAATATGCTTCCTTCTCTCTGTGACTTCGGCCTCATTTACATCCCCCAGCATAAGCGCTCCATGTTCTTCCCGACAAGACTGGCTACAACCCTCACGAGCGGAGGCAACAGTCTACGAACAATCAGCGAGGGTGTCACAGCTGCCACCCAATCCGCCCAGACATCGCAGCAAGCCCTAGGCCCCCTCGGCGGTGGTGGAGAGCAAGCGCAAGCAGGTAGCGTCGTCATCGAGACAAACTACCGCCTCTACGCCTACACCCAGTCCGCCCTCCAAATCGCTGTCCTGGCCCTCTTCGCCAAACTCAACATGCGATTCCCGGACATGGTCGCCGGGCGCCTCTCCCGCGCCTCCATCCGTCAGGCCATTAACTTTGGCATCACGGCTGACCAGATCATATCCTACCTCGCCGCCCACGCCCACGAGCAGATGCACCGCACTGCCGCCCTCACTAACAAGCCCGTCTTGCCACCCACCGTCGTCGACCAGATTCGGCTGTGGCAGCTGGAGAACGAAAGAATGAAGACGACGAGCGGCTTCTTGTTCAGAGACTTCACTGACGATAAAGACTATCTCGACACGGCACGCTTCTCAGAGGAAATTGGCGTGCTGGTTTGGAGAAATGATCATGCACGGATGTTCTTTGCAAACAAGCATGAGCAGATTAAAGATTTCTTGAAAACAAGGAAGAGGGCGGAATAAGCCTCTTTGGTGCAGCCACTCTGCCTCACATAACATCTTGACTTTTTTTCACCCGTTTATCGGCGAATTGCATTACCATAATTGAAATTTAAACAGGCGTCTGGCGTGCTAGGAAATCGGACACCAGGGCAGTAAGCATTGATTAGTTAAACCGCACAAGGATGCTGCATATAATATCAAGATAAAAGAATAAAACGAGTAATTCACATCATTAACTCATTGCCATAAACTATCTAGAAACTTGTGTGTACATTAACTCTACATTATCGTCCAAGCCTTTTCCCTTTATGCATTTCTTTAACAAGAAGCTCAAGCATCTGTACTTCTCCAATTCGAGCAACAGCCAATTCAATCCCTAAAGGGATCTTTCTTCAATGTATCCATCACAAATATCATTTCCAGTTTAATTCCAACTCAAAGACTTGCCCCCAAGTCGATCCATTACATCCTGACTTTCCTGTACCAAGAAAAAGAAGAAAAAAAGGGAGGGGGGCATAACATGATAACAATACCAAAAGGGCCCATTGGGGCCGAACGCCATATTACACCTTCCAACATAATTAATTCGTAGAATTACCAATTCAGTTTCATTACGACATTGTGAGACGCTTCTCTCGGGATGCCCTAGATATGCTTCTCGAAAGAAAGCTCTTGGTCTTGTTGTCATGATTATAAGAGCCGTAGCGCAGTCTTGTCAAGCTGCGTCTTTCGCCTTTTTTGGCGCCTGAGCCGCGAAAAAACTTAGACATTAGCCCCTTCTCTTCCATGGTGCCACCCTCGGGGAGCAGCGAGGGGCAACGGTATCGGCGAGCATAAGCTTGCTGCCAGACGTGTAAAGAGCGTCTTGCTTCAGCTGTAGTGCAAAGACAATCGAGGTGGTCAAATACACGGCGGCGCCGTGCGTCCTCTTCATTTTCGGGTGAGGCGTTGGACGATGTCATAAAGCTTCTCAGGGCAGAAGTAGTAGTTGAATTAGGGAGATTAGATGCCCGCTGATGCATAGTGCTGTATGGCGTTTTTGGTCGTACGGAAAAGGAATTGGCCAACGGCTGGCGAGATTCAAAAGCATCCGCGGCAAGATTTTCCGACGAAAATCGATCATGGAGTGCCATAAATCGGCCAGACCAGTAAGCAGAAGGTTGCGCGATACTAACTCCTATGGATGGAGATCCCGGAGAATAAGACTGAACCGAGTTGGCCAGCGACGTTGTGGATGGTTGCACAAGATTCAATCTTGAAGGGTTGGAAAGTGTTGCATCGGTTCTAGTAGAAGATGGAGGTGTTTTGGAAGAGAAACCAGCGACAGTAGAAGCATTGATAGAGCGAACAGCCAACGAAGGCCGGGAGATGGACGTCTTCAAGTCGTGAAGGGCGCTCATAGTTCGAGATTTGGGTAGTTTGCTCGCCAGTCGCAGATTTGGTGCATCTGGATGGAGAAGGCCATCCGGCGCAGGAGGGATGTTCTCGTCTTGTACCAGTGTAGCAGCTGGCACTGTTCTAAAAGAAGGTTTCGGTATAGATGAGGTTGATAGCAAACTTCTGCGCGACTTCTTTGGCGGCTTCAGATTAGAAAATATGTTGATAGTTGGCGTGGCAGAGATATCAGAGTTTGCAACGATCGGGGTGTTTTCCAATCGTCCGTCACTGTGAAATCCAGCTGATACATGCCTTGGGGTTTGAATAGGCAAAGGATGACGGCATTCGGGAATTGAGCTTAGGCTGTCTGTTTCACAGTCTTTGATGGCATCGACAACAATAAGCCTCTCGCTTCGGATAAGATCGGCACCTCTGGAGTTTTTGACCGGGCCTATGGGTGCAGAGATGAGGGGTCGTCTATTCTTGCCTCGTGCTCGCATATTGTCCTGGTTGTCACAATATATATCGAGGAGCAAATTCTAATCGTGTCCAAGTGGTTGTAATTGCAACAAGAAGTGAATTCTGGACACAAGCTGGAATCTCGTTGGTGTTCAGTAAAAGTCAAAGGAGAGAAAAGGAAAAGATAAAAAGACCAGCAGACTGGTTGTCTGTTTCTTGGTCAATCTTCTAAAAAGGTAACTCTGCCCGCTACGAGAGCTCTCTGTTCATAGGAGCGAGCAGCTATCCAGACGAGTTGGGCAGCCTATCCAAGTGGGGAGCGGTAAGCTGGCAGGACAAGACGCAAAGGGGAGGATCTGTGTAAACGTTGGAGACTGAATAGCCAAATAAATATGATATGGAGAGAGAAGCTGGGCCTGATGGTACCGAGGTGCCAAAGAATTAGGTGCGTCGTGATATCGCGGCGAATGCGTGGCTTGCAGCACCATCAAGCGGCATGCCTGTTGAGCGATGCAGCTGAGAGGCAAGAGGCGGCTACAAACGACAAGCTTGTTTCAAGAGAAATCCCATATAAGACGCGTCTCCGTCTAATGTGAGTCGGTTTGTAGACGGACTGACGCGTGACTGAGGCAGATGCGAAAAAAGCATGTTGGCAGAAACTGGCATCTGGCAAGTGCCTGGCAAAACACCTTCCGGCTCGCAGATGCGCCGGTCCTGCAGTTATTCCGCTAAACACAATCTTTTCATTACTAAATTATTCAGAGATTAATCTTTCCATCTCTCTGTTGTAGTTCCCCCGCAGCCTCCTTTCTCCTGTGTATCTTTGCTGTTCTATTGCCAGCTTCCTGCTTCTTCCGTCTATGATGCCATCCATTTGCACTGCGATGCTTCCATCTTGGATCGGTCCCTAAGACCTTGCGCGATACATCGCTCATCATACGTTATATCCTCCTTCCCCATTGAATACATGTACCATTATATGAAAATCAGTTTGTCCACAGTTATTCGTCCCAGCCTTCGATCTTGAACCGGAAAACAACATCTCCTTCCCCTCGGGGTATCTCGTTTCCATTGGCGTCCCAAAGAGCCCGCTCCACGTACGTCGTATTGCCCTCGTTATCTACCAACATCACTGTCTGCCTCTGCGTTCCATACATGCCCTCTTCAAAGCCCATCGGTGGATGTGGGCTTGAGCTTGGGGTGACACCTGGCCGTGATTCTTGCCTGAGCTCTTCGACTGCCCTCCGATTATTCTTGAGATCCGCCCACAAGATGCGGCCTTTCGCAGTAGCCTTTTCCATCTCCACCCGGTTTAATTCATCGCCGATCGGAGGCACAAAGATGGTATGCTTCAGTAAATTCATATACTCTTGCAGGCTTGATCCTGCAGGTCGCTCTGGCATGGATTCCGTATCGAGGACTGAGAAGAGGCTTGCGATGAGATCGTCCTCGGTAGAGTTCTTCGCCGCGGCTTCTGTAACCACCTCCTTCAACAGGCGCTTTCCCGTAGTTACCTTGGGCCACTCGTTGGGGTCGTCATATACCGTATTGCTCAGCCCCCACACGCCATCCGGCTCAAGTCCGACCAACGGAACATCCTTGACATCAGCAGCCCTGTTGCTCACGATGGCAATGCCTTCGTGCTTTCGTTTTAGCTTGCTGCATACCATCGAGAATCCGCCAACGCCCTTGACGCCGCCATCTTGGACAAGCTCATCTACGCCCTTCATTATTCCCTCGTCTGGCAGCCCTCCAAGCCACATGTTAACCATGCGGCCTCGGCTTTTAATGCCATGTATTGGGTGTTGAGCGTCATCGCTGTCGACTTCCCGATAGTTTGTTAGCACAGCCAAGTTACCGGTCTTGGTAATGCCTAGCCAAGTGCCCTTTGCTGCCCTCTGAAGATCCCGCGAGGAGAGAACATCGCCGCCCGACTCGGGATGCGTCCACCAGTGCGGCCGAGACGTAGGTCGCAGGATGAACTCATCACGGTTGTCGATGAGAATGAGTGAATAGTCTGGATGTGCTGTTGTGAAAATTACGATGCACATGGTGGTGAGTTATTGCTGTTGGGTTGCGTGGTTTAGATTTAGATGATAAGTTACAGTTCAGGTGAGGTGAGTGCCGCCCACAGCCGTTATTATAAGGTTGAATCAGCGATGGGCCGACGTCGGCGCTGCGGAGGGTGAAACTGATTGAACAACACCCAAACAAGATCCGATATGAGCGCCTCCTTTCGTTGTGCTGTAACTGTTCGGCACATCGCCAGATCAATTCAGGGATTGGTGCCAGCACATGCCACTGCAGGCTCTTACTCACATCATGGCAGTGCCAAGTGATGTGCTGTAGAAGCCAACCGGCTGGGGAGTCCGGCGCCAGCCGGCTTACCTCATGAGACCCGCAGTCGAGCCGGTGCGCTGATCAAGATCATGAGATCAGCTGGTGGCTGATCGCACCGTCATTACCGCCATTAGCAGAAAATAATTGTGTATCTAGGGGTTCCGTATATGCTGATAGATCTCATAATCATTCGTTTGAATTAATGAGCAGTATTGCGTTCATGGCTTTTCCGTCGGTTGATGGGATACTTGTTTGCCTGTAATAAGATCGCACCCTCCAAAAGATAATACGACGTGATTAAGATATTGAAACAACTACAAAGACACGACAGACAGGCACCCATTCTTGTTGATAAATAGGCATACCTCTGTAAAAGCGATATGGCCGAATCCCCTGCAGGGAACGCCGGTCTACGACCCCCAGTCATAGCTGGATCTCCATTGCAGCTCCTTTATGCTTCTACCCTGTTGGCTTCATAGGATATATCTCAAGACATTCGGTGTCATTTTTTAGTCATCACAAGTACTTGAATATCCTTTATGCATACAGTTCGGTATGATGCGCCGTCAAAAGCGAGGAAAGCTATTCACATGTAGGTATACGACCGTGCAGTGTACAGAGCACGGTGTTGGACGATAAAACGACATGTCCTCAGAGAGAATCTCTTCAAGCTAGCGTCTACGTCCTTTCTTCGAGCGCTGCTTCTTTATTGCATGAAAGATACGGAAAACGAAAAACGAAAGAAAAAAAAAAAAAAAAAAAAAAAAAAAAAAAAAAAAAAAAAAAAAAACGGTATAATTAGAGCCTTGATCTGTGGGTTCTTCAAAAGATATTTGTTTGCGTACATAAGTAAGGGCTACACACTGTCCTAAAGCGCTTCAAGTAGATCTACATTGCGTTTTCCCACCCATTCCGATTTGAACCGCACTCAATCCTGCAATGTGGCGCTTGTAATGAAACTTCTGCCAAAATTGCTACATAAACGCCGCAAATGAATTTATTCTTCAGTAAATCTACGCTGGTCAAATTACATCCAGAGTCTAGTTCGCTTACTGCCCTCTCCGATGACAGTGGCAGTCGCCCCAGAAGGTATTGTGGAGTGTGGAGAGTCCCTGACAAAAGCACCAAATAATAAATAAGAAGATCAAGAGATGGATGTGAGGCAAGAAATCAGCCTGTAGACGGCTCGATTCGCCTTCAATATTTTTCTCTGCCTCGATGTTTTTGGAGCTTTCTTCTGTATCAGTGTCGCAGCCATTGCTGCGATGACGACAATATGGTAGCGGCGTAATAATAGGAGTCGTAATAGTAGGAGTCGTAATAGTAGGAGTCGTAATAGTAGGAGTCGTAATAGTAGGAGTTGTAGTAGTAGGAGTTGTAGTAGTAGGAGTTGTAATAGTAGGAACTGTAATAGTACGAGGAGTAGTAGTCAGAGACGCTGCATTTTAATTGTAATTGTTAGGTGTGATCGTGCAACTCTTCTCCAGGCAGCTTACAATGGCAATCTTCCTTTGCCCTGGGCTTCTCTAAAGTGTGTTTACAACAATATTCTCCGTCTGGATAGTCGGCTTCACGGAGACAACGTCTTATTCTGCAGTTATCTGCTAATTGGTCAGCATAGAGCGTTTTTTTTATAAGTGGAAATATTTGGACATGACTTCTGGACGAAAAAGGAGAAAAGACTTCGAACTTACGTTGTGAGCAGAATTTAAAGCACTTGCTGCCGCTCGGTCTCTTGACGTTTTTCTTACACCCTGCGAATCGACAAACAGAATCTGTGTCTACGTTAGAGGCCATTCCATTATACATTCTGAGATAAGCTTACGCTCGGTACAAAAAGCATGTTTTGGCCGCTTTTGCTCTTCGCAAAAAGCATAGTTCGAATCTTTCCGGGTTCTGCCACAATCGCCATCGCCGACGTATGTGCGCTCGACGTATGTACACGCATCTTAAGATTTGGATTAGCAAAGCAAGCTCGCATTTCGAAAACCAAGAGATAGCTCACGGTCATGGCAATATGGATAGGTAAAGGATATCCTGCCAACCCTCTTCTGCATACGCCTCTGCCTGCATGGCGAATATTTGCACTTGCCATTTCCTTCTATTGATGTTCTGGAGCCCATTATTGGAGGAGCAGATAGTTTGTGATCATCTCGGATGTGCGATAGATTGAGTTTGATCCCTCCATGTTTGTTTTAGATACCTGCGTAGTTATACGTACGCTCAAAAGCTCGCCTCCGTTTTGTTCGCGCTTTCTCATGTTGATGAACAAGTGAAGTCAGGACAAACACCTGATCAAACTGTATATAGATACGTTGCGGCCATCAAGTATCATTAGGAGAAGGGATAGTATATGGGCCTGATCAATTCACTGGGGAGATGGGGCGGCTTGCACACTGTGCTAAGCAGCCTCATAATCTCCAGCATAGATTGCCCATCTAACAAACTGACATGCCTCCAGTGAAACTTGAATGTATGCAAACGGCAATGCGGCTCATAGCTTGGCTAACGACGGTAAAGGTCTTCATGGTTACCGGATACATACTGAGGTCGAGACTGTTCAGAATCACCCTTCTCCTTGCGAGAGGTAGAGAAGGGGACCTCAGCAGTAAAAAAAGAAAAGAAAAAGAAAATCACACAGAGGTGCCAGGAAGAAGGTGTGATTGGGATGGAGGTTTGGCTCATTTATAATGCCACTATCCAACAGCCATTACAAACAGAGTATCCTAAATACTAAACAAAGCGAAGAGCTTCTCACATCTCTTTTTTTTTTTCAATCAGGACAAAATAAAGACCAGAGAGGATACAGTAGTAACACAGTTAGACATATAAGCTTTCAGGATGCCACGAACGCTACAGCTATATCGACTCTCTCTTTCATACCTCTCTTATGGTTTAGCGCTTTCGTGCCAGTGTAATGAATCTAAGTTGGCGCAGTTCTCATGCTCGCTCTCGGTATGCTTCCATATTATCGCATAGCTAGGTTCTTTCATCGATATTCATTGACAGCGTAAAGCAGAAAACGGAAAGCGGCACTTGGATGGGCCAGCGTGAAAGCATTGATCGCGTATAAGCTGTCGGGCGTTTGCTGACTAAAGCTGCTGTCAAACGAAGGACGCTTTTGAAACAAAGAATGCATGCCAATCAAACGCTACTCATTTAACGAATAATTCTAGTTTCTGAAACGGCTTGGACGGAAAGAAGGGCGTTGGTTGAACAAAGGCTATTTGCGAGCTGTTTGCTCGTTTGCGGGGCAATTAGATTTCTGAAGGTTTCATGTTGTGCAGATGACATTTGGCAGCGCTCCACATGGCCATAGCTGGCTCTTTACCCTCTTAGCACTAGCCCTGCGATTCTAGTAAACGATCAAGATAAGCGATTGTGTTAGTGGCCTGGGGAAACAAATCGAGTGAGACTGAACAAGCCATCTTTGGTCTATTATTAGGGCTTATCGTATATGCAGTAGATCGCGTGCTCTGCATTCTAATCTTACCTCTGCTAATAGGACTGCACATTCATCAAAGTTGATTCCTTCGAGGATAAGGACTATTGGCGAATATATCATGCGTCCATGTAACATTGGGAACACGGGCGGCTGCACATCTTACTACATCAACCGAAAATGGAACAAGGGGGGAAGCAGGCTTTATTGCAGGATGCGTTTGGTATGTGTTACGGTAAGGTTAATAACTATAGTTCCCGTGCTTTGAAGGATTTGTGAGAAATGACCTCTAGAAAAGAGTTAGCTGTGCGGAAGTGAGAATAAGAGATTAATGAAGGGTAGTGGTTAATGAAATAAAGTCAACGTGCTCTATCGACAGAAGAAAGGAGTGGTAGGGGTATAACAGGCAGGACTGGTATGTATGCACGGAAATAAGCCTGTGTCATACTAATGGCTGTTGGTTGTTGGTTGTTCCCTGTGTTTATCATTGGATAATGTAACCTTGCGGCTTTATCTAAATTAAAGAATGGCCTGATAAATTGGTCGTTGGTTCCTGTTCCTTGGCCGTAATCTACTGTTTGCGTGTGCCCTACTGAGATCTCTTTGTATAATGGAGGACTGGGCGTTCAATCTTAGGTCGAGAGCCAGGGGGTGCAGCTGCATCCGGTTATTACATGTAACCACATCGCGAACTGCACCACCAACTGCATCAACAACAGTATTGCCAGAAAGAATTTGAATATGCAGCGTGTAATAAAGGGGGTGGCGGATTAGCTGCAGGTAAGGTAGGATCGAGTGGCTCGGGGCCTGGGTGGTACAACGTCAGTTACGGTTCTACGAGCGTATCGGTAGATATTTATACTTGGGGTGCGCTCGCATCTTTGGAGAGCATTTCTACGACCTTTACCCACTGTCTTTTCCCACTACCTTAGTAGTTGTCATTCTTTCGCTTTTCGCTCCTTTTATTACTTCTAACCCAATACGTTCATTACTCCAACCCAGCCATAATGAAAGCTCCGACAATCGCCATCCTGGCGGCCCTTGGGGGATTTCAAGCAGCTGCCCAACGAATCTCCGACACGCCGGTGTGGGTTGATCCAACAACCTGTGACCCTTGGGCGAGGTCTCATGGTTTCCCGGCTGCTGGTGGCCCTGATGGCCTCTTCACTGTTGCTCTTGGTATCTTTGATACGATGACACATGCAAACATGTATCGCATGTTCAACCCCAGCAAGCAGTCGCTGGCGACACTCCCTGCCAATGTCCTTGCTTGGGAGAGATATCGACTGAATTCAACCTTCGACGCTTTCTTCGGCAGCGGTGTCAATACAGGTACGAGTTGGGCCACAAAGGGCGTTTGGACCGTGTTATGTAAGTTATACAGCTGGTTAGGCAAGTAGCAAGGGTCACTAACTACAGGTTTCCACAAGTAAATATTCGGATGGTCCTGGCTCAATGGGGACCTGAAACTGGCAAACCGCATGTCACCGTGGTCTGCGATGATGCCCCATATCTGTCCAAGAACAGCAACGGCAAGGTCGTTTACAGTCAGTATTCAATGGTTCGTAGAGCGATTCGGTTACACTACTAACGTGCCTCAGCGGACCCTTATAATCATTCCCCAGTCCAGCTCCCCGGCGACAGTTCTGTAAATGACGGGGTCACTACCGGATGCGCGACCAACGGCCAGTCATCATACGAACACTACAACGTGGGTGATTACACTGAAAATGTTATCCTCTGTACAAAGAACGTGAATCTGCCACTGGGCTTTACAAGCAAAGGACCTACTGCATTTGGCAGTGGCACGACGGTTGATATGATGGGCAAGAGTTGGCTCGGTGCCCTCTACACCCAGGCCTTGTGGACTGCGGGCGCTATTGAAGGTAAGTCAACCTTTTGCAAGTTATCTAGGGGCTTCTACTGACAAGAATTTCCATGTAGCACCAGCACATGGCTTTGCGGCGTCACACGCCATAAGGAACACCCACCCTGCGCTATGGAATCCCGATAATAATAAGTTTTATGCTTTCGCCCTAATGTTTGATGGTCTATTCTGGGGTTCTGGCGTTGGCCAGACGTCACAGCAGGAATATGCGAGATTACAGAAGACTGCTGCTGGCAAGAGAATAATTGCTGCCTTTGGCCTCACTAATATTGCTGTACCAGCTAGAGGTATCACTTGGGCACCTGGATGGGCGCCACCCGACCTGATGGATACCAAAAACCGTCACATAGAGGCAATCCCGAGATCTTAACTCTTAAGGTTATAATGTGTCATGGTTCGCGGGACTGTACACGCACGGGTTCCTATTACATGTAGTCAGCAACGCACACTATAACACACGCTGCAATTTTCTTCTAGCTGAGCTGCCCCTATGGCTATCTTTTTGGGCTGCTGCTTTTATCTCTTAATACACTCATTTTTCTCTTCTTCCATGGCGGCTGCTTTTGTGGTTTAGTTGGATGGTTGTGATAAGAGAATCGAGCTTCTGGACCATGTTGAAGAGTCCAAAAGTAAGCTTTTAGCTCCACTTCAACAAATAGTCATCAAGTCCCACTTATCCTCTTCCCGGTTTTAGTCGGGAGAGAGCAGCCTCAACACTTGCTTTTCTTAGTATATTCAACGTGCTTTGTTGGGGACAAGATTTTGACAGGAAAAAAAAAGGTCCAGTTGTCTGAATGCACATATAAGTAAAGTTTATGAACAGACAAGTGTCAAGGAGCAACGCGGCTTGCACAACTAGAGAGAATAAGCTTTAACCAGAGTCTACTGCGAAAACCAGGATATTGGTAAGCTGTTAGACTAAAACACATATCTCAGCCCATTTGTCTCTTTCTCTTCTTCTTTCCCTCTCTTTGTTTCTAAATCTCTTGGCACAACTAGCATTATTTCACTTTATTATTATTATTATCTCGCTAGGTTTCATTCACCATGGCTGAAGCTCAAGACCAGCCCAGTCGTCGCACATATCAGGGCAGCTGCCACTGCGGCGCCTTTGCCTACGAAATCGATCTCCCAGAGCTGAAATCCGTCGTAGATTGTGATTGCAGCTTCTGCAGCCGCAAAGGCAATCTCTATGTTCTGACGAGTGAGGAGGACAACTTTAGAGTTGTCAAGGGTAGTGAAGAGAGGCTCACGTCTTATACATTTGGTCCGAGGAACAAGATCCACAAGGTAGGCAGCACTCAAACGCTATCAATATATCCCAACTTGGACTTTTACAAGGTAACAACTACTGACATGGACAACCTGATAGTTTTGTCCCAACTGCGCCACAAGTATGCTTTCGAGGATGCCTAATGGTCCTCCGTATTTAAAACTGTTGTTGAATGTGAGTTGCAAAACCCATCTACTTTGCAGGGGATTCCCTTATTAATAGATTATCGAAATGAGTAGGCACGCGCCATTCAAGACATCGACATCAATCATATAGGAAGAAGAAAGTAAGCCAAAAATAGTAGCTGTTGCCGCGACGAAAGACTTTTACGAGACTAACCAATTTTTTTTGTGGCAGCGTCTTCAACTCCAAGCTCGATCCACAGTATCTTCCTCCAGCTCATAAAGGGAATATACCATCCAGCATTGAAGGCGGCCGCGTTTACACTGGAAGCTGCCATTGCGGTGCCGTGACCGTTGCCCTCTCGTGTAAGCCTTTGGAGTCCTGCGAAGAGAGAATAGCGGAATGCAGCTGTGGCATCTGTCAACGTGTAAGTGCCAATTTGGTTCACTTTTAATCTTTAATATTCTAAAATCTGGAAAACACAGAATGCATGCGTCTGGATTTCTCCCAAGACTGAAAATGTCGTCCTCTCGGGATCCGAAGATGCCATAGGCCGCTACGTACTTACCGATGGCCTTACGAGTAAAGCATTCTGCCGCACCTGCGGTGTCAACATGTCAAGTTTCAGGAATGAACTCTCTAAAGAAGAGGAACTGGAACTAACCAAGCAAGATCTTCAAGCCTACAGGAGAGGCAGAGCACACTATCCGATTAATGTCCGAACGCTCCATGGAGTGGACATTGGGAAACTAAAAATGATTATGGACGAGGGCACGGCGGCTATGCCATGCCGGTTGCATTTGTGAAATCTCGAAGACGGACATCGAGAGCGAGAGAGACTTAGCGGTGTATTAAGCTGTACAGTAATCTAAGAATGCTATAGACTCTCGAATAACTTACGTTTCTAGAAGTAGTGTTTAGCTTCGAGATCCTTTTATGTACCTCGTGCTATATTAGATATCCATACATACCAGATCCATTTAATAAATGTCAGTTGCCTCATATTTATCAAGAATTGCTTATTATATTCGGCGGCAAGCCATATACAGCATCGCTGGCAATAAGAGATGTCCTTTGTGGCAATATACAGTCTCAAGAGTCTACCAGATGAAGGGATCCATTGTGTATTACGAAAGTCATCTTTCTACTCCTACTATTCAGTTGTACTGCATGCAACGCGGCATGTAATTAACATAAGATAGCCACCAGCAGCCTTATGGGATTGATTTTAGTGATCGCATTATTAAGGGAGCCAAAGCTGGCAATAGTCAGACTTTTGTAAACTAGCTTAGGAGAGAACCGCCGTAGCTAACCCCTTTCACGCAAGGAATCAATAACGGAAAAGGAAAGAAATAATACGATACTCCACGCAATTTTCCTTCTCTCCGTCTAAGTGTGATGCTTACAGAAGCGTGGCACCTTTACTTTGGTGCTGGCTCGTACTGGGTCTGTTGCCCGCACGCAGTCATCTCCAATTCTCCAAAGAGGGGTTCAGCGTAACATACATTAGAGCGCGAGTGAGGTCGCCCACGCGGGATGATGGGACTGGCAGCGGCGAATCACGGACAGAACGGCCGCATTTCCATCCAGAAGATGTCGCTCAACGCTGCTTACTCGATGGTAGAGAGGCGACAGCAATGCGAGAACTGAGATAATCATGGGCAGTCTCGGCTAGAGTAGGAACTGCTCTCATGGCTAGCCCAGTTGGAGAACCTACCTCCTAACTCCGTACACTCAGCTTCGCTATGGGCATCAATCTACTACTCGTCAAGCAGCTTGCGACCACGGTCCGCCATTCAGATGTAATTTGACTAGGAGCACGCCGTTGTCCGGCCCATGCGATATTACGTATCGTCCAAGTACCCGGATCATGGAACCTTGCTGCAAACGGTACTTGTGTTATACGAAGACCTCGTGATTTGCCACTCGGGCAGCATGTACAGGCAGGCAAGTTTTGACGGCTGTTGACGATCTCCTCAGCTTTGGAGGCTGCGAAGCAAATGAGGCAAGACGCTGACTGGTGTAGTCACAGCCCAGATCAGGAGGCTTGCGGTGACGTAGCTAAAAGGCCCTAGGACCGCTTCCCCGGATTGCCCCGCCAGATTCCAGGAATGGTTCGACGTACGTAGTGCCGGCCACTGCAGGTTGCAGGCAAGCAGGCTCTTCCGAATAATTTCGACTGCTTGCGGGCTGAGCCATTGCCAGATTCGCCACAACCACAGCCCTTTTGGCTCGTGAAGAGGCTTTGGCCCAAGGAATGAGTGGCACTCTGGCTTGATCGAAGACATTCGCCGTTGGTTGGCCATGGCATCGTCGATCACTTCCCTTTACCTTGGCACATTGTTTGACTGCTGCTTGGCTGCCTCTTGCCATGTCTCTTCCTCGACAGCTGGGACACTGTATGCCTCTTCTCGTGCGGAGTACTGTAGCAGCTCGCATCTCGAATACCTGAGCAAGGAAATCAGCCGGGTAGGACGGGACAAGAGACGCGGCTCGGCATATGCCAGGCGAAATGAAAATGCTACCACGTCGTATTAGTCGCTAGCCCATCAACTACGAGTATTAGGCAGCGGCAGAGCAGCTTGACACCAGCATTTTGATAATACTAGCACTCTATCTCCAAGCAAATCCCTGCCGCCACCATTCTGGCGGCATGCAAAGCTTCCCCGCACGTTTGGAGATTTGGGTCGCCCGTCGCAGCACTAGCACATAGAAACCGAGCCCTAAACTCTGACGATTCAAGCCACTGGATGTCTCCCTGCTTACTCAATTTCTCTGCCGTGGTGTTTAGGCTGCTGTGAGCGCGTGGGGGATTGACCTGTTCTGAGATGTGAGCAGCTTCCCTCCGCAATCGGGTGCAGATTTTTTTTTTCCCCTTCTGCCGGGTCGGACAATGTCATGCGATGAGGAGACTGAAGAATAAAAGCATGCCACGTACGACCCAGTTCTCTCGTGATGCCAATTTCCTGCTTTCTCCTGAGATTCGGGAGTTGTCGGAAGAGTGACTGCGTGTGCGAGGCGTGCGTGAGAGGGAATGAATAATGAATAATACTACTGCTTATTCTCCGAAGCTTGGAAAACGAAACAAACAGCACGTGCAAGCCCAGTTTCAACTTCATCTTTGAGCCACCAAAGGCAAAACAGAAAAAGAGAAAAGAGGCATGAAGTACATCCGAGCACTAGTAGCAGCATTAGCAGATGGCTGAATTGGATGCATTTTTCCCAGAAACAGCACAAGCAAACTAAAATCCAAAACAAATCGAGCCCCCTTAGCGCCTTTTCAGGGTCGTCGCTGCAAGATGCGCCCCGCGGACCCAATCGCAGCAGCGCACCCCATTCCCTGGAGCAGATCCATGGAGCCCTGAGGGGCCCTGAGCAGCAACTGAGGAGCTTTAGAGAGCCCCCCATCCCTGCACTGGTGTGGACGCCACACGCTACCTGCGCAGCTATCAAGGCGGCGCAGCTGGCCAATCCCACCCGCCAATTGTGCTGAGGCGGCTCATGACAGACGGAAATGCGTCATCAGAACTCGCGATAAGTCTTGCCTGCTGGCCCTACTCGGTTCTTTTCTGTCTCAGGCCATCGTTATTCAAGGCACCTTCTAGTCTGGTTTTGCCAATCATCGCTCCGAAAGCTGCGAATTCATGCACCCGTCATCTTTCCCCTCTCTTCGGCTATGTATGCAGCCTGGTAAATATCCAGCCGTTCCGCGAGTCCCAGAAGGTTGCCTGCCTTGGCCTGGGGGCCTGGATATAGACACACTACTCGTGGCCAAGGCGGAACAGGATCTCGTCCCAGCAGGACCAAGCTTATTTGTATTAATAGTAGTTTTATGTAGACCTAGTTGTAACCTTGGATTCATTAGGTTCCAGCCTAAAAACAAAAAAAGAGGGTTCCCGTTTCCATATGTCACACCTGTTAGTCTCTCTCATCCCACCCTTTCTCAGACACCGGTCCTGCTCTGAAACTATAATAAGCCTTCTTCCTCGTCCTCTTCCACATTCTCCTTCGCCTTCTTCCTATCCTTCGTACTCACTTCATTTCGTCTCAGATTCAATCTCTCACTAGAAATATAAATATCAAGATTCAAATATAATCTTTCCCACTTTAAACCAACCATATAAACATGCCTGCCTACGAGTACTGTTGCCAATGCGGTGGCATGATTGTCATCAGCACCACCTGCACTGGATGTGGCCACAAGCAGTGCTCTCACTGCCCCATGTGCTAAATGCCTGGACGGCAATCTAGACTCATCATTTGACGAGGTTTGTCCTTTACATGAGCCCTTGGTACTAGAAGGGCTGGACTAACACCGCGTGAAAAGCATCACCACTTCAAATACGACAAATCATGAAATCCTAGTCCAGCAGGCGTCAACGACCAAATCTTTTTTTCCTTTCACTTCTTTTCTGGAGCAGAGCTCCTTTGCGATACCCTTTTTTGTGAAAACTTTTTTTTTCTCTTCATTTCTCCTTTGGGAATCTTCGGGCTACGGAAAGGTCATTGCAGATCTCATTTCTACTACAAAGAAGAGAGCACAGTTCTCTATTTCTTGCACCCTTCTTCATATGTGTTACTAGGTTGGCTTCCTTTTTTGGTTTACTGGGAACAGAATGAAATAGCTTAAAGAAAATACCCCAAAAAAAGAGAGAAAATATCAATAAAAAAACATTCAAATCCAATCAATCAGTCGCTCGTTCGTTCGTACACATTACGATCGTCTTATATCACAAGTACGCTTCGAATCATTCCTTCTAATTGCTCTATTACAAAATTTCCTATCTCCCAGCTCTCTTTCTCAGCTCAAAACTCCTTGACCATAAAAAACGCCTTACTCTCCACAGGTCTCTGTTTAATCTTGAAGCCCTGCTTCTCATAAAACGGCACCACCTTGCCATTATCTCCCGCCACGCCGATCCAAATGCCTTTGTTCACGCTACCATCCGACTGCGGAACATCCTTAATACTGTCCACGAACCGAGAGATGAGCTGCTTCCCCCACCCCTGCCCTTGATACTCGTCCAGCAGATCGATGTGCATCGTCGCCTTGTACTCCGCCAAGAGGTCCGCATTGCCGTCTATCAGCAAAAGATGTGGGTTGTACGCCAGCCGCGACAGAAACACCTCGTTGACGCTCCCATCCGGCAAGAAAAGCGGCTCTTTCAGGTCCAGGTCATCCGGGCGAGTCACTTCGGGCGAGGGATCAAGTACTTGCGTCGTGTAAGAGTCGTATGCGGCCACAAAGGCGGAGATATCGGGGCACCCAATGCAGTAGCCCACGGGCCGGCCGGAGCCGTCGTCGACCACGAAACAGGTTGTGGGCGAGAGATGCGTATACTGGTGAGTCCAGACGTACGGGGCCAGCCGGCGGCCGGGTATGGAGGGTTTGAGGGCTGGGTTGACGGTTTCACGGCACTGGATAAGGGGCGGTTAACGACAAAAATGGGACGGGATTTGAAGTGGTGTTGGTGCAACGGTTATGATAGGAAGCATAAGATGAGATGAGATGAGATGAGACGAGACGAGACGAGATGAGACGGTTTTGAACTTACAATGTGAGACATGCCCTCAAAGTCAGAGGGCTTATACGGCCGAATAAACGCCATGGCTCAAGAACTGACTCCAATTGGTAACTCTTGCAGCAAGATCTATTTCACTAGTCGTCAGTACGGTTTCTCATTCATGCAGTCATTCTGTCTGTCTCAGACCATGACCCCGCATTATGTGAACGGTTATAACATGTGAAGAGAGACGACGCACCGTAGACTACACAGCTCAAAGGAAAAGTTGTTGTCGAGATCACAAGGCTATTCGTATTGCATTTATATATAAAAACACAGCATATACGAAATGGTTCAAGAAAAACAAAATGTCAACGATGCACGTCGCCGTCAATCAGCCGCGCCAGCTCTTTTCTTGTCCCGCCTTACGTGGGGGAGGAAAAAAGAGGAGATACTAATGACAGACCGAGAGACAAGTTTTCCCCGAACTTTGCACTAAAACACAGCTCGTACCCGAAGTAACGTAGCTCAAGCCTCTTTTTCCTTCTTCAGCTCGGGGAACCTGTATCCACAGCCCCGATGCTAAGAGAGCCCCGTGCCATCGTCGGTATTTCTCCGATCCATCAATATATTCACTGGAAAGGATAGGATGGCTACAGCTGAGCATCGTCTTCGCTTTACCACTTAATAAGCACCAGTGTTCGGAGTAATAGGATGAGCAGCAGTACCTTAGTATAACTCCGAATTTTACAAGGAAGACATCTTCGAATGCAAAGAGTAGGCATCACGGCTAAACAGGAGAAATAGGCAGCAACTCTTGAAATATGTTTAGTATCATTTGTTCAATTTGCCTGCTTGTACGCAGACAGTCCACTATCAGCTACCTAGACGTCAACTATGTAGCCCCGTGTTTCCTCCGCACCCATCACACATGCGTTGCACTTCCTGTACCCCACCCGTAATATTTCCTTTCCCAATGTGGTTTGCCATGTGCCAGTGCACTCTTAACTAGTAGTCTCGTTTTGTAAGAGCAAATGCCGACGCCATGATGATGATTTCAAGTCCCGCCGAATACAGTAAACCGCTTCTCTGCAAATGAAGAAATAAATAAAGAAATATGAGGAATAAAAGGAAAAGAAGGAAAAGAAGTGAAAAGAAGTGAAAAGAAAAGAACAACTCTCAGATATTCACACCTCTATATCAAATAATATAGAGTGTAAAAGGGAGGAAGAAGAAGAAGCAAAATATCAAAAAAGAATCAGAAGCAAACTGGAAATGGCTCATGCCGTCTGAGACAGCGAGGAACCGTTGTAGTATTACAAATCAATATAATGATGGAAGTAGCTTTGTCGTCTTTTACTCGTCTGCCTTGGTAGGCTAAATAGGAGACCCTGAGAGAAGGAGTAATGAAATGAAGCGTACTCATCCTTCAAGGAATGTAAAAGCCTTAGATGACACCGCCTGGAAGAAATCTGCCGCCGGACATATTCCCTGGAGGCATTGGTGCATTTCCTTGAGGCATGGGTGGTCTCATACCGTTGCTAGGAGGGTTGTTTCGAGCCCTCAAGCTAGTGCCTTCGCTCGTTGCCTTGCGGAGTTTCTGGCGGCGCTGGGCCAGCGTATCGTCATCCGACTCATCGTGGGTTGGGAAACCTCCGACCATCCGCGATGCTGACATGTCATCTTCGCTGGCTCGACCAACATTTTTGCGTCGAGGGTTGATTGGCGGCAGCGGGGGGGCCGGTGCATTGGATAGCAGGTTAGGCGTGGATGCTGTTGCTCCCAGCAAGCTACCGGTTCTAGATCTCGTACCCATGCTAATCGGAGAGGTCATCGGGGAGGGCTGTCCCATCGGGGAGGGCTGTCCAGCTTCATAGGGACGTCGAGCGCTCGGGGGGCCATTTCTCATGTGAGAGGCGCTTCTAGCACTGCCAGGTGGGCTGGCCGGCGTATATTGATCGTCAAATGCGTTTGATCCATTGCGGAGCCGCATTGTTCGAAGGGGTGGCGGGCCTGTATTGCTTGTTTCTGATCCGCTCCTCTCTCGCTCCGAAGGGGCTCGCGAGCCTGCTCGGGACGCTGTGCGAGAACCACTGCCATGTCTAGACTCATCACGCGCCTTTCTGTTAAACATGGCTGGTGGTGGGCCACCAATGTCATAAGACCCCATGCGCGAACCCATTGGGGGTCGTTCGGAGGGTCGCTGTATTGATTCCAGATCCTTCATTTTCTGAAGCTCCATGCGTGCTTGGCGGAAGGCCTTCAGGCCGACATGGATACTATCTTCTTTGTCGGTTGCAGCTGCGTCTTCTGAAGGTCGTTCACGGGCTTGTGTCGATCGACCTCTACGCGAATCTTCCGGATTCTCCGTGGACCCTCGGCGAGATGGTGATGACGCTCCGTTTGAGGCCGCAGACATGACGGCCTTCATGGCTCTCGGTTGACTCTGGTCGCGAGCGTGACGGTCAAAGAGTGAAGTGTGGCTAGACTTTGACTTCAAGATGCCCAATGCATTTGACCGCGCGGCACTGGCGTCTCTAAGATTCTCCAAAGATGGCTTCGCACTCGGGGAAGATCTTTCCATTTCAGCTTCGACAATAGCCATAGAGCCTAGCTTCTCGCGAACACGGCGAGCTCCATCTGCAAGATGACGTGCAAATTCATCTTCTTCTCTTTCTGCCTCATCAATTGGCACCCTAGGGCGAGAAGGAGAACGAGACATCATAGGCCGAACGTTGGCGGTCTGTTTTGCCGAGCTTAGGCCACTATCAAAACCAGGGCTTCTCTGAGCATTGTTCTGTATGTTGCTCTGCACAACATTCTGCGTGTTGCTCTGTACGTTGTTCGGCTCTGCGTCTTGTCCTAGTACACCATAGATTGAAGAGGCATTGCTGTCGCTTCGTAGATGGGCTCGTACCATTCCGCTCAAGCCGCTATTTGGCCCCAATGTGGGAGAGTCTTGCGGGGGCAAAGTGACAGGACTGGATGCTGATGAAAGACCCCCGGGTGATCTGGGAGGGAGTGACAAAGGGGCGGGGACGGCAGTATTCTTAAAGGCCGGATGGTCGCCATCATTGGGTCTCTCGACAGAAACCCGGGGAGGGTTGGTAGAATTCAGCAATCCACTGAGTATAGAAGAATCGTCGCTATCGTCGAAGAAGGACGGAGGCTCTTCGGAAACATTATTGGCTCCAGCAGATTCAGCACCCTCGAATAGTTGCTTTGGCACCGCTGGAGAAGCTTGCGGCTTGTCATCTGATACAGCAGAGACGCTAGATTCCATGGAGCGGTGGTTCTTTACAGGCGTTTCCCGTCCTTGTTGTAGCTGCAGCTGTCGTTGAGCATAAGTGGATTCGTCATATCTCTCAGCGGGCCTATCAAAGACGCCCATGGCCGTGGCCTTGCCTCTGTCGTTAGGCTGGATGGAAAGCAGTGGGTGGTCTTCAGTCTCACTGATGGGAGGGCTGATGGGTGGAACTCCGAAGTTTGGCTTGGGAGAAGCTGCACTTGGAAATCTGGAATTGGGATCGGCGGGAGAAGGTGACGCAGAGCCAGTGATTGAGGGACTGAAAGACCGCAGGTTCGGGGCACTAGCCTTGGCCAATAGGTTCGGTCGACGCTCCAGAATACGATCACCAAATGCACCGGCGAGTGGAGAAGCCATGTCTGGCGTTGCAGCCCCAAATGGCCGTCCTTTTGACAGGTTATCCATCCTAGACATGGCTGATGACTGCTGCTCGTGAAGCTCGCGGCTTAAGCCCTGCTCATACAGACGTTTTGTCCTTAAGACACTTCGTTCTGCGGAAGAAGAGGAAGTTGATGGCGTGAGCTGAGAATCTTTGACAGATGGAGCTCCCTGAGATGTGACTGATGTTGCAGCGGAGAGGCGAGCTGCGACTGATGAAACTGTTGAGCTTGTCTCCCGTCGGCGACTGGCATCGGATTGAATCTCTGACTGAGATTCTAACTGAGATTCTTGCTCAGATTCCTGCAGGGTCTCCCCCAGCGATTCCAGCTGAAGCTCTGACTGAGCCTCAAAATCAGTCATACTATCGGGCTCGCCTCCTTCGGCAGCCTGTTTTTCTTTTTCGGCCAACCGCCATTTCTGGAAGGCCGACATTCCAACGTCGTCGTCGTAAATCGTCCTGGAGGACATGTTACCGTCCTTTCCGGCCCCAGAACTATTCGCCGGGAGCCTGTAGACTTTCTGTCGACCACCAAATAGGTTGTTTCCATCAACAGGCTTCGCCCGGTTCATGACACTTCCGTTTATAGAGCCAGTATCATCAAGGTTAAAGCCATCTAGGCGAGAGATGGAAGGCGTCCTTATCGATTCTACCTCCGCTATATCTTGAAGACCTCCAAGACCGAAGTCTGTCATCTTCGACATTCCCTTGGGAAAGAGAACGCTGTCATCACTTGCTTTGCCCAGCTTGGTTGTGGGGTCGTCTTGTTCTCGAAGCATAGAAAAGCGAGCTGATAGGCCTGTCATGAGCAAGCTGGTTCTGAAGTCATTGGTAGAAGGCAAGGCGGTGCTCAGATCGAGCTCAAGTTTATTCTCTTCGACCTGGCCTTTCTTCTTGCTAAACATTCGAAATGGGCCTGCGGACTCTGATTCCATGGACGGCCTCACGCTCTCCGGCTCATCCTTCCCCTTCTTCTTGTTTCGGAAGACATTCATCTTGCTTAGATCGTGCAGGGAGTACGGAAATAGACAATAAAGTTTCGAATCGAGATTTTTACGCCGAGAGTGTCAGATATCGTGTCATTCATTCGCCGAATATCTCTAGCGAGATACCGATTACGAAACCAGACTACTACCACGTCAGTATCAAACGCACAGCCAGCCAAGATGTAGCATATATATATATATGTGTGTGTGTGTGTGTGTGTGTGGGTGGGTGGGTGTGTGCAAGCGAAGGTAGCAATGCTGAAGTTCGGGGATAGGCCGAAATAGACAGGCATTACCAACCGAGCTATTGTAGTTGCAGCATTGCCTTTCATGCGAATAAATTGTTTATTTCCCATCTCTTTTTCTCTTCTTCCCCTCTTCATTTTTCTCCTCCCTCGCCATCATCGGAGGGTGAATTCTTTGATAGGCCCATATTTCTTACTAAAGAGAAGTTGTGACATACCAGATAATAAGGGGAGACCAGCCTTGCTAAATCCTCTTGAAGAAGGCCTTTAGAACAGAGAGAACGAGTGTATATGTGTATGTCAAGAGCAGGACTTCGTTTCGGAATAGCGGAATACAGCTGATCAATAAATGGTGACTATCGATGTTGAGAGTTATCAAGTTGTCTTATGCGTGACTCTCGATGAGTACCGGTACAATAGGCTCGCAACAGGGGGCGTAGAAGTATTGAATCGTAATTGCGCGATAGCTGTCAATGGATATCGACAACTCAGTCTTGTCACCTCAAAAGGAGAGAAGGTTTGCAGAGCTCGTGTGGGTTAAGGAGCGGCGGGTATCACAATGGAATGGCGAAAGAAAGCATGCTTCGAAATGGCAGAAGTCGGCAGATGCGTTCGTCGATTGCAGGTACGGAGATCGAAAGGAGCGTGAGGGATCAAGAGCCGCGAAAACAGAGATCTCGCCTGCAAGGGGAAACGAGGAAAAAAAACAAAAGCGGGCAGAGAGCTGGTCTTGAGGCAACGCCGTAGAGAGCGGATGAAGAGGAGAAGAGAAAAAAAAGAGTGGAGAGAGAACCACGGCAAGGGCAGAAATTGGGATTCTGGACGGCGATGCGAAGAAGGGGCGTGGATAATATGGGCAGAAAAAATACGGAGAACGAGGTAGTGCAGCTCAGCGGCAGCTGAACATGGGGATAGCGCAGCAGTGATAGCGGTCGTGCCTGAGCCGCTAGCCACTGCCTAGCGCCCTAATAGCACTGCAGCACAGGTACAAGTGCCGCTAACAGACAGTAGCATGCAGCCACGGCAGGGGGGTCCGGGCTCAAGCCGCTGGACATGGTGGGCAACAGGGGCCGACTAGAGTTTTCTTTTCCTTCTTCCGCATCAACGGGCAGTTTGAGATGGCAGACAGCTCTCCGATGGCTTCAGGTCAGCTCCACACAGAACCCGAACCCCTTCCCAGCGCTGAGACCCGGCAAGACAGCGGCACTGGAGGCTTCTTCCGCTGTGTCTGGGAGGGTGGGCGTTCCCCTGATTTGTCGACATGGATTGGGCGTGAAACCTGTTGACTCAGCCCTTTTTTTTTCTGTCGCCCTTGCAGTTGAAGAGATCAGCGCCAGATGAGCTCTTGAGATTAAGCTGCCAGGTACTTTGGGGTACGCACTACTGCTGTGGCGCCCGGTAATGTCTTGGGGCAAAAAGCGGCCTAGCGCTAACATTTGCGCTCGCGGCACGGCTCAGCAAAGGTATCGCCAGTGGTCCTTCATTAATCCTACTCCCCCTCACGCTCTCTTGGTGTTGATATTGCCAATCTCTCAGTCTAGCACCAGCCAGCTGCACTGCAACGCCAGCAGAAGCAAGAATACCGTTGTTGCACTTTTCTATGCCAGATCCAAAAGAGGATTGTGATACTACTTAGTAGTGCCGATGCCAACGCTGATACTAGTGGCTATCAAAGAACTCGAACCACATAGCCTAAACCACCACAGGCCACTAGTGCTCCGACTTGCTCCCAGATGACATGGTTCTGGTAGGTTTGGTGATGCGCCCGTTCCACAGCATGCATGCAAGCGATGCTCGTCACAGCCATCGCGATTCGAGTCCTCTCTCCGCGCCGCAGCATCGGCCGCCCAACATGGCAGGAGGCTCGCCGCAAATATAAAGACGTCTGCTCGGGGAACGATCCGTCTGTGGCCAGCATCTGCGTGCCGCAGGTACTCCTTTGTACATCATTTGCTTCATCTGGCAACGCAATAAATCATCTTGTCTCTCACAGCATCTCATTGGTGCGCGGACTACGCAAGGAGGCACGCGCAAGTACGGGTAATGAGCGATAGTAATCGCCCTATCCACAGCGAAAGGGAAATGGCAGCGAGCGGCTAATAGCAAGTGATGAAGCGGCTCTCTCATTTTCTTTCCCCTCCACCGCAAAGCCCGCCGACGACCGGCGTATTATTGACGGGTCGGATGATTGCTGCTAGTGGTTGTAAACACTATGCAGTCATGAAGTCTTAATCCGTGTATGGATCAAAGACACAAGCAGGCCACCCGCAATTGGAACGGCGGCAGGATGCAAAGCGGCCCTACAAGGCAATGCATCTACATAATAGTCTACCTGCACCGCATTCGCGACTCATCTTGTCCAATTCTCACAACAAAGTTCGTGCTACTGCTACTATCGTTTGCCGCCCAGCATCTCCACTTATTGGGCCAAGGGTTTGGCACCCACCTGCATCGGAGCTACATCGTGCATGCAGGTACTCAGATGAGAGATCCTCTGCTCGTTGGACGTCCGAAACAGCCGAATAGCAAGCGATGGCGGCGCCTCGGGACAGTCGGAGCTGGGAACGATGAACGGTGATGTGGAAAAACCGTCGTTACGTTCGCTTGTGAAAACCCCCGGAGAGCAAAGAGACTGGCCGTCTCGCATGATTATCACAAGCTGGTTGAGCGCAACACATACGCTTATGCCCTCCCGCCAAATAAACTTTGATCAACAAAGTCGCAAAAGATCCTGGTTACGATGCTAGGTCACGGTCCAACGTGGAGCACGTGTGAAGGATATCGGATGAAGGAGTGTTCATTCAGTGCGTATCACAATACAATACTTCTCGCAATACTACCCTGCTCGGAACGATACGTGATACTACTCTACAATACTTGCATAGTCGAGATGAGGCTTTGAACGCACCACCGTAACAGTGGCGCTTTTTCATTTTCTTTCTCTTTTTCATTGCTCCTCTGCTGACCCACCAACCGCATTGGCAGTTTTCGCTTTGATGTTCAAGATTGACGAAGCGACGATCAGTTCGACCCGCTCATTCGTTCATCGCCGTGTCTATTTTGTGGCTATGCTGGGGAGGATTATCGCCACAAACTACCGCCGTCAAAGACATCAGAAGTTAAATCGAGCCTATGGCACGAAAGATCAAGACCTTTTTTCTTCCTGCGCCTTCTCCCTTGCATATGCGACACCTGGAGATATCCTGGAAAAGGCAAATTACTGGATGGGCGGATGGTCTGATATATAACATTAGTTGGTGGGGTGAGAGCACCTACTGGTACTAGCACAAGCCACCTGAAAGCGCCACGGAGATCTGGTAGGCACATGTAATAAGCTCAATCTGCTAGTGGTATTAGGTGCTACCGCACACATCATCCTTCTGCTACGCAAGGCTCCAGATGAGGCTACTCGTACCTGTTGAAAACGACAAACGACAGGGCACCATGGCGCGTTATCAAAGCACGGTATGCTACGCTACCTAGGAGGACCTGTATGACTTCACCGCTCACTAGTGCTCGACTACCAATGCCGATTCTATTTTGGCCAACGCCATTACCGGGGCGCACGGAGGAATGGTCATTGGCGCTCGGTTCCCAGCATCCCGTACCCAGCAGAGAGGGTGCCCTGGCACAGAACACGAATACACGGCTTCGCGCATGGGTCACGAGATCATCTGCTCAACGGCTGGGCACAGAAACGGAGGGCTCCGAAGTCCATAAGATTGGCTCTTGAATCCTCTCCTATTGCGAGCTCAGGGCTGTGGCAGATAGCCCGGATAATCTTAAGCGTCCCGAACAGGCCCACGCGGGCCAGGGCCAGGACCAAAAATGCTCAGGACTAGGCCGAGGCAAATCTCCCCCACAAACATGCTTCATCTATCCGCAGCTTGTAGTGTTTGCAGTATCAGAAAGCAACTGCATCACCCATAATACTCATAATACTCATAAACAGCCAGTGTTATGAACTACCTTGCCAACACACAGGGTTCAATAAAAGCGAGACAAGAAGATGACGATATTCATCATAGATAGTAAGCATTCAGATCTTCGATGCAAAACAGACACTCTTACTGACAGGGCTCTGCCCTTTGCTTGGCACTTGCTCCCCTCTCCTCTCCTCCCCTCCCCTCCCCCCGGCAAATTTGTATTTACTGGTAACAGTACTTATAATTGGAGGTTTTAATATCAGGCACTAATCACACAGTTACTCAAAGAGCGCTATGACACATGCCACCGCACAGATAAAGTATGAACAGCTATGTGCTAATGAAATCAGCAGCAGTGAAAAATAGTACACGCTGGAGGAGAAGAAAATCCCAAGAGCCAAAACTCGACATGAGAGAAGTTTTTCAAGGCAAAGCAACTCCTCACAGACAGCTTGTTCTCAACTTTACACGGTCCCATAAAAAATCCCCCCTGATTGAAGCTAAGTCAAGTCCAGCACAGTCCCATAATTCTGTGGTCCAATTAAAGGCCTGTTCCTGACGCTTAACTTGATTTGGGGTCCCTTCTCCTGACAAGCGATCCAGGGGCTGCAGAAAGCGACGGCGGGGGGTGCGAGTAAAAAATGCCAGAGTCTGTTGAAAGTTGCTGAAGTCTAGCGGCCCTTAGCACTGGCAGCCGCACCAGAACTCGAAACGCAGCTCGAGGGACTAGGAGCTGGAAAGCAACCCGATGGCATAAACCATCCATCCTTATCAGCTTCATTCTCAGTTGGGAGAGATGAAAAAGCAACCTCGGCAGGGTTTAACAGCTTCCCGGAACGCAACAGACAAAACTAGAAAGATGCAAAGAAAGAGGTTTCTACACCACACAGAGAAGACCACGAGTCGTCCGAGCCCATCGAAAAGCTAGTGTCCGGCGCGGCAGCCCAGAAAATGACCAGGTCAGGGCATAAACCCCGTGAGCCAATTCCGTGGAAATGGTCGTTGACAAGGTTAAACCTGGTAAAAAGCCACGTTGGCCGAGCCCTCAACGCTGGCCCTGCCAAAAAGATGCCTGTGGGGACCGGGGATGCTGGTCAGTTATTATACAGTAGCAGTTAGCCGACACGCCGGCTCTTGTGACGGAGGGATTTGGATTCTCTGATTCGAAATACCTATTACAGCCCTGCCAGCGAATTTGGTGCGCGTTGTTTCTATCCGAGGGGGCCTATGTACGAGTGTGATTACTTGTCTAGTGATGTACTTTTGCGAGTTTCATTATCTTCTTTACGGCTGAGAATACGAGCGGGTGATACTGATCAACACTCTTCAGGTGGTGGACGTCATCTTTACTTGGATTCGTCAACGCCCTGAGGATTGAGAGAATACGTCATATAAGAGTCTTGCTAGATTGATGTTAGGTGTGAGGTCATGAGGCTCCATCTGGCCGCAAGTAACAGGTCGCTACTCTTGAGCTTTGTAGCTCATACTGCTACAGCCGTGATATCATGCGATAACATGATCGCACTACTCACACTACGCACCAACAACATGCGATGAAGTCTGTAAGAAGCAATACAGGTATGCACATCATCTTACAGCAGCTTCCATCTATTTGAGACAACTACTTGCATCGTGCATTAACCACTTACCCAAGATGATGTCTGGCCGACTAGTAGCAGTCATTCCAGCGCCTAAATAGCTCGATCGACGATTGATCGAGCTTTCCGGCTCACTCATATCCACCCATCATCCACTCCCCTGCCCGCGCAACCCGAAAACCACACTTACAAAGTACTACTATATTACGACGGAGTACTAATATCTGCGATGCGTCGGCGTGGGTACCGCTACCACTACTGATGGAGTAGAAGCTCCGCGCGGTTTTTCCGCGATTTCGCTGAAGAAGACTATTACAGGATAGGCAGTGTCTCGCTCTCAATCTTTTTATCTTGAGACTTGTTGGCACTTTATGACCACATGAAAACCACTGCAGGCTGGATACCCGTCAAGGTTACAGGATAGAGTGACTGCGTTACCCGCCACTACTAAGATAACCAACTAGGCTTCACTCTAATTGGCAACATTCTAACCGAGTATATACCATCGTCACTGCTGCCCACTGTTTCACGCAACAAAGCACTCCATTCGAGACATTCCCGTGTATCCATTTCGCTGACTGTCCCCAATTCAGCCTAGCAACAAGCACAAGGAAACATTGCGATGCGGGGTTGGAACGCGTGGTTTTGATGCCCACACTCACACGATCACGCGGTGACACTTGAAAAACCTTGTGAGTCCAAGGTTTCGATAGCGATGAATCCGTGCCGCTTTGGGATCCTTCGTTCTTGATTGAGAGATAGACTTTTTGTCTACTGCAGCACCCCTGTATGTATAATTGTGCGCTTGTAATATGCTCGCGGCTTCTTTTTGCAAGTGTATGAGTTGTGACCGCTATACTGCAAGCCATCTGTTTGGCCGACTAATAATGGACCGTTTGAGAAGTTGGCTCATGAGGTATATTCTTCTGTAGGCAAATTAAACACTGTTCAGGAGCGATGTCATTAAGAGTGTACCCTTTAATAATCCCACCTCGACAACCTAATGGCTTTGCATCTCACCCTTTAACATCACAACATCTAGCATAATGAAGAAGCATCAGATATGACAGAAACGGTATGAAAAATTAATAGCAATCCAGCAGCTTCTTCTGGTTCGCCTACATACACATCATCCGAATAAGAATCTGTGAGATAAAAAGCTTTACCATTTGTGATACTCACAATGACCGCACATCGTACTCGTCGTACTTACCCATCTCCATCAATGGTCTTCTTCCCTCCCTCTTCTCATATGAGCTTAAACTAACCGCCAATTGACCAGCAGATATAATCTGCGCAAAGCCCCCACCAAAACTCAGCATCGTAGCAACCTTCCAGCTCCGAGAGTACACAACAACCGCCCCGAGCGCCGTAAAAACACTAACTGCCAAAAGCATCATGAACCAAAATCTAGTAGCCGGCACTCTCAGCTCATGGTTCACCACCACCGGATACAGCGTACAAAACGCAGCCAGCAGTTGAAGGAATAACTGGCTCAATAGAGTCCAGAACCCATCATCCGTACGAAGCGTGTCAGCGCTCGGGCTGCAGACCGGCTCTCGCGTCTGCTGGAGCGCAATGACAACCATCATGCCGCCGGCTGCGCTGAAGAGCAGAAGCATCAAGACGAGAGTTGTCTGATGGAAGATGAATGGCGCCGCATGCTTCCAGATGGCTGATGAAAAGATGTTGGGGAAACAGACAAAGGTAGTCTGAGATTCACGGCCTGTTGTTATTTTACCGCCTGTCCCTGGCAAGAATTGATTTTTGGAATTGGGATTCTTGCCCCATCTAATCTCTTGTCTAAAACTCGACGGCCGCATGATAATTTATTATTGGAAGAACGGCGATGATTCAGCGTGTCCAAAGATGTTATTTTCAATTGTTTATCCAAGGGATGGACAGAAACAAAAACCGAGCATCGTATTTGCCAAGACTTTGTGAGAAAATTTACTGCCAAAGTACAACGACTGCGATAAAGGGCGAGACGTACGCGGCCACGTCGGGGAGTATGCATGCAACCAATGGCGTTTGCTGCGGCAAGGCAGACTTGGCCCTTCCCCGCAAATCATACGAGATGAATACGAGCTTACGTATTTTTGATAGAGCTCGTCCTGCAAAGAAAGATGGAACTTGATAACTGGCATTAATTCAGTAGCCGCACAGTTTTCATGGTGTATAACAACATCATTCATCGTATGCTAACCTAGAAGCTAACATCATAAAATCTTCCCAGTACACACGTTGAAGCGTCAAGCACCCATAAGTCACCATCAAAAGAAATAGAAAAAATTAATGTAGTAGCAGCACAAAAGGCGCTCTCTAAAGAAGGTATATCTATTAAACCGTTGAAGGATGACTATAGATCCACGGGTCCCGCATTTTAGACATAAGAGTAAATGCCATCTATAAAAACAAAACAGAAATCCAGTGCATCAGCAGGTATATATATGCAATATGCCAAATGCCAAATAACCAAAGAAGAGAAACGCATTTCTCCATCAACACATCACACAACTTGTCGTCTTGTACAAGTCATTCATAACAAACATCTTCTTCGCATCTTCAACGCATGTCAAATCAAAATAATAACTCCGTGTGTATAATGTCTAAACCCCACACAGGTAAGATAAAGATAAAATATGATGGTGAAAAACTTTTTTGTTTAGAAAGGGAGGGGAGAATATAAGTGTGTCATGAAGTGTTTTTTTTTTTCTTTCCCAAAGAAGCTTTACTCCTTCTTTGTCTTCTTGAGAGACTTCTTAGGCATGCGAGCAAGCCAGTAGACGCCCAAGGCAGCGAAAATGTTGAAGACGATGTACACCCAAATCAGGCCAAAGTTCCTCCATCGCTCAGAGTAGTGGCTGCCAATACCAGCCAAGTATGTGTTGGTCTCGGAGATAGTGCAGTAAACACACTCAGTCGTGGAGTCAGGGTTGATGAGATTGCCTCCAGTGGCATTGACAAAAGTGGCAAGGTACTTGCCACAGGTTTCACCCGAAGGGGGCTGGATCCTGACGAACTCGTTGTCGGCACAGTTGACCACAGTGTTTGCAACACCGACCGATAACATGCCATTGACCAGATAACTGAACGGCGAGACTCGGTACTATAATGTGTATTAGTAAAACGGTTTGCGATTTGAAAGGTGAAGCAACATACCATGAAAATCCAGAAGCGGGGCAGGGAGGATGAAGTAGCAAGGACACCACAGAAGATCAAGCAGAGAGTGAACATCAAGTTGGCAATGTTAGCACCAGCCTCAGCGGTTTCAAAACCAGCAATAATAAAGGTTGAGAAGGTACCGCTGAAGATGAGGAAGCTGAGAATGAAGAGGAACATCAGGGCACCGCGCTCAGAAACCTCACCAGTGGGCTCGGCGTTGCGATACAAGCCAACGGGGTAGTACCAGCAAAAGTACATGATGACGGCCATCAAGCTGTTCCAAGGCAGTTCGACAAAGATCTGAGAAAGCATGAAAACCTTCCATGAATAAACCTTTGATGGTCGTTCGCGGACTTCGTAGAGAGATCGCTGAATGACAAACTGGGGCATAGATTGCTGGATAAGCTGGCCGAAAATAGTAAAGAGCTGGAAGATGGAAAACATCTGGTTCTGGAGACCCTGTTGAGTGTTTGGAGCCTTGTAGAAGATGAAACCAATGAAGAGCGCAACCAAGGTGCAAAGAGCAGCCTTGGAATAGATGTAGATGGGAGATCGCCAGTATTGTTGGAAAACACGGAACAAGTTCTCCTTCAGCTGGGTCATGAAAGGTGCGGCGAATTCATTGAATTTGGTAGGATCGTCCTCAATTACGCTGACCTCTGCAGACTTCTCTCGCTTAATGTTCTCGAGTTCGGCCTGGACGGCTTGGTACTCGGGGCTGTCACGCCAAGTTTCGAACCAGTTGATATCAGTGTGGGATCCGGGGGCAGCACCAATGACTTCAAGCATCCATTCAGCAGGGTTAGCTTCAGGCGGGCAAGCGTGGCCACCATTCCTCTCGAAATAGCTGGTCAATGTCTGTGAGTTTTCGCCAATGTCGCCAAAGTAGACGGTCTTGCCGCCCTTGGCCAAGAAGAGAAGACGATCGAAACGCTGGAAGAGCATGGCAGAAGGCTGGTGGATGGTGCAAAGAACAGCCTGGCCAGCCTTGGTCAGCTTCTCGAGAAGATCCAGAATAGCCCATGAGGTTTGAGAGTCAAGACCAGAAGTGGGTTCGTCGACGAAGAGCAGCAGAGGAGGCTTAGCAGCTAGCTCGACACCAATAGTGAGACGCTTACGCTGCTCGACGTTGAGACCTTCACCGGGAACACCGACGACGGCATCGGCATACTCTTGCATATCCAGGAGCTTAATGACTTCGTTGACATAGGCGAGCTTCTCTTCTCGAGGAACGTGAGCGGGCTGTCGAAGCAGAGCGGAAAAGTTGAGGGCCTCGCGAACAGTGGTGGTTTGCAGATGCAAATCTTGCTGTTGAACATAACCGGTCTTGCGCTGGAAGGATGCATCACGAGGTTTTCCATCGACAAGCATTTCACCAGTAATCACACCCATAGAAGTACGATCAGCCAAGCAATCTAGAAGAGTTGTCTTTCCGGCACCCGAAACACCCATCAAGGCAGTCAGAGTACCAGGCTTAACCCAACCATCGACATTATCCAGAATACGGCGTGTTTCGCTCTTGATCTTGACCTCGTAACAAACATCATGCCACTGGAAGACAGAGGTTTGTCGTTGAAGCATACCTTCCTTGGTTCGCTCAGAGGTCAGAATAGGGCCAATGTTAGCCATCGCAGCCTCGGGATCCTGGGCCTTCTTCTCGGCGTGGACAGCAGCCGTAGGCTTGTGGCCGCGTCGGTACATCAAAACTTCACCCTTGGACTTCTTCTCAGAGACAAGCTCGGCAGAGACCATGTAAGTGAAGAGGAAGAAGATAATGAAGGCAATAACGATGCCAAAGTTTCGCCATCGGTGGCCCCACTGGTAATTGAAAGCGGATTCGACATAGGCATCACCACTGACAAAGAGCTGACCAGAAACTGAGCCGACGGAGCTGCAAACCTGATTGGCAGAGCTGACATTGGCGTATTCAGCAAAGTTCTTGGAAGGAATGAAGTCAACGCATTCGAATTCACGGTTGTGAAATTCATTGACAACCAGGGCCTCGAACGCATAGCTCAGAGGATCAATGTAACCAATCCAGCGACACCAGCCTAGCATATAGCGGGTTGGCAAGACAAAACCAGTAAAGATGACCAAAGAGAGAATCAAGATAGCAGCGGGGACCAGAGCCTGGAAGAGGGTTCGGGAAGCGGATGCAATCGTTCGGAAAATCATTGACATGACCAAGACGTTGGAGAATGAGATGAGCAGGAAGAAGAAGAAAGGACCCGGTTCTCTTCGCAGATTAGTCATGAAGTAGAGCGTGATGTTGAATATGATTGCATTGGCCACTTTATAAGGCAGATCACAAAGCATAGACGAAATGGCCTCTGCCGAGGGGTGGTACAAGGCATATCGAGCGTGTTTTTCAACGATAGGTCGTTGGGCGTACAGGGTTAGAATCTAGTTTAGGTGTTAGTACGGGAAAACAAGATTGCATCATCGCGGAGAAATAGGATGACATACTTCGAGAGCACTAGCGAAAGCGTTCATTAGGCAAGCAAAGAAGAGCAGAGATCCTCGTTGGAAGAAGCTAGAGGCGTCCTCCGAGAGGTTGAAGTAGACACTACCGATGATGAGAGACATGGAGAATTGACCGATAAGAGAGCCGATAGTTAAGCTTGGATCTCCCGTGAGACGCTTCCAGCCGCGCCAAAGACAAAGCTGAACCTGCTGGCCATATGACAAGGTGTAAGGAGACTTTGCGCGTTGACCCTTGGCCTGCTGGGCTTGACGCGAGGTACGGAAGGCTTCGGCATCAGGGCCATTGATTGGGTGAGTTTGTTTGTACTCCTCAATCTCAGCCTGCAGTGCCTTGTACTGGGCACTGTTCTTCCAAGCGGCGGCAAACTCGTCAGGGGTTCGGGGCGCCTTGCCCTCGAAGCCTGGACGAACAATACGCTCAATGGGAGAAGTCATCGAGGTAAGGAAATCAGGTGTAGTTTGGCGAGCAGGGCACTCGAATCCAAGGTCGATGAAATACTGCTTGGCCTCGTCGCCTCGGCCAAAGAAGATCTGGCGACCCTCGTAAAGCACCACGGCCTTGTCGAACATGTCGTAGGCGCTCTGAGGAGCCTGGTAGATGGAGACGCAGGCAGTGCTGTGGAAGAGCTCGGTTTGCAGTCGCAGGGTCTTGCAGAACTCGACGGCGTTGGCAGAGTCGAGACCACGGGTTGAGTTGTCCCAGCATTGCAGAGGAGCACCAGACAGGGCAGCTTCGGAGATGGTCACACGCTTGCGCTCACCACCTGAAACTCCTCTGATGTACTCGTTACCAACGCGAGTGTTGACAGTGTGAGAAATACCAAACATGGCCATGACAACATCTCGCAAGTGGGCGGCAAAGTCATTCCTGCTGAGGCCTTGGGGAAGCTGTCTGGGTTGCCTGGCTCGAGCAGCGAAAGTGAGGGTATCACCAACGCTCAGTTGAGGAAAGTGGACATCGACCTCGGCGGTGTAAATGGCTTCACCACGGTGGTGGCTGTGCATTTCTTTGGCAGAAATACCTATGCACGTATATTGTTAGCAAGATGAATGTCATTGCAGCATAATTATTTATTGCTGTCCCAAGCCACAGCTGACGCCGTGGAACCAGCTTGTGGTTTAAGGGTCTGACAGGAAACACTTCCCGCCGGGTAGCCAGCCGCTGACTTCACAGATCTCATTCACATCCTTTCACAACCACTAAATGACGAGAGATATTTACCTTGGTAATTGAAATAGGAATCGTTATCAACAAAGATACCGTTCATCTCTCCAGCAATAGTTTTCAAGAAGGTCGAACAACCAGATCCTGGCGGGCCAAGCACAACCAGCATCTCGCCCTTGCGGACAATGCCGTCAAACTGGCGCAAGATGTCGATGCGCTGCTTGTTGGAAGAAACGAGGCCGCCTGCCCAACCGGCAAGCGAAAGCCAAACGTTTGTGACATCCTTCTGGTAATCTGTGGATTCACCAAAACCATGGACGTTGAGGTTCTGGAAGCAGACGCCGGCAGAGCGGAATGAGCCACCGTCCTGCGAGACGAGCTCGACAATGGCCTTGGCCCATTCCTTGCCGCTGAAGTTCTCAGAAGCCGGGTTGATGGGAGAATCTGGGCCGGCGAGGAAAGGGTTGTCGCCGGCAGCTCCAGAGGCGCGGGAGTATGAGCGGGCTAGCGCCTGGACCACAGAGGCCCTGCGCTGCATCTCCTTGGAGTCATCGACAAAGACCTCATCCTCGTCGGCATCGGCCTCGAGCGTCCGCGAAGGCGATCCGCTCTCCTTCTCGTTGAAAGTCTCCGTCGTATCGTCGTGAACCGGTGTCTTGGGGATGCTGCCAACAATGGCACCCTGGTCCTTGGCCGTGGCGTCGGAGTGGGCGCTGCTGGGCGTCGCCATGGCTGTGGCTGTGGCTGAACCTCGCGTGCGCAGTGTCAAGGCGCTCGCAACCGAAATTGAAGTCTTTTCTTTCCTTTGTCTGCCCGTGTTTCTCGATTCTTTTATGTGTGTCTTACAGTGGCGATTGCCGAATGCGTCTGGAAGCCACCAAAACAGAGCTGATGTCTCAGACCACGCCTCAGTGTATTGTATGACACGCCGATTACAAAAGATTGACTGGCACAAATATTAAAAGAAGGATAAAAGAAGAAACGGGCCAACTCCAAGAATGAAGCTGAGCGTAAGGAGCCCAGGTGCAAGAAGAGGAAGAAGGATTTTAGCTTCCTTTTGATGGATTAGGCACTCGAGTCCAGCGACTGGCGCCAGGGTCACGAAATCCGCAGTCCGGGTGCAGTCCGACCCGTGAAAGTCCAGCCCCATTTCTTCCGCCATCGACCAAAAGGACTGCCCTGTTCTCCGTAGTCAGTCCGCAAAACTCCACCCGCGGAGGGGGCATCACGCAGAGGACCCAAGCCTTAATTTGGAAGATAATCTTGGGGTGGGCATCCATCGCTGTAGCGTCCACTGCAGCGCGCCAAAACGCTGGGCGGTCCGTCCCTCCACAGGCGCTGTAGGCCTGCCATCGCCGCTACACACGTTTCTTAGGACAGCCCAGCACTTGAGAAATAAGATCGAAGCGACTAGCGAGGCCAGTCCGCTACCAGTTAGGGGGGGCCTCGGAGTACTCCGTACCTGGTTAGAGCTGACCTTCTATACGCGTATCGAAGGGGCCACTTGTTCGCCATTGCAGCAGAATTTCCTGCTCATGCGAGCGTATTACGAGCATATTATCATGTGTGAGCGCAAGGCGCAAATGAAGCTGCGTGCTCGCTCGGGGCGGCTGCATTCCGGGCGACTAAGATCACGATCTCGCGTGCACACTTGCCACACACGCATGAGCGCTTTGTCTGATGCTCATGATATTCCGCCGCGCAGCCGCCAAAGGGCGCTGCACGTCAACGATGTCATGTCGTTGAGGTGCGAAGCAGGTACTGGTACGAATCATTGATGCTATCCACCAGGTACTACGTAGCAGTCAGCGCCTGCTAACCCCGTACTCGTACAGCAGCGTTGCTTTGCCATACCGCTCATCTTGATGCTTTTGGGTCATCGTATCGCCAGCCACTGACTCCAGCTATACGCGTATCCAACCATGCCCCGTCGTTCACTGAGCACAATAGCCAATACACACGGAGGGTTTGATTCGGCCGACAGGGACCCACGAGCCAATCTCAAACACGATTGGCTGGCCTGGCACATCTTTTCAGCCCGCAAAGCCTCGTCGCCCCGGGGCGCTGTCGGGCTGTTGCAACAACCCGACACCCCGCCACAGGAGAAGTACGAAGTACGAGTACGGAGCCGCGCCACAGGTAATTATAACAGATCACATACTTGCGCACACAGACACGGGACCAGCGCAGCGCATAGGAGTGCCCTACAGGCGGTAGTACGCAGTAGTATCATAGGATCCAGTATACAAGCATTCACCTGGAGAGCGGTGTACTGGCAACAAGGAGGGGTTTGTACCTACAGCAAGAGGGCTTTTGAATCCTTCCAAATGCATGCTGGTGGAAATATTGACCACTGACTCCTTATTCTACACTGCCTCTGCGGAGTATTACAGCTACCAGACTGGTAAAAATTGGATACGTATTATACTAGGCTATTTTGCTCCTACTACTTCTACAAGTAGGGTTTCAAGCATAATCATTGCCAAGCCCTCCTAATACCCAGAAGACGAGAAGTGGAATACGGAGCATTTCGGGTGCTTGTCCCAAACTTCACCCCTGGGACCGCCTAGTCGTCAAGATTAGCGTATCGATCCCCATATACTGTAGCTGATTCCAAAATGCTACATAGGTATTCGCGTCAAATGCTGAGCCGTACCGTAGCTTTTCATCCTCTGCAAAGGGATTACCATCCCTGAAGCGTTTATTCCCGATAATCAAGCTGCTAGCACTGCTACTGCTTATAGTACTCACACGCCGGTGACTTATGCTTTTATTTTAATCTCAATCTACTATTCGCTGCCGTCTCAGTGGCGCCGGGCCTTGTTCGGGTTACGGATCGAGCTCACGGACCCGGGTAGGACTCCGATATGTGATGTGATTTAATTGAAGACGGCACATGTAGTCTATGCTAGCTTTTACACTCCGCAATAGCTGCAAATCCGCTGGCCACCTGTGGGTAATGTCTCAGCCATTACGTCTGAGGGTCGGAGGGTCTGGGGCGTTATCCTCGTTTGGAACCTTCATGAAAAGAACTCTGTATATATCGTAATCCTTGGCTGAAGATCTTGTCGTCATCATCATTCATTCTCGCATCTATCTACCTAAGGGAAGTTTCTAAGAATGGCAATAAATGAATCATCTCTTGAAATAGGTCCTCCATGTACGGGGCACTCTATACAAAGTATGATCAGCTGTCATTATTCGCCGCGAGCTCCAATTTTAAGCAGTCAATTTTTGCTATTACCGTAATTACGAACCGTTGTTTCGTCCCAAATACCGAAAGATGCCTGTCTAGCTGTCGCCTATCTGCTTGATAATACGGATACAAAATGCCCCCTGTTAGGCAATGGGAAAGGCGTAAAGCATCTGCTTCACCGTAATACCCCTCTCGCCCCAACATCAGACGGCAAATAAACTCCATAATAGCACATGTAGTGTCTATACTGGCGTGGCCAATGTATGCCTGGCGTAAGTACTTTCCATACCGCTGCGTTTATCAATCAGCCTACGAGCCCCTTTTCATATCTCCCTATCTGCTGTCACAGCCAGCCCCAGATGACCAAAGTAGGAAACAATTTTCCCGCAAGAATCTTCCGCAGGTACATTTCCGCTCCGCATCTCAATTGGGAATCCATAATTGCAAGTACAGCTTTGTACTCCGCCGATGTTTGATGTGTAAGACTGCTGTTTCATAGCATTAATATCAGACGACGCAAAACTGTCAACACAAAACTATCAACGCAAAACTCAGATGATTGTCAACACGTTTTATCATTCTCTTCCCTATGTGGTAATAGATATTTGAATGAATATTTGATCCAAATGTGATATCGTTGCATGCTACTGACTCAACCCCCCCTTTGTCCAGCTGGCCCCTTTCTGGAGAGGACTAGTCTAGGTCACAACCAAGTCTAGAACTACACGGTGGCCAAGCAACTATCCCGCCAATGGCAATCCGTGTACATTCGATAAGCGCTGTTAAAAGTAATAGTCATCATGGATACGAATAAGCAAATAGAGGATTCAGCTGTTGCCTGATTTACTCCTATACCCTACATTTGACTGATCACTTTGTAGCTTGTTAGCAGAAGTTGTCCATTTCGTAGATTTTGATATAGTCGTGTAAAATTGATTGGGTGTTCCATGTAAATGCTAGATTGATAATCCAATAGTTATTAGATTACAATGTTGAAGATTTTTGGCTTGTCACAATGTTTGCTCAGTATATCCATTCTGCGAGATGTTGAGATCGGATAAGTGGGATATATATTTCATCAACGGTGGATATTCTGAACAACCAGCCACCTCAACTGCTTTTACTACATACAGGTCTATCGTAATTTTGTGTTGCCAAGCGCTGCGTCTTACAAAAAGTTGATGCCTACTCCCAGCTGCACCCCTTTTGTGACGAGCTCTCCCCTTCTGACTATCACCGGCAAGCCAAAGTTGAGTTCAAACCTCGCCACAGGATGGGCATACACAAGCCCAACTCCAGCGGCAAAACTAGGGGGGCCGTTGAAAAGCTCTCCAACAGCATTAAAAACGCCATTACGAACCATTCCGGCACTTAGCCCTTCAGATGTGTCCTGAGACTTTAGCTTATTCTTTAGAGCAATCAGGCGACCTCCATTGGCAAAGAGCTGAAATCGGAGACCAGAATCAGGTCCTTTGTAGGGTAAGGGAAAGAGCATGTTAACGCTGCCAGCAGCGAACACATCTCCACCCACGGCATCCCGGCCATCATGCGGCCCTAGCCCACCAAGCTTAAAGCTGCGAATGTCGGTTGGCCCTCCGAGCAAGAAACGGTCGTTGAGACGGCTGGGCAGAGCTTTGCCACCAATATTGTATCCAAGAGGCAATGGGTAGAGCAGGCCCGTTCTAAATCCAGCTCCAAGAGAGATTCCCGAAGGTCCTTTGACTCCAGGGAGAGGAATAGGGATGGCACCACTGACTTCCAAATCACTCTTGGAAAAGGCAACATCGCCACCCAGATTGCCGACACCAGCCAGTTCTAACCCTGTTCGCACCATATAGCCGCTCTGGGGGAGCTGAGGGTTGTCTCGTCTCTCCCTGTAGAACACGTGCTTGATGGCGCTCTTGATAGTATCGCCAGCATCTTGCCTAATCGTAGGACTAGCATCGCCCGTAAGGCCGGTAATCTGTCGCCATGATCCTGAATACTCGATAGAGTGTGTATCTCGTTGGCGGTTAAGCCACGAAAGGCGCACTGTACCCCCTTTCAAAACCTCCTCGTGTGATGCCCAAGGCTTTTCCACAGCTGAAGATAGCGCTTCCAATGAAACGCGCATGTCTGGGTTGCTGAACACGGGCGCACTTAGATTTGCGCTGTAAGCGGAACGTGTACGAGTGCCTGCCTTTGCATTAAGCGTGAGCATCTCAGCTCCGCCAAACATGTTCCGCCATAGCAAAGAGCCGTACGCAGACCCCTCGCCATTTCCAACATCCGTGCCTGTTTGAAGCTTGAATCGGGGTAACTCGCGTAGTCCAATGGAGATGTCTACATCAGTAGGGCTTGTCGAAGCATCGACCTGACTCGATTGAGACAGATAAACCTGTGGAGGCTCTCTCAAGATTTCTGGTTATCTCTATCAGCAGCTGTTTCAAGATGATGCCCCGCTCGTCGTTCTTACGCAGTCCACTGAGCTTCCCAGTCGCTACTTGCAGCCTCGACAGTACCTCACCAACGGTATACGGAGGGTCTTGGCTATCGCTCAGCAATGGGTTCAGTATAAGATCGAGAAAGCCCCGTCGGATGTTCTTTGCTCCCGTGACCGAAACCTCATTGACGGTCATTGGCATTGACATTTGGTCCACCATCTTCAAGCACAGTCAGTCGAGAATGGAATTTCTTCTGTAGACAAGGTTTGGCAGTACCAATTGGGCTATCCTCTGCTCCTTTGCCTCATCCTCGGCACTTTGAAACTCCGGGCTCGCCCTGGCATCGCGGAGTACATCCTCAGTATCTTCGTGCAGTTTATTGAAGTGATTCGCGGACTCGAGAAGCTGTCAGCTGCCGTACTTTGCCAGCCTGTCCCATCCAATGCTTACCGGCCGCCCAGAAGATTCTGAGGTTGGCGCCATTGTTCAGCGCCTCGAATCTGCCGATTCGCTCAATAAAGTCAGCGCATGCAATTGGAATCGGAAGATTTGACCTTAGCTAGCCTGGCTCGGTTTCGGGAGGGTCATCCTTGCGCAACCGAGCTCGAACCTGTGGCGCAACCTTGACAGCACCAGCCACGTGGCGGTGCTATCCACGCTCTATGATGTGCGCTACGTACTTCATAGCCGCCAGCGCTCTTCTTCAGTGAGGCGAAACCCCCCGAGCGCCAGGCTGGAGTCATTCGGCCTAAATCCTTGTTTCATCATCGTTCGTCGTAATAATTGTCCGTGTCCTCGTTAATCCAGTACCACTTAATTCTATCAACACCAACCCTTTTTTTCCCGCAGGCGTCGCTGTATTCATTGCTAGACTTTTTATCTCCAACTCTTTCTATTCTTTCTTTTTCTATAGCGGCCCGATTCGTTCCACGGAGGCTTGCGCACGCGATCGCTTCAGAACGCTCTTTAATTTCAAACTTTAACTACACTATCGTTGTCTGTTCTCCTAACTGCGACCATGGCCAGCAAAGCTGCGCAAAAACGGGTGTGTATTTGTTCCAGGCCAGGGATCATGTTGAATAATATATGCTAACAATCGTGGCTAGTTAACGCGAGAGTACAAGTCCATTTCCGAGAACCCTCCTCCTTATATCACCGCCCATCCTTCCGAATCTAATATCCTCGAGTACGTCGCTCCCAACTTTTGTAGACTCCGAACCACTTCTGACATTGAAGCGCAGATGGCATTATATAATTACCGGCCCTGAAGACACTCCTTACCACGGAGGACAGTACTGGGGAACGCTCATCTTCCCTCCGAACTACCCGTTTGCGCCTCCTGCGATTCGCATGCATACTCCATCGGGGCGATTCCAGCCGTCAACCAGACTTTGTCTTTCTATATCCGATTTCCACCCAAAATCTTTCAACCCAGCATGGGAGGTCTCGACCATCTTGATCGGCCTTTTATCGTTCATGACCAGTGATGAGATGACTACTGGCTCCGTCTCGACATCTAGCGCTGAGCGGAAATTCCTTGCTTCACGATCGCGATGGTGGAATTCTACTGGGGGTGGATCACAAGCGAAGGGAAATTTTGCTACAAAGGGTAACGTCAAGGCTGGTGATGGGGGAGCCAAGTTCCGCTCAGAGTGGCCGGATGTTGACGTTGAGAACTGGGAGTGGATGCGGAAAAACAAGATAGACGCGGCTACTGGCGCAAAGCCTGACGGTGACAACGGTTCCTCTTGCGGACCGCAGCTGGGCATTGCCGGTTCAAGCGGCAACCAGGCCCAAGCTGTAGTAGATGCTGTCGTCCAGCAGCGGGACGCTGGGCGAGGCTGGCTCTATCGGAACAAGTTGTTGGTTGCCGGTGCAGCGATATTCATCTACGTGCTCATTGCGAGACTGGTGAGTGGCAACGGAACCTTGGCATAACGCTCAAGGGTTTGGATATTTGGAGCATCACAAGAGTTATCTGCGATTCAGCATGGATACAACGCAGGCTATACAGGTAATACATGAAATCGCAATCGGCAGTCCGAGGGCGGGCAGTTTTGGCGTTTTGGTTGAACTTGGTAAGTTTAGTATAGTAGTAATTGAATTTAAGTTTATTTCAGATTGCAAATACCTTTATAGTAACGAGACTTGTGTGTTTGGATTATGCTCTGTGCTTTGACTTTGATTTTTTCTCACCGTTTTACTGTCCCAGCCCGTGTTCAACCAGGATGTTCAGCAACATTTTTATTATTAGTCGCCGAGCTGAGGCGAGAATGAGGCGGTATTTGCCTATTTTCAGCCAATGTATAATTTATGGTATGATCTACTAGCACTTAAAGTAAGTAAGGCATGCAAAGCATCGACTCCATACCTAGAGGGGATGTGGCTAGTCCTTGCTTAGGCACCTTGAGATCTACTGGATCGCAGTCTTTAACTTGGCTCTAAATGATTCACTGCCGATGTTTTGCGTGTTTAGCTTGCCTTGCGCCGAGACATGCTATCCACCGATTCACAGCGGAAAAAGAGGCAATTGGTAAACAAAGAGTAATACTGCATATCCTTTGTAATATCAAACAGCATGCAGGCTGAACCCGAAATTCACCCGCCTTCAGATGCTTAGCAGCGGCTGTCTCAGTATTAGTCGTAGCGGCAGGTGCGCGGACATGAGCTGCAGCCTCTGCGGGGAGGGAGAAAAAAATTCAGAGCCTTTGACGCATGTCCGATTTAGTGTCATCACTACAAGGCCTTAGTGGGAGGTCCAACAAACAAACTCCTCTTTCAGCTGCTCCTTCTCCCATCCGCTGCCACTGACGCCAGCGCTGCTTCTGCCTCTCGCCCACGGCGACGATTTCTGGCATTGACCAGCGCAGTCTCCCATGACGGGACTCATGCGTCTTTGCCGAAGCCTCCAGATTTGTCCTTCAGGTCTGGCGCGCGGGCGATTGGAAATCCAGGGCCGACCCTGCCCCTCGCCGACCTGCGGATTTTAGAACGAGGCTCCAGGCTCTCAGCCCACTTTCGCCTCGCCCTGCGATCCATCTACAGACTCGACGTGCTGGCCTTTCGACCGCCACCATGCCTCCGTCCAGCAAAGCGGCCAAGTCTCGCAGGCCTGCCGTTGTGTCCGGCAAGCCCATGCCCAAGCCCGTAACGCCTGCGATTCCTCTGCCTTATGTCAAACGCCAGGCTGCGGCCGCAGCAGCAGCGGCAGCAGCAGCAGCTCCCGTGACTGCCTTGCCCTCGCTCAACAACGCCCAGCCAGAGGATAGTCCTCGCAACGGCACTCTTGGGGTGCAAACGAACGACGCGAACCAATCTTCCTCGCCCACCCTGATTGCAATCTCGGTTCATGCCAGCGAGTCGCTGCCAGACAGCAGCAGCCCAGAGTGGAAATCTGCCACCCAGACGGATCTGAGCTCTCAGAGCGCCGAGGGTAAGTTATCCTTATGAATAATACCCCATGGATGAGAATGAGAGGAAGACAGCAACATGGCCTGTCCTCTGTCTGCTCGCTCTTTCCTTCCCACCTATTGGCGAAGACCCTTGGCTGATGTTGGGGTTGTAGCTATCGACACGTCCAAAGAAGTTATTTCAGCTGCTGTTATCAAGCCCAGCACCACTTCAGACCAAGCTGCTGGTCAAGGTAGACCATCGACGAACTACGCCGTGCAGCCACCAAATCTAGGGGCTCCTGCTCAAGAAGCCTCTTCTGAACTTCAGGCCCAGCTTCACGATCCAGCGATCGTCACAACCCAGGGTGAAGCTAGGCACAACCTAGGTAAGCTTTATTCATGGTGTATGCCAACTTATTGAGCTTGAAAGCTGATAGTGATGCTCTCCTATAGCCCAGTACCCTCCTGTGAAGCTTGTTTCCTCTCAGCCTCCTTTGCCTGTGTCTCCGACTCGGTACCAGATGCCGCCACCTTTCCAGCCAGCCCACCCCCCAATGGGCATGGCGGCGAACGGGGACTTGTCTCGCGGTCCCAGACATCCTTTGCCAAATGGTCCACTTCACATGCATCAAGCTCACCCAAGTAACGGTAGTATTCACTTCGGAGTCTATCACGATTCTCAAAGCTCCTCGCCAGCTCCACCTCACTCTGGGGGCATTGTTCCACCTCCTGGTATGCCCATGCCTGACGGACGCCCACACCCTATGATGCCTCACAATGGAGGTGGATTCCCGCCAATGATGCCATATATGACAGACATGATGCCTGTTGCCAATTTCGACGGTTATGGTCGACCAATTGCCTATGCGCCGATGGATTCGTACCACCAGTACGGCAATGCTCTAGGGCAGTCAACGCCGCTTAGCTTCCATGACTCTCAATCTTCGGCTCACGCTGAAGAAGCCGCCATGTATAACCAGTATCGTCCAGCAGCTTTACCTAACGGTGCTACTGCTGGGCCAGGTGATGAGGCTCAGGGTCAAAATCAACAAGGGCGAGCGTTCAGGCCACCAGAGTATCCCCAAATGATGCCCAATCACGGCGGGCCCCCTCACATGGCGCATAGCGACGATGCCGATGGACTTGTGGGCTACTTGCAGCAGCAATTTGCCTCGCCTGAGTTTGCTGATTGTACCTTGGAGCTTCGGTATACCGACGACAGGGCTGCGCCTGTACGGATCCCTGGGCATAAACTTATATTCGCCCGCAGCCCCTATCTTTTCAACCTTCTGCAGAATCAGGCTTTTCAATCGTCTCCTAATGACAGATCGCCGCAAATTATTCTCATCAAAACAGGCAACAAATGGATCCGCTCGGATTCCTTTTACATGGCTGTTCAGCGTCTGTACGGACTACCACGATTTCAGGCTCCTCCTCCCCCTCCCCCTCAACGCGTGGGCATGGAATCAAGTGACGTGATTACGGCTGGGTCGATTAACGAGCAGATTGGTTTTGCCATCTCGTACGCTGCTGCCGGCCATTTACTCGCTTGGTCCTCTGTTATTCGACGTGGCTGTGAGATTGCTACCCATCTTTTGACTTGGGAGACTTTAGAAACGGTGTTGGAATTTGCGTTGGACGGATACCAAGACAAGGGCTCTCACGACGTCTACAAGTACGAGAGTGGATCCCCGATCCTTCTCAGTGCCATTGTCACGTTTATTGTTCACAACTTCCCCTCGCACTTCAATTTTGATACTGAGGCTCTGGAACTTGCGCCTTACAGCAGGCTGCCAATCAACCCACCGCCGCTGAACAAGGACTCATCTGCCGACAGAGAGATGCTCTCAGCACCGGCCGAAGGATCCCACGTACAACTTGGAAAGGGACGTCGCCCACAAAAGATTAACGGTATTCAGTTTGGCGATATATCCTTCTCGGAAGGCAAGAACTTGGCGGATGCAAACACTCCCAAAGCTGCCCGCGCCGCCCAGCCAATATCGTTTTCGATTTTGTCCAGAGTCCTCTTGGAAATTCCATTTCGCCAGCTGAAGAGGATCCTGGAATCCTCTGGGTCCGGTAACGTTAACGGCTGGGCAAATGCCGAATCTCGCTATCGCATCATTAAGATTGCTGTTGAGGAGCGTGAATCGCGTCGCCGTCGAGTTTTGGACGCTGTTTTGTCTGGAGAAGTTCCCGAATCAGAATCGATCCGACAGGGCCTTTGTAGCCCCGAACCAAGGGATCTTGGCTGGTGGACTTCCCTAGGATGGCAGGAAGAGCTGCTACCATACGGCAATCCGGATGGACCTACCTTGGCTCGCAAATGGGTTCCCCTGGTTGGCCTCCAGAGCGACCCCGTGTCTAACATTCCCGAGTATCCGTAATGATCTCGTCGGTTTAGTTTGATGGCCAACCATATCTCTCTCAACGAGTTGACGAGTTTTATTGAGCATTTGGCGTTATAGCTCTAAAAAAAAGTTATTGGTTTGACCTTTTGCATTGCAAAGGGCGCTCAACTCCTTTTCTCCTTTTGTTTTTGAAAATTGGCGTGCATTGGTGCTTTTATTGCAACATTAAGATTACCGACAGGTTATTTTTGTTTTTGTGGAAAGGCTGCCTTTTTTTTTTAGGTCGGTTGTGGAGGAGCAGATTGGGAGAAGCAACACCACTTACACTTTGAGCGAGCACTTGGCAAATATGGGTGCATATTGTGTGTGGTGGTACAGATACATTTTCATAAGAAATGCGGAGCGTACAAGCATACTCAGAATGCCCTGAGCTGATGAGTCAATTTTTTGCAAGTTTGGGGGTGGATCTTGAGCGAAGTTGCCTCTCCAGAAGTGGTCATTCATTAGAGGTGCCCTCTTTGAACTATCGTTTGGGAGGAAATAAGCATGATGGGAAAGACTTGACTGGAAGTGCAGAATTGGGAAAGGACTGGGCGAAATGGGATATTGGCATTAAAAAGAAAACAAAAGGTTGCCTTTAATCAGAGGCATATGACGAACGTTGATGACTTAAATAGCAGCTACTTCTCAAAGAAGTGGCTAGATAATGCGGAATGTATATTGCGCTATTAAGGATTCGAGAGGCCAACTCGAATGCTTAGTAAAGGAGCAAATGGCTGGAAGGGATGGACTAAAAGGCTGGTGGCCAGGCTCGTATCGGGATTGCGGTAACAGATAGTTTATAATAGGTAGTTAGACAGATGAGGATATATCAGATATAGCCTCTTAATTTTTGATTGAGACGAATACGTGATAGATTTATAAGATATACCAAGGGGGCTCAAGCTGCCTGGCTAGTAAGCCTTGTATATACGCCAGGTAGACGGAGTTGAAGTTTATTGACTGCAGCAAGAAGCGCATGAATAATACCCCTAAATGCAGTAACCATCTCCGCGACTCCTATAATTGCTGTGTGTATTGTAGTTGCATCATAGGTAGGTTCAGGTTGGCGATATAACAAGTGTACTTGCTAGCCTTACAAAAACAAAGGAACATGCCTATTTTTCTTATTATTATTTTTTCCCGATACACAATGGCTACTAATGAAGAGTGCTGGCACCATAGAGGGACTCTCACAGACCGCATGTAAGAATTTGGCGGTAGTAGTAGTCGTGAAGTCATCAAATAATGGGGAACCCCACCACTAAGAATGTAGCGGTACTTTGTGCAGGTACTGTGACGTCCACATGTTGCCGCCCTGCCGAGGCTCTTTCGGGCCTTCCCCAGCTTTACATTCGCTCCAGTAAATTCACTGGCGGCTTCTGTAACTTTCTATCTAGTATCTCGATACGAGTACCTGACTTGGCGAGAGCCTCATCGTGGGCCGTCTCTGGGGATACGCCGGACGAACAGAGCGAGATACAGGGAGCTAGAGATTACGCGCAGTTGCTCCGCTGCCCCTTTGCATCGCGCCCTTGGGCAGCAACATATCTCCTGCTGGTTGCGCCACAGGCTCGTGATAGAGGCCAACTTTACGAATGTAACTTGCCTCCAGAGATCTCGCTATAGACCCGGCGTCCAGCGCCCGAGCTTCAGCTGCTGCCAGGCTTCAAAGCCTACGACATTAAAGCTGCTACGACGTCGACTTCCTCCGCCTCAATGGCATCGCCATCACCAGCACCGCCGTCTCCTGGCGGAAAGGCTGTCGCGTTAACCACCGGCTCTTCCGCCGGGCCAGACCCAATCCTGCGCAATGCCTTGCGATATACCATCTCGCCACGCGAATATGCGGCCCTGCACAAATATGTCCTCTCGAAATCGCGGGCGCTCCGTCGCGCGACGCCCAGTCCGAGCAGCGTGGAGAAGGCGCTGCAGCCGAGGAAGGGAGGCGACGACTACAATGCTAAAGCTGTGCGGCATTCGCTGCGCGTGTTCACGGCGACGTGGATAGGCATGAAGGCGTGGGACGCAATCATGAGGAGGCTTGGGAACAAGGAGTAGGTTTTCTGCTGGCAAATTGAAATGGTAAATCACAAACGGCAGTACTGACAAACGAACTTCCAGACCCGGCGGTAGTGGCCAGAAGAAGCCGTTTTACAAATCTCCAGCTCTGAGGCTGTCTCTCTCGCTGTCGACAATCTTGTTTCTCTACCGTGTTCTATTCCGCTTCCTCACCAGGCTACGTGCCCATCTCTTAGATCCGCAGGCTGAGCCTTTCCGGCTGCGCAACCCACGAACGACAGCAACGCTAACATCGCCATTTGCGCCAGCCATTGGAGCCTCGCTTGCGGGTCTGGCTCTCGGCGCCTATCCGTCGTCCCAGATGCGTGTTAGTATCGGCATTTATGCCATGTTCCGCGCCTTGGAGTTTGGCTGGAACGTCTGCGAGAAGGAGGGCATGATATGGGGTATCAAGAATGGGAAGAATCGCGATCGGCCTTGGTGGTTTGGTAGCTGGATGCTGCAGCCGTTTGCTTTTGGACAGCTGCTCCATGCTGCTGTCTTTGACCCTGACTGCTTCCCAACTGTATGTTTCTTCCCCTTTAACCTTAATGAAATTTGTCTTGTTGCTAACAGCCTACCAGTCCTTTGGAGATTGGATCTTTAAACACTCCACTACGTATCTGCCTCCGCGGCCAGAAAACTATCCTACGGCCCTCAAATGGCCAAATCCTTTTCAGATCTTGGAGAATATCGCAGAGATGGCTCGACTCAACTGGCCGTAAGTGGATTCTGATTCTTTGCTCCCTGGATCGCACTGGACTAACATCTATAGACTTAACGTATCTCCCATCTTATTCCCCAACAAAGAAGTTCTTCCACCTTCACTTACTGGTATATCACCACTGAGTTCACAGGCTCATCCACTTATTACATCTCTCTCCTGTGCAACTCTTCACCCGACCGACCCATCTTGTTTACGAACATACCTGACCTTCTGGCTCAACTCTTTCCCGACCATGACTCGCTTCTTCCTCATTTTCTACTCCGCCTTGACCATTGTCCCTAAGTTTCGGAATTTGTACAACTTTCCCTTCGCCACGATTCAGCGTATGATATCTCAGGTGCTGCGTCTCTCTACCTTTGCTACCGGTGCCATCTCCACAGCCTGGGCATCCCTTTGCTTTTTCCAGCAGTATCTCCCCCGTCACGTCCTTGCGACCCAGCGCATCTTCCTCGGAGGCTTCTTCGCGGGCATGTGGGCTTGGGTGGAGCGCCGCCACGGCCGCAGCGTCTTCTTGTACTCTGCCCGAGCCAGCGTTGACAGCCTGTGGAAGGTTGGTGTGAAGCGCCGCTGGTGGAAGGCGATGAAGGGCGGCGACGTCTGGGTGTTTGTCCTTGCGTTGGCGATTTCAGGTGTGGTGTATGAACGAGATGCCAGGGCCATTCGAGAGGGCCAGTGGCGAAAGGGCATTAGCTGGCTGCGGGGTGAAGGATGGAAGGACTGGGCTTTGGAGGAGGATGGTGAGGAGGAAGAGGATGAGGAGAAGGAGAAGGATGAGTAGAAGATAAAGAGAGAGAGAAGAGCATCTCAAGGTGAGATGTTGTCCTGAGTGGGAGGTTGATATCAATCATTGCGAAGGCGATGTGTACGATTTGGAGGAGTTGTAACGTATTGGCGTTGGAAGGTGAATTCGGCTGCAATATTAATTAGGAAGGCCGGCGGTTTGCTATATTTAGGTCTCATGTTAGATATACATGTAGACGGGGCGTTGTCAATATGCGAGTTTCTTTTGTCGCATGAGATGTTGAGTTCGTACGTCTTACTTTTTTGAATGCTCCATCGGCTTTCTGTATATGAAGATGAAAGATGAAAGTTGTCAGGCAATGAAAAGAAATGAAAAACACTCGTTATGCAAATTTTGAAGATTTCAATTTATCTCATTCTAGTGATCGCTAATATCCTACAAAAACTACCGAAAATATATATAGACACCTTGCTTGTCATCAACCCCAAACCATAAGTTAAAGGTCGCTGCAAGTATTTATCAGAGGAGAGCGGTATATAACCCCCTTTTTTCCTTTCTTTTTTTCTTTCATGATTTTCCTTTCTTTTTTTTTCTCCTTTTAGTTGGCGAGATGGCTTCTCACCTCCTTATCAGCCGGCTTTGCCCAGTGCGCCTTGACACCTCCCCAGCTCTCCTCGCTGTAGCCCTCCTGGACCTTCTTGCATGTCCGCAGCCCCCATTCAGTCACACCGACCATGAGGCAGCTCTCAAACATAAAGGCACAGCTGCCAGCGCCGACCTTTACCGGTGCCAGCTGAGCGTTGCGTGCGCCCTCGTAGCTCTCGGCATCCGGACCGTGGCCGCTCATGACGTTGTGCAAGCTGGCGCCGCCGGGCACAAAGCCACCGGCACCGCCGCGCTTAGCATCGTAGCCACCGCAGATGAGGCCCATGAACTCGCTCATGGTGTTGCGGTGGTACCAGGGCGGGCGGAAGGTGTCCTCGCCGACCAGCCAGCGCGGCGGGAAGATGACGAAGTCGGCCACGGCGGTGCCCACGATGGGCGACGGCGCCGAGAGAACCGTGAAGATGGACGGGTCCGGGTGGTCGTAGGAGATGCTGCCGATGGTGTTGAAGCGGCCCAGGTCGTACTTGTAGGGGTAGTAGTTGCCCTGCCAGGCGACGACGTCGAAGGGCGTGTGGGCCTGGCGCGTCTGGAAGAGCGAGTTGTTCATCTTGACGGTGATGTTGAACGAGCTGCTGCCCTCGGAGGCGGTTGCGCCAAAGTCCTCGCTGAATTGAGCCACGGGCGCCTGGAAGTCGCGCGCGTTGGCCAGGCCGTTGGAGCCAATGGGGCCCAGCTCTGGGAGAATGAAGTGGCCTTGGTACAGCTCCAGTGCGTAGCCTCTGGCTGGGCCTGAGCCGAGCTGTACGTTATACTTGACGCCGCGGGGGATGACGGCAATCTCCATGGGCCGCACCAGTAGCCAGCCAAACTCTGTGCGGATGTTGAGGTCGCCTTCTTGAGCAACGATCAGGAGGTCGCCGTCGGCCGAGTAGAAGGCCGAGTTGGCGTCCATGCTCTTGCCGGCGGCGTAGACGAGCATTCCGAGACCCTGCTTCTGCGTGGCGTCGCCAGCGCCGGCCACGAGCCTCATGCCGGACACAAAGTCCAGGTCGCGCGCCTCATTGTGGTCAAAGGGGTCCCATCGCAGCTGGTTGGGGATGTAGCGCAGCTTGGAGGTGTCGGCGCCCTCTTGCTCGGCGCGGGACGGCTCGGGGGAGGGCTGGTAGGGCGGGTGGGCGCACGAGGGCAGGATGCGATAGAGCCAGGTCTGCTTGTTCTCGCGGCGGGGAGCTGTGAAGGCGGTTCCGGAGAGCTTCTCTGCGTAGAGGCCGTAGGGGGGCTTTTGGGGGGAGTTTTGGGCGATGGGGAGGGCGCCGTCGACGGCTTCGGATCTGGGGAGCGTGGTTGTCAGTTACATGGAGCTTCACGATGGGTGATTGTCTTGTTCGCAAGGGTGTAGAACGTACTCTAGGTGGTTGTCGAATCCATTCTGGTACTTGTACAGCTCCTTGGTAGCAAAAACTGTAGCAGGCATGATGAACAAATTTGTCTATTCAGTATCTGTTGGAGGATGAAGGCGATTCCAATTTCAATTCACCAAGACAGCTAGCTAGGTAGGTAGCTTTCTGAGCAGACGCAGGGACGAAGGGTGAAAGAATTGAGCCGAAGTAATCATTTATATCAGACGAATTACATAAAAAAAGCTAAAAAAATACTAGGCAAACACAAGACACCACCACTGCCGAACATACACACACACATTGTCGGCATAGTTTTTTTCCAAATCTGATGACGATGTCTCTGCTTTTGCGCAGTGACAGGCACCGAAAAGAGCTGTTCTGGAGCTTTGCGCCACGGCTGGGGTTTCCGGTTCCGATTCCGCCCCGAATCCGACGGTTTCTGTCGGATTTTGGGGGCATGAAATGGTGATTGAGAGAAATATGACAAAAATATGCCTGCAATAGTTTGGCTATAGTTGGCGCTGTAGGGCACCAGTTTTTGTGTCTCTTCTGCTCCCGTCGAGAGTCGACAAAACCCCGCTCTTCCCCGCGTCTCCATATCCGGAACCGTTCCGTCGAGAGCTGCGGGCTGGCTAAAGCCGAGAGCAGCCCCGGCTTAGCTCAGCGAGCTTGTTGCCCGTTTGGCGTGATATCAGGGTGTTGCAACAGCTTATGGGATTGATTGGTTTTAATCGGAATGGAGTGTTGTGTATGGTTCTATTTAGGCACGCTGAACCATACGTTTAAGATTGTGTTCCGTGCCTGACTAAAGATCACATGTACACAGAGACTGCAGACCATTTTTAACGGTAACTCTAGCAAGATTGTTCTCAATTCTATTGACATGGATGTATTAATACCGATTTTATCTCTATGAAGCAATCCAAGCCGGCATATTATCAAGTCAACCAGCGAAACTCTATTCTATTAACTCTATCCCATTTTCCCTATGACGAATTCTCTGATACATCGACGGTCAAACTCCACGCTCAAAGCTAGCTTGTGTAGAGGAGTAAAAGAGGGCAAGGATGGCGTGCATGGAGTCTGCGCTTTTAAAAACAGCATTCAGACTAGAGAAAAATCCGATCGATTGACTAGTTAAGCCTTTGGAATAGAGCATTGTTGGATTCTGCCAGTATTTCGTACTCCATTCCTTTGAAGAGGAGCTGGATCTGCTGAGGCTGACAAAATTAGCCAAGTGATTCACTGCCGTGTGCGAGCGACAGCCCTATGAGATCAAACTAACCAATTTGGTATAAGAAATTGCGTTTGCAAGATTTGTATATGGATATGAATTCAATAGCCAATTGGCTATTCAACAATATATGAAACCACGGACAAAACTTGAGGCGATGCCTTGATGGGAACCGGTATTCCAATCACCGCACCGACTCAAGTTTGTCCGTGGTTTCATATACTGCTGATTACCCAATTGGCTATAGAATTGATAAAAGCTGATAGATATTATACAAACAAAAAAGCTGTAGAACCCTCAGCGGGCTGCTCTCTCGTTTATATAGATGGTGAAGACACTGGTAGGCCTCAGGCCGTGAATTTGTTGTGGATGCGTACATAACAAGCGATGTAGCAGTGCTGGCAAGCACATATATTAAAATGACATGGCGCCGCCTTAGAGGTCCAACTCGAGTGTCTAGGCCTGTCTTTGTGTTGCATGCGCCATGCATGAGCATTTGATGGGCTTGTTTAAAGCCAATGGTCTGGTTTCGGGGTATACATCCCTCCTTTCTATTCTCTCCTGATTGGTAGATTTCCATGCTGGCCTTATCTTACGAAATAGCAGTTACAGTGCGGTGCATATGGAATTGATTAAAATGGAAACATTTACGATGCAACTGTGAAGGTGAAATGTGTTGCGAGATGTTTGGGTCAAGGTGTTGCCACTGTCACATCAGGTAGACTAGCTGCTACCATGCTTGCATTAGCACTGTAACCTCGGATGCCGGGAATGGCTACCCGAATAATGTTGGACGAATGAAATCTAAGCAGCTCATCTCATGCAAAGGATTCATCATATTCTTTCTCCGTTTTCACAAAAAGCTACAGTTTTTTAGCCTCCAGTGTGCTTGAGATGCGTCGGTGTTGAACTCCTTGCATTTTGTGTAAACCTCTCCATCCACAATGCCATTCCCTTCATTCCCATTTGCTCTTGCATTTCCATGACCAAGCTCACATGAATAATCCATCCTCACATACTGATTCCCGTAACCAAATACCATCCATTCCTCTGTCGGTCGAATTCGACACCGTGGCCTCTTGTTCAGAAGGTCAGAGCAAGTGCTGTGGAAATATGGGTTGCTTCAGTCGCCTCACTCTTCTTGCTTCTAATGTCCTCCATTTCATTCCATCCCTAAATGATATGTTAGGTGAAATTTTTCTAAAGAAAAAAAAAAATGAACATATGGGGGGTGGAAAATGCAGAGTGACTCACTAAACTCTCAATAAATCGATGCGCATTATTCCCTTTCCTTTGTTTCCCTTCCATCGTACGTCTTCGCAATTAGTTTCTTGCCTTCCAGTGCATTCCCCCATACATCAGATCTCCAATTACCTAGCGCTTCTCCATTTAAAATCTATTTCTATCATTGCCTCTTATATCCGCAGGCGCTGCGGCATTTCGGTGCGTGGCGGGGCTTCGAATACATATACATTAGCGACCTGTTGGTTATTTGGTGCATCCCAAGGACCATGGCGATTTAATATCCAGCCCAACACGGTGTTCCCCCGCTGCTGTTAATTTCATAGGCGGTAAAAATCAAGGATACAGAGCAGACTTTATAGCGGAGTGAAAAGAGCAAAGAGAGATTGAAAAGTATAAGGGTCAAACAATATTGTGATTCCCGTTCGCCGGGTCGCAGGGTAAATATCAGGCAATTTCGTGGTGGGAGAGGGGTATATGCAGTTCGCAGGCCGTGTAGAGGGAGATTCTGACGTATACTTCGATAATTCTCGTGATATAAAGGGAAGAAAGAAATAACAGAAATATTATCGGGGCGAAAAGACCATTTAGAAGCTGGTTATTGTCGAGATCAATCGTTCCAGACGTAGATTCGGTGGGAAATCTTTTTCATATATCATGAGATGGCCAGTAGCCTCTGATGTACCGGCGACGCAGCATTGTCAGCGGCTTTTTCGTAGGCACCATGTAACAGTAAAGTCCAATATCAACATTCTAGGGCGTCATACAAGGTTTTCTAGAGCGGGTACAGTGTAATTCCATCCGGTTCATTGGACGCGTGTGTCACTTCGATCTTTGCGTGGAGCATATTCAGGGACTGATTTCACGAAACCGGTGTGTTCTCTTCATGGAGGGGGTCGATATAGGGCATTGGCAAGATTTGAAGGTATTGTGAAGTCGGGCGCAAGTACTACGGTGAGTAAAATGCAGCAGAATCGTAATTTCATTTCCTCATGTTCTTCGTCTCCCGTGTGAGACGTATAATTCTTCGTAGGCTTCCGGGCTTGTACCGCCGAGCTTGGTTTGCACGTATTCTTTGATCGGGCGCTCTCAATTCGTAGGTATTCTCATTTCGACATGGTGAAAAAAACGTCTTTGGCTGTCATGAGACATTGGGACCAGGTAATGTGAGTTGCGAAAGGCCTAGAATCGTCTACGGCTTGTGGTTCTTGCGTCGTCGGAGCAGTGTCTAAGCTATTAATCAGTCATCTGAACATCGCTATCCGCTTCTGTCGCAGGCGTGCTGTGGACCGCCAGGACATCGCCGACTTCCACCTCAGGGGGCACCCAGTCATGCATGGTATTGCCGGTTCACGAGAAACACAACAAAGACAGCGTAATGACGAAATCAACGCAGATAACACGCATAAATGATGCTATTCGGAGCGACTCGGTATTGCGTCTCATCGACCGAAGACCGGTGGTGCGGTGGCAAGATTGCAAAGGTTACAGGGTAGCTGACGCTCGGTTCATCTCGTCCGTAAGCACGAAGAAATCGCGGGCAAAGTCGCTAAAGGGTTCACAGCGAACTGTGTTGCTATCGCGGAGCATAACGGCATAATCACGGTCTAAGTTCGAGAGTAACAATTGGTCGTCATCGGGATAATGGGTTCATGGCGATTTGGATCACTTCAAACATTAGTATGCTATACTGGTAGGTATGCGTACTGGAGAAAATAAGCAGTAGAGGAAGGTTTCGGGTTGCCCCCGTCTTCGCCCTTGCGTCTATCTAGTAATACTATGGGGGTAATGATGCGCTTGGTTTATTGTGCTTAAAGATTCTCGTAACGAGAACTGCGAGTTTCGGATTGACTCTCGAAATCGGATCGCAGGGGCAGTCATGAGTGCGAGGTTTCAGTTTGCGGTGGTTTTTTCAATTGAATATGCTATCCGGATTGAGGAACTGGTCGCCATGACGATGCGTTCAAGTTATATTCGCTCTTGTTTCGGCGCAATGGGGCGGTGCGTCTTCACCCGTGGCCTGTACGTGTGCTGACCTCTGGCGGCAAAACATGCGATGCATCGTGCTATGAGGCCCACAGCGGGGCTCGGTGTACAGCCCGAGAGTCCCGCAGTAGAGCCATTGTCTATTACGGGGCCGTCCGTACGAGCATCTTGATCGTGTGAGAGGGAGAATTCATCGATAAATGCTTGATTTTGGGATCGAAACGACACGCAAATATTGCACGATGAGCAGATGAACAGGAAGAGTTGGACAGAGGCCAGATGGCGGGTGGCGAGGCCATTTTGGCTTGCGTGCTCCAGCCCCCTAACACGAGACTCGTCTCCTCCTCTTCAGCCGGTGCGGAGTAAAGTGATGCTTGCGTTGGTTTGGCTTGCACTGGTCTGTCCCCTGACCTCAGACAGCCAATCATCAGATCATCCCCCATCTAAGCCTAGACGAGTAGTAAATGGCTGCTGCAGCACAGTCCGCAAACGACTCGGTTGGGGGACTCGGCCAATGTCATTGGACGGGGCATACGGGATGGAGGGCACAGTACGTCACTAGGTATTCGAGACATGAGAAGGTTCAGAGGTACCGGATACCTTGAATCGGGCAGAGTGGGCGCGCTGCGCTCAAGTACCCGATCCACCCGGAGAGATCGGCCGGTGAGGGGCAAGGGGCGCTCTAGTCACATTGGATGCTCGTTCACTCATTCGCATCCCCAATCACACGGCACCGGCTCAGCAACAAACGCAGAAAAGGCATGCGAAAAAACAGCTTTTTCATCAGCCGAAACTCGATGCACGGCAATTCCCAACACTTTTGCACTGCGCAATGTCTTTTTTTCCAGCAACCGGCACTCGCAGCGCAGTGGGGCGCTTCCCCAGATTCTTCCCCGGATTCTGGTGGATTTAGTGCAGGGCCGCTGTGCTAAGCCTAATCGGGTACCACAGTGACCTGCACGCAGCCAGCATCGCCAGTGGTATCATTGTCACGCGATCCGCTCGCATTCCCAGTCTGGGAGAAGGAAGGCACTTACCCCGCCCGGGCTGCGTAAGGGGCAGCGGCGATGCTCTGCTCCTGCTCTCGGAAGCGAGTGTGACGGTGCCTAGCAAGCCAAGCAAGCCCAGGTGCTGCCGGGCTTTATGAAGCCGCTCTTTCCCCTCTCTCCAAACCTTCTCCTCTTTCTCTCCTCTCCTCTTTCTATCATCACATTCACCATCTTCATCTATCTCGTCTTCTTTCAACAAACAGGTAAACTCATCTGCTTCCCTGTGACGTCGCTTCATTGCATCATCTCACACGAATCTCTCACAGCTCTCGGGTCTCTTCTGATCCCACAACCATCATGTCTGAACCTCTCACCAAGGTCGATTCCGCCGTCCAAGGCCTGTCATCATCACCGCCCAAAGAAAAGGGCCACAGGAGAACAAGCTCCAGTGCGGCTGGTGTCATGACAATCAACGAAATCAGTGAGTCGTCTCGCCATTGTAATCACTGCCGATGATCAATTGCTCACCATGAAACAGTCGAGAGCAATGCGCCTCTGAAACTGGCTGTGGAGACACAGCAGACTGCCTGGTATGTTCGCACTGTCCGATTGAGGAATATACCCCCTGTTCTGCAACATCGACTAACATATATCCTATAGGAAAATAAATCAACGGCCGAAGGATCTTGACAATGATCAACTGCTCATGATTCCCCTAACACAGCCTCCTATCAAGAGCATAACATTAAAATTCCCGCATGGCAAGGAGGTCGTGGCACGAAACATGAAGGGCCTGACAATAGGTGACGCATTGTCGGCCATCCACAAGGCAAACAAGAACAGAGTAAGCTCTTGACACTGCAACGTCTTTTCCTTCTGGCTTCGTCGCTAACAATACATGTCTACAGGCTGATGATGAGCTGGATAACCCATACCTGAAGGGTTTCGCATGGGAACAAGGAGTGAACTACTTTGAAGTCCACCTGCAAAGCCAACCTGCAACAGGCATGTCAAGCGGCGGCGGCGGTGGCAAGAAGAAGAAGAAGAACAAGGACGCTGACGAGTAAATACCCACCCACCCATCCTAATATCTGTTCCAATAGTTCCTTCAATTGTTTTTTGTTTGGCTTCGCTTAGTTCGGTGCGAGTCGGCGCCCGGGATATTGCAACTAGATGTTGTTGGTCGGGTTATGATGCGATTGCTGGATGCATCGCTTATTACGGCAATTACTTTCATGAAAGGAGTGCACGCACTCTTAATGTATAACTTGAAATCTTTTAACACAACTGACCAGGTTTTCACCTGATATTACTTTGATTCCACTCCGTATGCGTTTCTGAATTGTGACCAGTAGTCTCTTTGGAGGCAGATTTGATACTAATAGTCCCTTGGGATAGATTTGATGTGTAACTTTTGTGAGTTCTTGTTATGCGAGCCCTTTTGGCCAAGCCAGCTTCCCCTCTTCTCTTGTCGATTGATGCGGGGTTGGAGAGCGATCGACGGAAGTATAGTAGCACGGCAGCAGCCACAAAGACGCCTTTGATGCACATCTCCAGGGACGGTCCAATGGAGGGAAAGAGTTGCGCCGCCGACGAGCATTTGGCGGTTTGAAATCTCCAATCCCCTTTTATTCGGAACGCACTTACTACTATTACCTAAGAAACTTATTCTCGTGCCGCAGATTCCGCTATACCTTGTTTTGTGGAAGATGATGCCAGCGTAGTAGGGTGAACGCATATATGGGGCCTCTTTGTTGTGAGACAGCTGCTGCATAGGCTACTTTACAGCGCCAAAACGAAACCCGTTTCGCCTCCTGTACCCGAGACGGGGATGAATGGCAATAATAATAATACTTCATACAGTATGATATTGGCAAGGCGCCACGAAGCGCTATCCTCAGGCATCTATGCCACCTCGTTGCAATGAAAGTGTTGCTATTTGAGTCTGTGGGTGATCGCCGCTGTGGATTATTTGCTATCATCCCCCCGCTGAGGGCATAGATTCAATTGAGGCCAAAAAGGGGGTAAAGACAATATTATATAGTTTGAATGGTGAGCTTATATTTATAACCCCCAAAAAGGAGCATTGGTCATACTAATCCTTGATACCAGTAGGTGGTGCATTATCATGGTAGCTGTACCCGGAGTGGTTCTCGACTGGCGTGGTACGTAACCAACTCCATACCCCGGGTCAGCCACCCACTCGCTGTTTTCGCATTCGCCTTTTTCATTTCGGATTCCAGTTCAGCATTCGCAAGCAGGTGATTTGTTCTTATTTGCCTCAGTCAAGCATCGTAATCTGAACACATGTTGGTTTCGAATGGATTACCTGGTCTGGCGCTGGTCTGGCGCGGGTCGTTGCGCCCGAGACGCGCAGCTTTTGCGGCGATATCCTGGGCAAGCGGGAAAAAAAGCTCCATCAAGTATGCTTACGAAATGAGACGGGTCCATGAGTCGTGGACTCGTTTCGCCGTTCTACGCAGAACAAAAAGTTCCAAAATCAAGTAGCATGTCTCGGCATTATGTTATTCCTGGTGTGCAAAAAGTGTAAAAAATGCTGAGGGAGCAAAGACAATGGCAGACTGTGTGGCAAGCTGGTAGCCGCATTTTACTCAGTTGGGAAATGGGACGCGCAATGCTTTCGACAGCTTGCAACGTCAGCTACGCAACGCTTTTCTTTGCCTGCTCAGCTTGAGGTGGCCCCCAAAAACCGCAAACATTTTCTTAAACCCACATCTTATAAATAAAATGGCGGTGGGAATTCTATTGGGCCAGATTTGTGTGGAAGAGGATTCTGGATCAACTTTCTCTTATATGAAGGGGATTGGTCAAGCTTAAATGTTCAGCTTCTTATCCCTGCGGTGATCCCCGTCCAGCACCTTATTTTTGATCGCATGCACGATACATGTATGGCGAGTATCGTGTAAATACCACTATATCCCATCATCCGAACTCATCACATCTATCCCCTCTCGCCATGATCAGACATGCCACCTCCGCCTGGCTGTCCTGAAACCCTTAGGATACCCGGGACAGGCTTTGCCAACCCTCTGCCCTCTGCACCAATCAAGCCGCCGATACCACCATTCCCAAACAATTTCAGACAAGAAGCGAGGAACATCGAAGTCCAGCTACCACCCCTGGTTGCGGGGGCTCTGGTTGCCGCTTTTGCCAAGGCGCTGGCCGACGGGTTGAGCAACGAGCTGCTCAGCCACTACTACTTCCCGGATAGGAGGATACAAGTCAACCTCGATCGAGTGCTCGACCGGCTCATCTCTGTATTTGTCAGGCAACTGTGGGACGAGCTCTTCTTATTCTACCACGATCCTGACCACGGCGGCTCTGGTCCACAGCTATCTCGCCAGGTCAACTTGCTATTTGATGGACCCATCCGCCAACTTGTCCTTGTGCTGAATGGCCCTGAGACGGCCAGATGTATCCTTGACAAGCTTGGCCCGGGTCTGTCAAAGAGACCAGTGACTTGGTCGACTAACACCAAAGGCATTGACTTCCCGCTGGCTTTACAACTCCTGTGTGGCTTCTGGCATCGGGAGTTTAACAGCCAGTCGCCGGGAGGAAACCCGGATGAGATTGCGCGTGCACTTCACACACTTGTAACAACGGGGAATGCCGCCAAAAATCTCATCAGCGAGATGAGAAGAGTGCTGCTGTCTCCACATTTTGTTCAGATCCACTTTGCTGAATCTGCCATCTGGGACATCGTGCTGAGAAGACCTGGTCCTCCACCACCCGATGGCTTTCACATTGTTCAGTTCAAGTACGAATGTCAGCTGTTTGATTCGCAGGCAAGTTTTGGAGACCTTTCTCAAGTTTGCTTAGGGTCCTTACCTGTAGTGACGGGTACTTCGACCGAGCATAATTGCACAACCATATCGGAATACATTGAGAAGCAGTGGCCGAAATGTGGATCGATCATCCTGCGCTGCATAGAGGAAGCACATAAAAATGCAACATCCTCACTCCTGCGAGGCGATGACTTTTCTGGCATGTCGGTTTGGGATGGCAGCGATGGCAAGCTCGCACACTGTCCCGGCCTGAGGTTCATTCACATCGAGACTGAGGGCTCATATATTAGAATGAGCGTGAGCGCATGGATGCATACCCTGATTGAAGTCTTTCAACAAATGTCCTGGTTTTGTGCGGCTTTGAGCACTTCGCCATTCCAAGGATCGGTGGCGGAGAGCACAACAGAAGTGTCCAACTGGACGTACTTGGATGGAAATGTCTACATCGACTGCAGTCTGAATCACAGCCCCATCTTGGAAGGCGATAGCTCGCCGTGGCTGCAGTACCTGCCGCGTACTGTAATTGCCAGCGGCTTCCCTTTACATGAAGGATCGCAAGACGCATTGATGATTATGTGAAAATTGCATAGCGTTGTTGTTGGCAGAGCATCACCTGGTACAGAGAAGTTGCGGATATGACGAGAGAGAAAAGTATGGTATAAACATCTAGACAGAAAGTTTAATGATACCCCTTTTGCATGTAATTATCTAACTGCATATATTTTCATATTTTTTGTTTTTCAAGGCTCATATAGCCCTTTTGCTCGCTGGCCGGTGAGGAGTTCTGCCTCGCCGTCCTCTGTAACTAAGTAGATATCTTCATGTCTAACACCAAATTTACCTTCTAAATAGATACCTGGCTCGTTGGTGAATGTCATTCCGGGCTGGAGCAGCGCAGCAGTGTTCCACTTATTCAGATACGGAGACTCGTGAGCCTTGATGCCAATGCCATGTCCGAGGCGATGCGTGAATCCGTACCCATAACCCGCATCTTCAATGACTGTTCGCGCAGCAATGTCCACGCTGGCGGCGGTGTTATTGGATTTCATGGCTCCAGCCGCTGCGGTTTGCGCTTCCAAAACGATTTGCCAGACTTTTTCCTTCTCGGCTCGAAGAGGATCTGCGTGTTTTCTGTAAGATGATGGTGCATCAATCAGGAAGCTACGGCATATATCGGACGAGTAGCCAAGATAATGGGCACCAACGTCAATGACAATCATGGAATCGTACGTGAGTTTCTTGCCACCGGTGACGAACCCGCCATGCGGCAAGGCGCCGTGCTCCTCGAAGAGGACAATGTTAAAGAAGAGGCTGAATCCAATGGAGAGCATCGTGTTGTCCAGAATGGAAGTGACTTCGTTCTCGGTGAGGCCCGGCACGAGGCACGGCCGCATTGCTCTCACAGCTGCCACGGTGCCGGTATTGACGGCCCGGAGGAGTTCCACTTCGGCGGCAGACTTTTGCTGTCTTACGAGCTCAGCTTCGGGGGTGAGCCCGATAGTGCGGAAGCCTTCAGCGTCGAGACCACGCACGATGAAGTCGCGCATTTCTTCATCCACCATGAGCGTTGGGGACTCAATGTCTTTGAAGAGCCTTGACTCGAGGAGCGTTGTGTATGGGTTCCAGTGCTCCTCCCAAATGACAATGTCAAGCTCCGCCTCATGAGACGGGATGCCCAGCATGCGAACGCGGCCTTCTTCAAAGTGCGGCGATAGAAAGGCCGTCTTCGCAGAGACTTTGCCGTCATCGGGCGAAATCTGCGGCATGATGAGCATGAGGAAGGGGCGCTCTTCGGGCTCCCATGGTTCCCAGTCGACCTGAGAGATGTTGCCGTAGTACTGAAATGTGTAGCCCGGCTCGAGAACGAAGGCGTCTACCTTGTTGCGGGCGAGGGCTTGTGCTAGACGGTCTCTGCGCTGGAGGAATTCATCTGCTTGGATGGGCTTTGCGCTGTCTAAGAAGGAGAGGTCTGATTTGAAGTTGTTGATGGAGCATTTTTGGACTTTGGCGACGTTTGGGCGGTGATTGTGGCCGCAGAGTGGTAGCAGCGATGTGTTGTTATAAAAGACAAGGGCTCCGAGGAGGAGGAAGGTTGTGAAGAATGAGATGCGTAATCGTGATCTTGAGGAAATGCGCTGGCGCTTTGGTGTTTCTATTGTCGGCAGCGATGTTATTGGAAGGGCTGTGCCCTTTTCGCCGTTGACGGGCTGATAGTAATACATGATTGTCTTATTGCTACTCCGACATCAAGAAGACAGCAGCGATAAATCTCATTGATAAGAATCAAGGTCAAGTGTATTGTAAGATTTCATTTACCCGGCGTATACGCACTTATTGTCTTGGCTGCCGTACCCGAGAGAGTAGTGTCTTGGACTAAAAGATCGCGAGCTCCCAATAGAGGGATGATTATCTCGGGGAACTTGTTATCCACTTGATTTCACTTGGCAGCTTATAGCTGTTATCTAACAAGCCAATCGCAATGACGTATCCCTGTTACCGCGTATTTAGCGTTGTGCAGTGATAGGTCAAGGGTGAAGTTCAATGCCATTTAATGTGGGATTTCCTTACGCGGGGGGATTTAGTACGAGTGCCGGCATCATGCACGGGAATAACTAATAACTAATAGCTGTTTAGTTCGTTTCTGCTACTAGCATACGATAAAAAAAGGTCGCAGTCGCATGGTAGCATCGCTTTAACATTTATCAGGCGCTCTATCATGTCTATCTGTTCTTGAAACGAAGATCATCAGAGTGCGGGGAATCGGTTCCATCTCTAAATGCAGCCACGGATCGGCGAACTGGTTTAGGAAAGCATTCATAACGTCCCCCCCGTTTAAATCAGAAGTTGGCCGCCTCTAAGGCTTTAAGAAATACGGTCTTGTATGGAGAATGCTATTTATCTATGAATAATCAGAATAAGAGCTGAACCATTAGAAATGGACAAACGACCTTGGTCCACGCTAGCTTTCATCGCTCTGGTGAGAGATGTCACCCTAGAGTGCTATCTTGACAAGCGAGCAACCATGTTCTTATGCCGATCCCTCCTACTTAACCGGATAGCGTATCTGGATGAAGATGCCCTGTATGTGTTGCATTAAGGAGAATTCAGTACCGAATGCAAGAGTTAGAATAGGGTAAAAAAGAAAGATAAGTGCATGCAACCCTGCATGCACTCCTCCAACTCGCGACCCCTCTTCATGTAAGTCATATCTCACGTGGGTATAGATCAACGCAAAACCCGCGTAAAAATATTCCAGTCCCTTCAGCTCATTTGTTACCAAATTAACGCCATGGCTGTGGGTTCAAAGGACGATGAGGCTTCAAAGCCGGAAACTTCACCTCCGAGCGTTAACGTTGAGACTGCTGGCAAATCTGAGACTATAGAAACAGTCAAAGATGAGACGCAAGTTGAAAAGAGCAAAGAAGGTGTTGACGTTGAGACCGGCAGTGTAACCGAGTCTGTCAAGGGATACTACAGCAAGCTCTCCGTCTGGCTGATGGTTCTCTTCTCAGGCCTGGCAATTGGATCAGATGGCTAGTAAGACAAGTTCCATCCTCCATGAGCACTTTTATAAAGACTTAACATTAATCTTTAATTCATGTAGTAATGCCGCCGTGATAGGCAACGTTGAGCTTCTCCTCGGCGTCATCTACCCCGACGACCTGACCAACTCCATCTACTCGCGCCTTAGCAACGCCTTCCTCATCGGCATGATCATCGGCATGCTCTTCTTCGGCGTCATCGTCGACCAGCTCGGCCGCAAGACCGGCGCCGTGGCCACCACCATCCTGCTCGTCCTCGGCATTGCCATGTCGGCTGCCGCCAACGGCGCGTCTCCAAAGGGTCTCTTTTGGATGCTCATTGTTGCTCGGGGCGTTGCCGGCGTTGGTGCCGGAGGTGAATATCCAGTGTCTGGTGCTGGTGCTGTTGAAGCGACTGATGAGAGCGGTGCGTATCGCAAGCGCCGCGGCTTCATGTTCGCCATGCTGGCTGATCTTTCTTCTGATCTTGGCTATGTCTGGGGTGGACTGGTGCCTCTATTGCTGCTGCTTTGCGTTGGGCAGAGAGAGGACAAGTACGAAATTGTCTGGCGGACGTCTTTTGCTCTTGGGGCGATTCCTCCACTGGGCATCTTTTGGTTCCGGATGCGCATGGCTGTTGCTACGGCCTATCGTAAATCTTCCATGAGAAAGCAACGGGTCCCGTACTGGTTGGCCTTGAAGCGATACTATCGGCCACTGATTGGATCTGCAGCCAGTTGGTTCCTGTACAATTGGATTTCCATTCCTTTCGGGATATTCAGCTCAACCATCATCAGCCGAGTCAACACGGAGCAGAGCCTTGTCAAATCTCTCGGATGGGGCGTCCTCATCAACTGCTTCTACGTTCCGGGCCCCTTTTTGGGCGGCTATCTGTCTGACAAGATTGGGAGGCGGCAGACAATGGCGCTTGGTTTCAGTCTGCAAGCCATACTTGGATTTATTATTGGAGGTGCAATTGGCCCTATCCAGACCGTATTTCCTCTCTTTGTAGTGTTGTATGGAATATTTTTGACTCTTGGTGAAGTGGGACCCGGAAGGTATGATGAATCTTGTTTGATGCATTGGATTAACTCAAATTTCGTACCCTCGTCATTCTATAAGCAGATCCCACAGTTTTACCTTGCGAATATATTGCTAACTGTATTTCAGCACGGTGGTCCTGACCGCATCCGAATGCTTCCCCACCTCTATTCGTGGCCAGATGATGGGATTGATAAGTGCATGCAGCAAAGCAGGCGCAGCCATTGGCACTCAAGTCTTCACGGCAATCCTCAACAAGTACGCCAGCAACCCGGACAAGGGAAACCAAGTGGCGTTTCTTATCGGGTCTGCCTTTGCAGTGCTCGGTGCCCTCGTGGCCTTTTTCGTCATCCCTGACGTGTCCCGCAGATTGGAAGACGATGACGCGGCGTGGAAGGTGTACTTGGCTGATCACGGGTGGGAGGCCACGTGGGGGGACAAAGAGACCAAAGATCCAAAGGGAGTGATTTTGGATCGTCAAGCGGATTGAGAGGTGGTGTATGAGATTTGAATTGCTTTGTAACCGGGGGACTGGCTGCAACAGAGATACACAGATAGCGGTTGGGTAGAAGAATGAACATCTCTAATATATACCCTAGTTCAAGTTTCGGCGCCCACTGGTCGTTATAAAATAAGTGATGACGGCATATGAGATATTGGCTAGCACTTCTTTCTATTTTGAAAGTTGGATTAAGAAGTGAATTAAATGACCACTGTCTAGACGAAAGCAAATATTCCGTAATATAACGACAAGCCGCAATCTGCTTTGGAGTTACGAGCTGTTTATATTAAATGACCCCTCTTTGAAGCATGTAGAGACTGACTCTCAGACTCAAATATGCTCACTCAGTCCGTGATGGCTACCAAAGAGCCCCAAGGGAGCCTCCTTGAGCCGCGGGAATCTATTCCTGAGGATCGCCAACACACCTGGCAAGAAGAACTTATAGGAGACATGCCCAAACCTTTTACCGGGGCTGCCCCTGACTACCGACGATGGAGAACTCATATAAGAAATTGGGTTATTATAAACGGAGTTGCACCAGGGGATATAGTCGCTGCTGCTGTGTTGCTTAACGTGTCTTACTGCGCTAAACACTGGGCGATATTCAAGAAGCCTCGCCTGTACTCAACAATCGATGGGGCCCCCGACTCTGCCGCCGCTACAATAGAAGCGATTTTTAAAGACATGAATGTAGTATTCACCGACACCGGGGCTTACCAACGAGCTATCCACAAATTGTATAATTCTCACCAGGAAACCAGGCCTGCTTTTGATCATAATACCTATTACTCAAACTTGGCCCTTGAACTTGGCCACGACCCTCACTCTTTAAATCTGAATTCTTTTTACATTGCGTCTCTGTGTAATAATCTAAAGAAAAGAATGGAGGATTGGGATTCCAGGCGGAGCTCGGAAAAGAAGCCGAGGGCTACTTTACATAAGTGTATGCAAGAGGCTACGTGCATTGAGGGCTTTTTCCCAGCCCCCCAGAAAAGACGCCAGCGAAAGAGTCAACTAAGATATACAAGGGACTGGTAGGCGATATAAGAGAGTTGCAATAAGATCAGCAAAGGAGGGCCTTTATTTAGTCCTCAATTCCAAAACTTTTCGGTTCTCTATTAAGGAGCTAAGTCAGTTATAAATCTCTTGCTGAGCCATGAGTCGTTCTTTCGTACTCTAGACAAATTGCTATACAAAGAATATGGGTGCTGAACTTGGACTTGGCTATACTCATCACTGGACTCTAGAGAAATAACAAGTATGCTAATTTGAGCTTTCATTTAGTACATGTGTGCATGAAGTAGCTGTGAATTTTTTGATGCACTGTCGGGTAGTGAATCTGGAGGAGTGCAGTGTAACTGTGAAGGAAGTGATATCCACATATATATATCTTCTACAAGCCGAGCTGCATGGTGATAACTACGGCTCTCCGTATTTAATTGCCCCCATTCAGAAAGCTATGCACATTTATTCTATTCAAATTATTAAAGCATGCAAGAGTTAAAGCTTCTCATCATGTGGAGGAAAACCTGCAAACGGATTTACCCACCCGACATCTTTGCTCACTTTTAGTTCACTTTCAATTCACCCTGTTTTATGGCTATAAAAAAAGTATTGTGCGTAATTGAAAACAAATACTTCAGGCGAAAATCAGACGACCTGCAATATGGCAGCATTTCTCTTTCTACCCCTCCATCCTTGCTAATTTTCTTTTTGGATTCTTGGAACCTACAGCAAACACCAACTTCACTTGCTCTCCCAACCTTATGCTGAATTATGCCAACGATCCTCCGGGGGCAAGCTTCGTATCTTTTCTGTTGAAAATATCTTTAGGAATTTGCTCGTGTCGCCAGCAAAATACCATGTCCTCCTCAGCTGCTTTTCGTCAAAATGCCACTCTTAACCCAGAGTCTGATCCAGCGACACAGCCTTCTTCGCCACTAACCGACTTGCCAAGCAATGAAGGCAGTGATTCTTTCTTCAGCGACGAGGTCATGCGCTCGCTATTGAACCCCTCCCAACACAGCCAATACCCCCTATCTCGCCAGGTGCTGAATCTAGAACGGAGAGAGCGTGAAGCACAACTCAAATACAGCAGCCTTGAAGAGAAGTGTCGCGAGCTCAGCTTGGCCTTGGAACGCACAACGAAAGAAAAACATGAAATGCAGGCCAGCTACGAGGCGAGATGCCAACTCGCCGACGTAAAAGCAATTGCCGTCAACAAACAGTTGAACAAGGAAAGAGACAAAGTTGAGGTGCTGACCGAGAAGAACGAGAACCTCATCGCCGATCTCGCCGCCGCGTCTGAAAAGATCACGTCCATGGAGAAGATGCTCGAGGAAAAGACTCATGAATCATACATATTTCGCTGCGCCTATCGAGTAGTTTTCAAATGCAGCCTTTCCATCAAAGAGAAGAGCACTATCCGCGGTGTGCTCAGCCGCGTGATTGACCGTCGCCAGGCCGAGAGACGCAGAGAGGTTGAGGCTCAAGCGAACCGAGATCGAAATCAGAACGATGAGGAACGACAGCTGGAATCTTCTACACTTGAATCTTCTTCCAACCTCGCCACCGTCACTGAAGCAGCTGACTCAAATTCGAGGGTGAGCTTGCCAAGGGTGCTCTCTTTTCGGGAAAGCAACAGACAGCTAAAGAGGATACAGAGACGTTATAAGCATGTACCTAGTGACTCGGATGACGACATGCCTTTGCTCGATGTCCGCAAGAAGAGGGCTAAACAAGCCCAAGACGACGTCGTTTGGTGAGAAGGCATTGTTTGCTTCTTGAGGGGTTTCTTCTTCTGAGCATTTGCTAACAGAATTTCGTCTGTCTGTACTTGATCTGGGATTGGCGATTGAATTCATTGGCATGGCACGGTAATTCTTTTGTTCTTTTTGTTTCAGTGGCATTGGAAAAAAATGTTGAGGAAATTCATGAAGGATAGTTCATAAGTCATTAGTTCTTGATAGTGAAAGCTAGAGCGCTCACTCTATCTATCTCAAGCTATATAATTTGTTTCTGTAACGAAAAAGGAAAGTAAGAAAGAAATGAGATAGGCTACTGCAGGAATCTTGAGTCTTTTTTATGTTGCCTCCAGTGCTCAGTGAAGCGAAAGAAAAAGGAAGAAAAAAAAGGAACAAAAATAGTTTTGAGAACCAACTCATAGTCTCGCTAATAACTCCAGAGCGCCATTAAGTATTTTCCTTTGTGTTAATAGAGCCCCAAGCCCTGTATGCCATACCCATCCGCTTGCCAAACAAAGAAAACTGTAAATCTAGCCAATTATGTTCGATGATTACCGCTGGCTGTCATTTCCCGCTCGTCCACTGGCGGCGCTCTCGCCAACCTTGACCTCTTCATCAGGAACGCCGATGCTGACTCCTCCAGCCAAGCTCGTCGAGCTTTGCATAGCGCGCTCGCGGTCTCGACCATGGCCATGGCCGTAAATGCTATCTCGGGGGCCCGCAATACTAACGCCGCCACCCGGAGCCACACTTGCGCTAGCTGTAGTGCTCGCGCTGTCACTTCTATTGCGGCTTGCATCGCTCGACCGTCTCTCGCGGACGGCTCGTTCAAGCTCACGAATACGTCTCTTAAGTGCCTCATTCTCTTTCTTTGCATTGTCCAGCTCCTGTCGGTAAAAGGCCGTCTCCTCATATCGCAAAGTCGCGGGCATCAGCCCAGGGCTCATCTGATCACCCAAAACGGAGCTGCCAGGAGTAGCCACGACAGAGCTCATCATAATGGAATTATTAGCAGCAGCCGGGACTCTCTGTTGATGAAAGTAGTTTGACGGATCTATAGAGCTGGGTGGTGCCGGCGACCCTGTCTGGCTTCGACGCGAAGCACTGCTATTTTGCCGCGAGAGCGATGCGGGGTGGGATGGTCGGGCTCGAACGTCGTACGAGGAAACAAAGCTGGGGAAAGTCTGAGAAGTAGAGGAAGAGGTTCTGTGATGGCGGCGCGCGGTGGGAATCGAGAATCCAGAGCCAGACAAGAGTGAAGATTCGACAATAGGATCATGGGAAGAGGTAGCATTGGATGTCGAAGAGGTATTGGAAACTACAGACGCATTGTGGGCGGCCCGAAGCAGAGAAAGTTCGCGGGTCAGACGATTCACCTGTCGATGGTCAGTCGATAGTCGCGCGACAGGTGTATCACAGAACAAGGCATGTGAATTACACCGAGGGTTCAAGGCTCATGCTTACCACTGCCTCTTGCTCCTTTTCCAGCTGCATATGAAGCTCAGAAGCCGTCAGCGGTCTTGGGTGACGCAGAGGACCCGGGCCAGGCCCGACTGCAGCATCTGGTGGAGGGCCCATGGGCGACTGTGGCGGCGGGAATCCGGGAGACGGCAGGGCCTGCGAGGGCATCTGTTGATTCACGGCAGCCTGGTTGGACGGCAGGATATTCACAGACGACTGGGTCGACGGCGGCGACGATGGGGTTGGCAGGTTGGCAGACTGGCGGCGAGAATGCGTGCCACTTGCCAGGACGTGAGGCGAAGGGGGCACCGAGTTCAGATCTGGCATCTTTCCTATCTTGTACGGAAGCACAACTACACCCTTTTTCTGCCGTGTCCTCTGTGATATAGGGAGTTAATCTCGTGTAAATGCGTCGTTCGGATCTCGTCGTCCGGGCGGCGGTGGCTGATGCGAGACAGGCTGCTGCTGCGGCACGAAGAGGAGAAGAGGAGAGTCACCGGTAAAAACGAGATTGAAGATGCGGTGTGTCGCAACTGGTCGAGACAAGGTTGAGACAAGAGAAGTTGGGATCCATCTGGATTTGGCGGTGCGACGAAGAAGGGCCCCCTTCGGTCAGTCTTAGGTGCGGGGTGAGTGGGCATATGGTGGGAATGGCCGCCGCGGGCACTAAAAAGTTACCCGATAAGTCCGCTAAAGTACTGCTACTCGGCAGGTGCTTGGCGGTGCTTAGGGGGCTGTTGGTGCCTGCGCGCAAGCGGACGGTGGCTGTCGACGGCTTAAAAGTCTAGGTGGCTGTAGCAGATACATAAAGTAGTGCAAGCTCCATATGGTGTAGTACATGTATTCAAAATTCTTCCACGGCTTGAGAGAAGTACATGTGTTCAATTCAGATGCAAAGTACCCCTAAGCATTGATCCAGCGGGGTTTTGCTACTAGGGTTTAGATATGTACAAGTAGGTATTCACCTAGGAGATTGTCTACTAACATGGACCAAGTCTCTCCCTGCCTACGAACTGAGACATATTGCCTCATAAAGGGTTTGCTCAAGCATTGATATACCTAATAATAGAAAATACCAACAATTCTACCAGCTATTATCAAGTAATGGGTGATCTCCAACTTGTTAAACTACAAGTAGTAATTGCACAATGAAGCGGCGTAATCTCATCATTGCTGCAGTACTCCGTGCTAACAAGACACAGGCACGTAGAATAGCCGTCAAGAAGATCAGAGGCTAAGGAGTCGAAGAGGCAAAGAAAAGCTCCAATTAACCCAAAATTACACCCCTATCTGTAGCAAAGCTCCAGTGTTAGTTTAATCGATTTCCTCAGATTTGCTATCTTATCGGGTTCTCTGAATTGTTGTGCGACATCAACATGATGCAATGGCTCGTCGATGATGAGGGCGCTGACGTCAACGCCAGCTACTTAAACCAAGCAGTTCAATTCAGCTCTACTTAAGAAATCCATCGTCGTCGCAAAGTTTAAATTTTCTCAAACAATCTTCATTCCAAATCAATCAATCACAATACAAAGTCATCATGCCTGAAGGCCATCAATCTCCTCCTCCTGAGCGCCAGACTGGCCGCCAGCTAGGCGAACCCACTGGATCCGGAAAGGCATCAGGTCTTAACAAGCCCAACGAACAGGATCCCAAACATCAACTCGATGTAAGCGAGAATTAATCGATTTGCTCCACCGCGCATTGGCAGCTTCTAATTGAAACTTCATTCACAGTGTCTCTCGTCGAATCCCAAAGGACCCATGGACGATGCACTTGAGCACAAGTTTTCCAAGGGTGAAGAAAACTGTGAGTGCACAGCTGAGGCCGCTCGAATCTATAAATTCGCCACTAATCACAATTGCAGGGACTCCGCTCAATGCTTAGGAAAATGTCTAGGTAAAGGAAAGGAAAAGAGAGATTGGCATTTGTATAATATTCATTTCATAGCATCAACTATTTGCGTCGCTAAACTATCCCACGCCCGTTGAATTGAAACCGTAAAACTCATATCAGGAACCATCTGAATTCAATAAAATAAGAACAAGTCATTTCAACTTATAACATCATGCGGGAACCACTTCATACAACACGTCCAGTTACTCTAATTACCTCAGCCACTCTTGGCATCAGTAGTAGATGTTCCAGCAGTAGCAGCAGCAAACGATGCATCACCGGGAGCGGCAGGAGCTGCAGGCTTCTCCTCAGCAGGAGTCTCCTTTGGCTTCTCCTTCTCAGCCTCCTTGCCAAAGACCCTTTCCAAGCCAGCAGCCTTGTACGCGCTGCCATGCTCTTCTGTCTTCAGATCAGCGAGTCGTCGCGCCTCGCTGTGGATATCCTGCACCTGTCTCGAGCCTTCAATGTAGAACTGGGCAATCTTCTTGCCAGTAGGGGTGTTGCTGGCCTTCTCAAAGTAGCTGCTGAGGCCGCCAAAGAAGTTACCGGCACGCTGCGAGATGCCGTAGGTCTGGTCGGTAGTTCTGGCGCGGTCGGTAGCCTGGTACTTCTTGTCCATTTCCTGGATCTTGTTGAGGAACTTTGACGAGATGCCGTGCTTTTGGTCCAGCTCGATGGCGCGCTGGAGCGCTGCGTCGCCAACGACGTAGCCGTGCGCAAGGTACTCGGCAAGGATTCGAGAGCGGGGCTTCATCTCCTGGGTAATCTCGTCGTTGTTGTTGCCCTGTCGAGCGAAGTGAGAGCCATCATCTTCAACATCGCCGGTGGCGCTGGCGACTGTAATGTGGTTGGGCCCCAGCTGTGTGTTATTCAGGAGAAGAGCCGTCTTCATAGCAGTCTCCTTTTCGAAAGTGACTTCTGCGCTTTTCGTCTCGCCCTCGGTGGTGACCTTGATATCGGTGATTTTGCCGCTATGAAAATGTTAGCTCAGCCCCAAAGTGGCCAAAAGCAGCGGGAGGGAGACAAACCAGAAGCTGAAGAAGTCCTTAACTTCAGCGTCGCCTGTTGCGGCGGCAATGTTCTTGACGTGGACGGTAGTGGTCATTTTGCTTATAGGTGATGGGAGAGTTGGATGGATAGTTGGATGCAAGAGGTTTGAAAATCCCAACAGAATTGGAGAGAAGAGGCGTGGCGATTTATATAACGCGTTTGCTTGAGTGACAAGATCGTGACTTCAGAGGGAGCCAGTCGCGCAATTTAGCTATCGTAACACCTCCTGGCAAGCTCGTTGGCCTTGTTTGAGGGGTGTAGGCGGGGCAATCTTGCGACGTCATCATGAAGAAGGGGGTGAGGCTAATGCGGTATGTGGCGGTGCTATCGGCGCCAGAGTCTCCACAGATATCGCCGTGGCTCAGCATAGCTATATGGATGACGTTTTGGTCTGGCCCAGGCATGTGAAAGCTCGAGTCATGATGAATTTCGGTGAGGACATTCCATAGACATTTGTACGTAGGAGGACATCCTGGAGTAGAGTGGAGAAGATAAAATAACACGTATACCATAGAGAGCGTCGCAATCCAAGCTTAATCTTAGCCACAAGCCACGATCAGCCTCTTGACAAGCCACCTGCGTCCAAACGTTGCGCGTACAACAGTTTAGCTTCAAAATGCATGTTCCTGGCTAATTTCTTATACTCGTTTGGTACGTGCGTATCAATGCGGGCCAATCACTTTTGGGTATCCCGGCATGATGCTATCCAATATAGGTAGTTTCTGCTTGGAGTACAACTATCGCCATCTCTCGGTGTTTCTCGGTGTCTTGTAAACCCTTCTTTCTGTAAAGCTTCTTTCTGTAAAGCTTAATACGCCTTACCTAGGACTTTAAAATACAATGTTAACCCTTATATAGACTTCATTATAATACTGAATGCATTCTGTAGATGGACTGCAACCATTTGCATATGAACCAGTAGCAGCTGCTATAGCAGGGCAAGACTGTATGTAAGCTTCATGTTTGCAGTTGGAATTGGCTGAAATACGTTGGTTCATAAACTAGATAACATACTATAGCTTTAAGAAAAAGAAATCTTACTATCCAACATGGTAGCCTTGACGATGCCTAGCGAACTAGCTAAAGTAAGACCTTCACTAATAGCTCTAAAAGAGTAGCTCTTGGGAACAAAGTACTGGGTCGCTTGATGAAGATACATTAAGCTGTACTTCTGTTTTTTAAATTGCCTTTTCACCTGTCGCTTGACATTAGCAGAAAAGATACTTGGTTTGCTGCTTGGTAATCTCAGTTTCACCACATCACTTCGATTAGTATTTGCCCTTGGGTATCACTTGGGTACAATAGTTTTGGCTTTACCCAACAAAAATTCTTCTTCTGTGCTAATGCTGGTCGGCCTTTAGAGGTGACAGTATTGGACTGATGGTTATGAAAGCAACTTCAGAACTATAACAGGCATTTCCACTGGATAAAAAATTCACCATGAGCTCCAAGTTGGTATACATACAAGCTGCCTTGGGCCATGTTCTACCGCATCAATTAATACGCGTATATCGATTTCTTTTATTGTACAGATAAAGCGTGACTTCTAAGCTTGCCTTTGCCGTAATATATCGTTTAGGGAAATGACCGCAACATGTGTTTGGACTCACCATACTCTGACAAACCCAACTCGGCGATATTTTGCAAGTCATTGTGGTAAAAAAGCAATTGCATGATCATCCCCCATCACATACGACAAATCAACAAACAATTGAAGAGCATGAATTTACCAGCATCAGCTCAAACCGTCCAAGTTCCAGGCCGGTCCCACATCGCTAACTGCTCCATGTCTGCTCCATACGGGGAACGACGTGTTAGCGCCCAGATTTTCTACGGCAGCAAAGCGATTAACAGCAGCTATAATAAGCGAGACCTTTGCAGTAGAATGCAATTTGAAAAGCCAAACAGGAAACGAAACATGTAGATGAAGCATTGGAAAGGCAACGTAGGATTACAGTTTCGGTGCGATCTCAGGCTGGATCTCGCATGCATACTAGGCAATCTCGACAGCGTCTGTTGGGTTGCCATAGGGCCCCGATCAAGAAGGTGGTGTGCCTGCAATCTGGATAATATGCGACGTGTGTTCATCCCGCCATTAACCAGGAAATTGCCTTGAAACGCTGCCAATAATGCGATTACATGTCCCTACATACGGCTAGTGCCGCGACTGACTCAGCTCTAGCAGAGACATTTGACCAATCTTTAGATGGAAAGTGCACACGTTGAAGGCGGCTCTTTGCGCAGTAAATAGCCGCAGGTTTGACGTCTGGTCTTCAAGGTCTGTAGAGAAACGAGAAGATTCCCCGCGCCGTATCGCAGAACCAACGCTGCAAAAAAGAAGCTACTAGGTACTCCAGCACAGCACATATTTGTATGAGTCGGCGTCACCGCATTTTCATCGCCCAACTACGATCCTGCTCTACCCTTGCTGTACTTCGCTGAGGTTACGGTCCCCATAGGACGCAGCAGGGATGAAGGGCGGGGGTGTGCCTCTGAGCTGGACCCTTGGCGAGCTGCAAGTTCCCAACCAGTAAGAAAAGGAATTTTCCTCTTTTGCAGCGTCCCTTGCCTTATGCATGTACAGTAAGAAACAAACAAAGAGAAATATCAGGTCTTACTAGCATTCACCTGTCTAAGAACAAGAAAGCTGCAACTTGCGAGATGATAAAAGAGCGAGTCTCTCATTCTCCGGCCATCGGCCCCACCCCCGGTTCTCCCTCCGGTAGCCAATTCTCTCTCATGGCCGGTCTCACAAAACCTATTAGCTAAAAACTGACCCCGAAGGAATATAGATGAGGGTGGCACGCGTGGGGTCCGTCTCAACGATGACAAGGGCATTAATACGGTAAAATTTCAAAAAGGGAAGAAAAAAAAACAGCCAAAAGCACGGCCAACTTCCCCAACCAAGTAGGTAAGAGGACAGCAAAGCCATGAGACCCAAAAGCCACCGTTTCCTCAACATCCATCCATCTTCGTTTCTTCACTCCTTCACTCCCTCGCTTATTATATACATAACTTTTACCCTCGTTTTTTTGTCGACTTCATTCTTTATCGCAGGCCCTGTTTTTTCTTACACGTAGCCAGCCAATAGTCTCTGCTAGACCAGGCTAGGACAGGGCACCGCAGATGGTGCGCAGCCAGCCTTTTTCCAGCTCACGCGACGCACATCTCGTAGAGGAGAATCCACCCGAGTGCATATCGACTAGCACTGACTCGACGTCTGGCCCCGACCGCCAGAGGGCATCTGGAGATATCAAACCTCTGTGCCAGTTTTTTTTTTTTTTTTTCATGTCGATCACCCGTTGATCTTTGACACCGCGAGTCCTTTCTACATCTTGCTGAGACGCGAATATCCAAGTCCCTTGAGCTGAGGTCAGAGCTGCCATAATCATCAGCTACACCGTAATTATTTCTCTTTTTTTTCTTTCTCTCTTCATACCTGTGTATTCCAAGAAACGGTAAGATTTTCTCCAATCCCTTGCGATATTTGCCCGTTCGCCGCCACCCTTCCTTGCGCACTCGTGACCGACCTTTCATGGCGGGGATCTGAGGGTTGGGCTCAAGTTGGGCATGCAGTGATGCGATAATGTCTCAAGCCAGCTAGATTTTTTCTATTAAAATTCACATTCCTTCTCTTCATGATTCATTATTCTGACAAGGGATGTTTCAGGGCCACTCGGAAGCATAAAAAGAACTAGCAGGCCGCGTTCCATTCGCTATTTTTATTTCCATTCTTCTCTCTCAGTTCACACTAAGTCGATCCACCCAACGACTTCATCATGGCGCGGGGCATGTCCAGCTACTCCTCCATGACTTCAAACTTCAACGGCTATGCCTCCGACTATGAGGAGAAGCTTCTCAACACCGTCTGGGTCAGCATTGTGGGCCTGGAGGTCCTGATGGTCCTCGCCGTCGCCACGCGAGGCATCTTCCGCCGACTCAGCCCACACCTCAAGTTGCGATCACGATAAACTCACAGCACTTCGACAACGATACGCATATTCCAGCCACATGGCAACAAAGATACCAATGGCACATTATCATATGACTTGAAGCCTCATACTCTTTATTATTCTTCAACCACAACGATAAAAAGCATTCAGCGAACGAGCAATCATGGCGGCAGCATTTCTTTCACCAAAGATTTTTATTTTCGACTCTTTTTCAATCATGACAGGCGTTTTTTGATACCTTTGCATTTTTTTTCAATTGGGTGCGGTTTTTTGTTGCTTCAGAGCCATAACATGAAAAGCGAGCGAAATGGCAGAAAAAGTTGATTCAATTACGGACAAGACGGGCGAATTGCGAAATGTGGAATGTCAATTAGATGAATTATGAATGATATCTTTTCTTTTTTTCCCCTCCTTCTTCTCAATACCACACTCAAGAAAGTATCTCGTTGAAACTTGATGTGCCATCTTCATGTATAAAATCACGCACCACTGGTTATCTTGATGACCTGAGAAGTCTGTAAAGCAGTATTTCAATTGTCCAAAGACAAGTCCTCCTCTAAGTAATTCTCTAGAGTATATATCTGCGTGTATCTCTTACTATTCTTCGAATATTAAACCGCTCATAAACAATGCGCCAAGAACAATACCCCTCATCATAGTCATTATACCCACCCTCTTTTGATTTCCCTTTCCAATATTCCTTTCCTTCTTCAATCCCTTAATTCTAATAAAGTGGCATTGTCCCCTCAGTCTCCGCAAACGCCCTCTCCAACATCGCCAACCCTTCCTCAATCTGCTCCGCCGTCACCGTAATCGGTGGTGCAATTCGGAAAGTGCCTCCAAAGCTCGGGTGGCTGCTCAGGTTTGCCCACACTCCCAATTTGTAGGCCGTATCTCCAACTTTCTTGGCCAGCTCCAGGCCAGGCTCCTTGGTTTCTCTGCTGGCGACAATCTCGACGCCAGCCATGAGACCACGACCACGGACATCACCAATACAGCCGTATCGTGATTTGAGCTTCAAAAGGCCATCTTGAAGGACTTTTCCTACTTCTCGGGCGTGTTGGACGAGGTTGTCTCTGAATACAATTTCAAGGACTTTATCGCCGACAGCAGCGGGAAGAGGGTCGTTGACGTGAGTGGTGTAAAACATGAAGCCCTTTTCGTTACAAACACGGTCAATCTCTTCGCTGGTAACGACTGCGCTAAGAGGAAGACCGTTGCCCAATGTCTTGGAAAGCGTCAGGATATCAGGCACAACATCTTCGTGATTAATGGCCATGAAGTCTCCGCATCGTCCAACACCAGTCTGAGCTTCATCAACAATGAGCAGCATGCCTCTTGCCTCACAGTGCTTCTTCATAGCCTTGAGATATCCCGGAGGCAGAACAATCATGCCTCCAGAGCTCTGGATACACTCCACAATGCATGCAGCAAGGTTACCAGTGGACTGTAAGTCAACCATGCGCCAGCCGTAGTCAAGTTCAGCCTCCCAATCATAAGACCCATCAGGCTTCCGGAATTCAGAGCGATAGGCGTTGGGAGAGGGAAGCATAAGCTGGCCTGGGAGAGTTGGGCCCTGGCCTTTGCGGCCATAGTGATATTGGGCTCCCAAAGCTTGAGCAGTCATGCCGTGCCAGGAGGCGCCGAGACCAACAATTTCCCATTTGCCAGTGTACATCTTTGCCAGTTTAATAGCGGCCTCATTGCTTTCGCCGCCGGTAGAGAGGAAGAAGGTCTTGTCCAGACCCTCGGGGAGAGCCTTGCAGAGACGTTCTCCGAGGCTAATAACAGGAGGAGAAACCATGCCAGAGAAGAGATGGTCGAGGTACATGGCATGATCAGCAATAGTCTTGACAATCTCGGGATGTCCGTGTCCCAGGAGGCAGGACATTTGACCTGAAGTCCAGTCAAGGATTCTGTGGCCAGAAGCTGTGTAAATGTACATTCCTCGAGAACCAATAATTACGTCGTCATGGAACTTGGTGCCATAGTTGGCGAGATGAGCTTTAGACTTTTCCTGGAGCTCTTTTTCATTGATTCCGTCGTAGAGTGTGGGGGCAACATCAAGCTTTCCAGATGCGGGAGCCAGAAGAGGGCTATCAGATCCGACGAGAGCTCCCGGAGCCATTGCAAATGCTTGTATGTTGACTGAAGAAGAATAAAAGAGTCTCTTTGGAGGAAAAAGTTGAAAAATAGCGAAATAGATTATTATAGTATATGAGGAACTTCGAAGAAGTGCCTGCAAAAACTTTCCTAATTTGTTTGTCGATTGAGGTATTCGATGATGTGAATTCGAAATGCAGTTGATTTTTTAAGGAAGGACAAACCAGTCTTATATACAATTCTAAAGGAAAGATTTTACCTTGTACAGTTATTTCTCAATCTTTTCCGATACCGTATCTTGAGGCCGCCATCGTCGTGGCGGTTGTTGACTTTCCTAGCTTCGCCGCGGGAAACTTCCTTTTTGGCCGGGGTCGCAAACTTTCCCGCGGCAGAGCTTGGTCCGTATTATCTGCAGGACCCCCTATCTATCTCTAGTTTAACCCACAAATAGACCAGCCATGGGACTTTATCTTTACCAAGTGAAGGCATTTTGTAACGGGTCCCATATGCTAGGGAAAACGTGGTCTAGAATCGATGCGTCAAACTCTTGAAGGTCCAGACTGCTGGTGTTTCCACCTTGTTCATCCGGTGCCACGCCCGCCAGGATCTTCTCCACAATCTCGGCATGTTGGGCGATGCAAATATCGCCCAAATCCCACTTGTGCTGTTCCTGATGAGAGCGAAGCGTGACGATTAGGTCGTGAGCAATTTTGAACGAGTGGCTTTGGACCAGCCCTTCGGGAGTGTTCTCTGTCTCCAGCGCACACCGCAGCAAGAAGTTGACAGCTGAAGGGAAAGCAAAAGAACTGACGGCCATCCAAAAATCGCCAAGATGGTCCTTTTGAAGATCTTGAATGAGCATCAGCATTTCCTCAGATGTCATACGCGCTGCCGAATAGCGATTTATAATCTGATCCTCGTTTACAACGTTCGTCTGCTTCTCCGCTTCAAGCTGTATCCGTTGCAACAGCAGTTTAGCGGTTAGATATGCTAAACGAAGATTTGCTCCCCCATTGATTTCTAGATGAGATCCATGCAAGACAATGCGGCGACAAGGACCTTCTAGCTTCTCAGTCCATTGATTCAATGCAAGCTCGAGGTCCGTAGTAGTCAGCTTCTCCCGTCTAACAGAGTACACGTATTGCAGAAATAGGCCAAGCACTTCACTTAAGGCTACCAGCGAAATGAATACTTTGGCTGTGACCTCGAAACGTGAATTATTTGCTTCCGTTGAACTTTGTCGGAGGTACTCTATGGTCGGTGGAGGCACGTCATACTGAGCCTTTTGGATATGAGGCGGTGTACCGTGCGCCAAACTTGTCCTGCAATTCGATTTGTAAGTCAGCTCTCGCATATTCTTTCTGTTATTTATTGCGCTGTCCACAATAAATAGGTCACACGTACCATCTGTCATGGACCAACACCGACCACCAGATTTTCATGCGTAAATATTTCTCTGGCTGCGGGATCTGCCATGGAAGAGGATTATGATTTAAGCCTAGGGAATGCGCCATAGCAACCGCAGACCCGAGAAGCACGCCGTTTCCTATCAGTGAAGTAGTAGGGCGGCCGCCAATGTTTAGCAGAATCGCTTTAATGATAGACATTCCCGGCGATAGATGAAGCTCAGAATACACTGCTTCGCTAGCGAGATTCCAGATAAACCGACCCTCCGGACATCTGTATCGACTCAAAGTTGGAGAGCTTTGCCAGTATATAATCGTATGGGCATATAGGCACGCCAGAAGCGCCGGTGAAATCCGCGTCTTGTCTTCCTGGTATTGGCGGCGGAATGAGGCTTCATCTAGAAGTGGAAGGCTTACATTCACTTTTCTGAAGTATCTACAAGGAAAAGAGTCAGCTACATGGATGCTCCAGGATCCTGCGGGAATTGAGGAAGTGAGAAAGGAGGACGACGAACTCGTCAATAACGGCCTCACTGTGAGGTTCTAGGAGCTTCTCAATTATCTCTAGCTTCTCCGCTGAAGGACTACGATTCAATTTGACACCAACTGGCCTCTTCTGAACCTCTGTGAATAGAACAGGGCGAGAACAGCTGGCAGGCTCTGGGACGATCATTCTGGTGCTCCTGGTGGCCCCGGGTATGCCAGAGAGGTATGTAGATAAAACCTGACTGTCATTAGTGGTAGCTGGCCCTACGATATGTAAATTGAGATGTTGGTCATCATCAGAGCCTAATGCCATTGCTGACCCTTCCACCCTGTCGTGGTAGCCTTGGCCCGGCCTCGGCATTGCAGTAACTGTTGTGGGGGGTGCATTGGAAACTGGCATTGAAGCTTGCCGCTCCATGGCCGCATTTCTTGATCCAGCCATTGATGCTGAAGTATTAGCCTTTGCAACCCCATTGAATGATGCCGCGGCTCGTACACCGGCCCTCGCTGGGGTCAACCCGGATGCTTCCACAGATGCTCGAGCCTCTACTCGACGGCGGCGACGGCGGGCAGGTTCCGGAGACTCTGATGTTCGAGAATCTTCAGGAAAATAACACTCTGTCTGGTGAGCAAGACATGTCACACAAGCCGCATTATCGGCTGCGGTCTGACATCGTGACTTTCTCCGGCGACAGGGGATGCAGGCCGGCCGGAGGTGAGACCTGTACGGCCTTCCGCCACCGCCGCTTTGTTGACTTCCGTCCATATTTAGCCAAAAAGAAAATCAAATTGAATTTGATTTTCGGCAATTGAAGAAAGCGAACCAGAAAAGGGATGCGCCCACGCAATCAAAATGTTTCGTCTATGGATAAAACCAGTAGAACGGATAGTGCGCAACGTGCAAAGCGAGATGGTCTGACTTGGCCGCGGGGAAGAGTGCGTTTGCCACGCTAGAAGTAAAGGATACGAGCCCTGGCTAGTGGCCTCGGTGGTTGGAAACTAGCAGTCTTAGCTTGAATCCAATATCGAAATCTTTGGTGCCACCAACATGACAAACTCACTGACGAAGATTGCCGATGCAGAACAATGTGAGCGATCGCTTCAGCTGCATGAAGAGACCAGAAAAGAGACGAAATAGAGAATAGAATGTACTCAGTTCTCACGTGCCGCCTTTGAGCGACGATGGCAACCAGAGTGCAATTTCCAGCGTTTTCCGCAACAGAGCCTCACCTTCTTCTTTAACCTAGCTTGTAACTCTGCAACTCATTTGATATGACATAGTTTGAAGTCGCATCATTTGAGTGTTTAAGCCACCAGAAGCAAATGCCACGGTATAAGTACTTGGGACAATGATACGGCTATGGCTGCCCCTCCCATGGAGCTAAGATAGCAAGAATCGAAGAAGGTATATGTACCTAGTAGACTAATCAGCTATCTACAAGTTCACACTTGCAGTTAACAATGGGGAAGATTCTCCAGGGCAGTTTCGGGCAGAGCTATCAAATACCCACGCTCGTCCATCAAAAGCACCAGTAATAGAGCTTTGTTACTTACATGGGGACGAAAGCTACTAGACGTTTCTCCAAGCGAGGTTTGGCTATTGAGACGAAAGGAGGAGTGCCCGTGCTTTACAAGGCAGGGTCCCTCTCGATAGCCCTTGTAGCGCTGCTGCAGGTAATAGCCGTTAACGGAGCGTCATGTCATCAAAGATCATAGCTTCGACTAGAGTTGTGATACCCAGTAAGTAAGACCAGCAAGCCTTCCGGCTGGCCCGCTGTAGGCGTCAGTAAATATACTGGATTATATGGGGATGGGTTACATACATACTGTACGCCACCGATTTACTCTTGTCATAAGAAGCTCACTCAAGTTAAGCCGCCCGATCACGGCTTGAAAGCCCGCATTGTTTAGCAAACTTTCTGCCCTGGGCGTCGCGGTGCCACTGCGGCCCCATTGATTGTGAATAGCGGATGAAGTGGATAGTACAAGTTTCCCGCGGAAAACTAACGGAGCGGACCCTGAAGAAAAATATGTTCCGGGAAAAGCGGTAATGCTGCGGAGAGGACGCCTGTCTTTCGTGTCTGAATGGGCACATAGATAAGCAGGCGCAAAGACCATGATGAATGGGTGTTTAAAGGGCTTCAAAGAGCGATGACCACCCTTTGGCGCATGATACACAACCAACTGCCAAACCCGGTAGTACGACACCGCTTACCGGAGAGGGTTCCATCCATTTGAAATCTCGCTTTTGGATATTACCACGTCCCATTGCTCCGTACATCTCGCAGGATCAGCCTAGAATAAACAAAACTGGGGATGATTCGCTGGCAAAAGCCCGAAAAGCATTATCTTGACGCCTCCGCCCAAAGTGTAGATTTGAGTGCGCTCTGTCAGTCGTGTCGCACCGATTTGTAGACTAATTCTACCAGTATCGAAAGGCATTCCTTCATCCATTATTACTTTTTATCTGTTGCCATGTACTGAGAGCCATGTATCGATGGCTTCTCTCCGTTGAAAGTGCCTCAATGGACCCTGTCGCCGCGGGAAACTTTAGAAGAGCCCGAGTCGGACAGTCCAGACCCTCCAAATGGCGAAATCTTAGTGGTCAAATCCGCTGAGAATTTCCGCTTTAAGCAATCGACAACGGCCACATTCATACTCAGAGGTCTCCGGACAACGCGCGACGTGGAACTTTCCCGCGCAGTTGTCTGCCCGCCTTTTTGTCGGTGACCTGGTGACCATTTTTTTCCTTTTGGGCTTCGCCTATCTCCATAATGGTCGTTGTTACCTTCTTCTTCTGCTCGTCGATTTCCTTCAATTGATAGGTATAAATGCTTTGAGCGGAACAGCCAGTCGGGCGTAGGAATTCGCTTGTGCACACACTGCACATTGTGTTAGCCAGACAACACCAGCGATGATTTCCCCCAAGCGGATTGTGGGAATTGGCGCTGCAACTTATATCTTGACTGGACAGAGACTGCGATTGGCCACGTAATATCATGCAGCATGGCTTGTTAGAGCGTGAAGGCAATTCTGTTCCGTCTTGGTAGGTAAATAGTAAGCTGCAAAAGACCCCGAGATATTGCTAAATAATTTGGCGGAGTATGTCGAACTGCCTCAGGCCAAAATCGAGCATCGCGGCTGCCCTCGATATAATTCGGCAGAATACCGATAAATCATAAATGTATCCCAAGGCTGAACTCACGAGTACATAAAAAAAGAGCTTGCGTTTAGACTCTGAATGCGACGACAGACTCCATCTGAAAAGAAAATTTTGCTTTTATATTGATTGATCAGGCTTAAACCAGCAGCTACCAAAAACAGCGAGCAAAGAAAAACAGGATGGCTATTCTATTGTACCTAAACAACTCCACGCCATCAGCACAAATCCAATTATCCGTTGACTACCCGTAAGATAAATTCAGAAATTCTAATGTCCTTGACTTATGCATATACTCCTACACAACCAATATTCCCTCAAAACATTTCGCGCATATGAGGGAACACCGTCCCGTCTGCAGACGTGAAAATGGGATTTTGCGGATCTGGAGACGTTAAAGCATGATGAGGTGGTACATGCTGTTCCTCTCCATTGCTTCCAAACTGTACGCCGTTGAGACCAACATAGCCCTCGAATATCCTTGACATCTCACTTTGTATCTTTTGGCCATTATTGTTGGGTATCATATTGTCCGTATTCTGCCTGGGTGGCATCGGTGGATGTTGAAACATGGGTTGATTTGTCGGCATGGTATCCATGTGGCCTCTGGCAAGGCCAATCATACCTAGAGCGGCGCTCGAATGGGGATCCTCATCTGGATTTAGGCCAAATCGGGGAGCCACGTCCTTGAGTGATTTGATAGTTCGCCATAATCGCTGAGAGACCCAGCTCTTGACAGACAGATCCTTGACTAAATCAAGGGCCATGTAAAACTCTTCTCGACAGACGGCGCTGAACCTCACGGGGGCGTGTACCGATGCGAGAAAGACGACTGCTATTGCTGCTGAAAGGAATTGGTGGTAGAACACTTGCGCTCTTCGATATAGGTTGGTGGTGCTATTAAGGTGGTGGAGGTATTGAATTGTGTCTTTAGCCAAGTCGACTACACGCTGGGCTTCTAATGGATGCGCCATGATACTAGTTGCGCTGTGCAAAACAGGGGTATACAACCATGTGCGTATCTAGGGAGCTGTTAGTATGATTGAGCGTTGGCTAGCACAATTTTGATAACCTACCTGGTTAAATCGCAAATACGTCCATATCCTTAATCGTTGGAGGTTATATGATGGTGTCGATGTTATCTGGGTCTCCTTGTCCCAGCTTCGCATTCGAATTTCCTCTGGAACAGTCTCATACCAGCGTAAGATCTCTTGATCAAGCCGTTCAATTTCTTCTTGGCCTAATTCCTGTGCAAGAACTGGCCCGAAATGGTTAACTTGACGCCACACTTTGGCTCCTATTCGAGAATAAGTAATCATGGCTACAAGGTAGGGATATTCCTCCTGAGGTGATGTTAGTTATTTAAGCTCTGCGTTGTAAAGAAGCCCTGATGAACTTACAGGCATAGGTAAGGTTGGGTCAATCTCATCATCTTGGATAGCGTACGGTAGGCCCGTACCAAACGCCCATCGGCGGTCGAGAACGTAAGCCGACCAAAAACTGTTGAGTGCATTCTTTCTCTCGGCCTCGTTTTGTATCGTCATCAGCCCCCTCTTCTGGTGAATACCAAGCTCCATACAGAGCCGCACCACTTGGCCCATGACACGCCATGCTAGTACTTCCTCATTGGACAAGAATCGGTAGCCAGCTACAAGTGCTAAGAGGGGAAGATCACAGACATCAAGGCCGTCTGACATAAGTTTTCGATTAACGATATTCTCCATGCTCTCATACACTCGTAATGCCTTCTCGGAATGGCCATGTCCTTCTACGACAAGAGCACAGCATATGATGATTTTCAACTGCAAGGTTTCAAGATCATTCAGGAGCTCCATGGGCCGTTGATTTCTTAGATATAGCGAGACGTTCTTGACATGGGCAATAACGGTTTGGATATTGATAACGGGATACATGATCCCAATTTCGTCTTCGTGCACTCTACAGAGGCGCACCATCTCGTCCTTATCAAACTCCAAGAGCGGATCAGCCATCTGTGTTGGTATTGTAGTGACCATATTGTTGCTTGGTAGCGGCTCAATATCGTCTCCTTCCTCAGTAGTCTTCCATCCCATGTTACTGATTGTCTCCCTGGCGACATCCAAGGTAAATGCCGTGCTAGTTGGACCCTGAAATGGCGTTTGCTTCCCCAGATAATCTGGCCGGTGACCAGATGCTGAGCTTTGTGATGGAGACGGCGCAATTACTGAACCGGCAGGTATGATGCGGTCAGATGTCGGTGGCACGAGTCGCGGCTCACTTTGCATATTCCTCATAGTCTGATTGAGCCAGTTGACCTCTTCCTGGAGGCGGCTTAGTTGCGCTGTAATCATTTTGAATTCGTCGGAGTCTTTGAAGTTGTTAGAGCAGCAGTTGGGCGCATAGAGGCAGGCTAGGTTGAGGTTGCCGCATCGTTGACATGGCGTTTCGCCATTGCATTTGATCTTGCGCCTTTTACACTCATTGCTATATAGGGTTACCCCGAAAGAGTCAGTATAGTTCAGTTTAGCTTACATCATGTTGAGAAAATCTGTGAGTACGATGATTGGTGATATGAAGCCATGTGTAATTATGGCCTGATAGACCACCGGATACCATCGGAGGCAGCTGAATGCAGGCTTACCATGCAATAGAGATGTACTAGGTAGATCTTGATGTCAGCTGATGGAACTCAATCTAGATGTTTATGAAATCGTATTCATTTGATGTTGGCGCTGCAAGCATGTGAATCGCAGCTTACTCTTCCCCCTTGCCGCATTGCGCTTCACATTGCACCATTGCATCGCATCTCAACACGCGCCCAACCTCAAAAAGACACTCGTGAACTCACCCGGTTTCTCTTGCTCCTCGTCTGCTTCGCGATCGCAGCCCCATCCTCAATCGACTTCCTCTTATTCGCATTTGCATTGGCGTTTCCAGGCGAATCGCCTCCGGCGTGCAGCGCGGAATTGTCTCCGTACATGGCGGAACCTGGGCTCATTTGCGGCCGTGACTGCGGCGTCTCGTACGAGACACTCGCTGAGTCGCTCAAAGCGCCGACTGGCGCCGTCAGGTAGCGCAAGTCTGAAGCCTGCGTTTCAATCTGCTCCATGGCGCGCGCGCGAGGTGCAGGCAACGAATGCCGTCCGCTCTATTAAGAAATGCCCTTTCTTATTTTTAACCCTTCCAGAGAGAGAACAGAGGGAAAAGGGCCACTGAGAGCCGTGCCTCGGACTTTGTGGCACGCTCCCGCACAAAGGCAAAAGCCGCGCCCACGTGACTTTGAAGCGCCGACTCGACCGGCAAAAACGCCCTGTTGGCAGACAAAGGCAAGATAACACAGGCAGCTGAAGTACGGATTGCTGCTGGCGCGTACAAAATACCGCTACTGGCACTATTCCGTGGGCTGTAAGCCGTTGGGAAGCTGAACCGGAGCTGGCAGTTTTCGAGCGCGGTGGAGACGTGGCGGCGCGATGCGTGGGCACCAATATTACTTGTCACTCGCAGGATCTGCCTCGACAGGCCCTAGGACGTATAATCCAAGCACGAAGTATATTATTGCAGCCAGGTAGCACCCCCGACGCAGCATGGCACGACAAGGGCTTCGGCAGCGTTGTCAAAAACCATGTGGAATCTCCGATCACCCGCTGCACGCGCTTGTCAATGGGAAGCGCAACGGCGGCCACAATTCCTCCGCCATATTGCTTGGGTTGCAACGCGTGGGGCCCGCGGAGCACGGCTTGGATGTCACTGTCGGTAATGAGATACGGGGTAACGTTATTTCAAAGATTGCATTCCTCCTTCTCAAAGCAGCTGAGAGCCTGTGAAACGGCAACTCTACAGGAAATGCGGCCTAATAACGTGCCTTTATACCGTCTATGCGAAGTGTCTAGGAGACATGGAGTATGCTTTCCCAACGAGTAGGCTTTTCAAGTACGTAATGAGTCCCATGCTTCATTTTCATCTTTGGAGCTCATCCATTTTATAAGATGTTTTATCTATTACATTTCACATTATGCATTCTTTTCTTTTTGTTTCCGCAACTCATCATGACCCATGAGCAGGCAGAATCTTGCCCTCGCAGTCACCAAATCCGATCCGCACACCATCCTTCTCACAGTATCCCCTCATGTTCAAGCTGTCGCCGTCCTCGATGAAGCGGCGCACACCACCCTTCTCAAGCTGAACATCAGCTTTGCCGCCCTCGGTCATTTCCAGCAAGCTGCCGCGCTCGCGAGCCTCTGTGCCGCTAATGGTTCCGGACCCTAACAAATCTCCGGCCCGCATGGGGCATCCGCCGACGGTATGGTGCGTAATCATCTGTGGGAAAGACCAAAGCAGGTTCCGGCCGCTCGTCTTGGTCAAGTTGACGTGATCGCCGCTCTCAGCTAAGGCGCACCGAAAAGTCAGTATTCGTATACTTACTGTATATATGCGTATATACAAAGCTGGGGGGGTGGGATGGAAAGGCACTCACTGGTAAGGCTGACTTCGAGCTGAATGTCAAATACGCTCTTCTTTTGCTTCTCATTGAGATAATCCTGGACGGGGGTGTCATTCGGCAGCGGTTCGGCGCGGAAAGGCTCCAGGGCGTCCGCAAGAACGACCCAAGGGCTGATGGTTGAGCCAAAGTTCTTGCCGTTGAATGGGCCCAGTGGGACGTACTCCCACGCCTGAATATCGCGGGCGCTCCAGTCGTTCAAGAGAACAAATCCGAAAATGTACTCCTCGGCTTTGTTGATGTCGATTGACTCGCCCATCTCGTTGGGTTTACAGATGAAGCAGCCCAGCTCCAGCTCAAAGTCTAGCCGGCGGCAAGGGACCGTAGTCGGCTCTTTGGGGGTCGCTGCTGGGTTGGGGAGGATCTGGCCGCGAGGTCGTCGGATGGGAGTGCCAGACACGACGATACTAGAAGAGCGGCCGTGGTAGCCCACAGGCAGATGGGTATAGTTGGGCTGTAGCGCATTGTCAGGTCCTCGGAACAGGACACCAACCTTGTAGGCGTGGTGATAGCCCGCGTAAAAATCAGTGTAGTCTCCAATCTGCATCGGCAAGTGCATCTTGACTTTTTCAATTGGAATCAGCACCTTTTGCTTCAGCGCCTCATTGTCCTTGAGAATTGCTGGCACATCCGTCGACTGGTTAAGGATGCGCTGAAGATCGCCTCTCACAGCACGATGCACAGAGCGCCCGCGCTCGGCAAAGGCATTGAGAGATGCCTGTCCAAAGACCGCTTCTAGATCGCGGAGAGAGCTCAGCTGCTGCTTCACCTGCTCATCGCTGGCGAGTGCCTGGAGATCAATGACAAAATCGCCAATTCTAGCTCCAGCGCGGGGTTGTGAGCTGCCCTCAGAAAAGATGCCAAAGGGCAGGTTGTGGATTGAGAAGTCGCCATTTCGGTCCAATGGGACCCAAGAAGTTGTAGAAGCCATCTCTTTTGTTACTCGATCTTCTCTATCTCTGAATTTTTTACCACAAGCTATCTTTGAAAGAAAAGCAAAAACAAAAAATTAATCTTGAAACCTTTAAGCTCCCTCTACATACTTTTGCTCGGCATATGAAGGTGGGATGGAATGGAGCACTTCCGCGCTGTGGGGAAGAGCCGAGAAAACCCGCCCGCTCCCGGATGGAGCATTCCGAGGCGGATTCGGATTCGGAATGGCTCCAAGACTTGCACAGGGTGATTAGTAGTAGTATGGTAGATATTGTGAGCATTTGTAAAAGCATATTGCTTTCAATGACACAGATTCTGATGATCAATTATGAACCAAAATGCACACTATCAGAGATTATTTTATGGTGTCAAAGAAATTATAAACAATGTATTTGTTATGTATCCAATTTGGCCGATATTTCTTTTAGCCGTCTATCAGTCTCATCCTATAGAAATGGAGAAAAGAAAAGAAAAAAATATCCTCTTCGGCTCTCTTCTCTTATCTAAACAACCGAAGTCCTTCATCCTGTTTGTACAGAGCCTCCATCTCATCGTCCTCGCTTTCCTCTTCGTTCAACTCCATCTTTTGGCCGAACAGAGTGCCAAAGAAGCGGTCAATTGCGCCCTGCTCCCATGCCCTCCTATCCTCTGAAGCCATGAAGTTCTGTAATTTCTCGTGCACTGTAAATCGCAACTTTCGCCCCTTGCTTGCCTTCCTGTCTACAACCTTTCGAGTCTTGGCCTCTTTGTTGGCGGTGAGCATAACAGACGCCACGGCGCTTGACTGCTCTGCAGCCGACTCGACAGTGCGTTGATCCACAAGCTCTTTCAATAAGAGCTGGTAAAAGTCAGCATCGTCGTAGATATCCTCACTCTCAGTAATCTTCTTGGAAGCCTGAACTGGTGCGCAAGATCGAGGCACTCGCGTGCGCTTGGCAAGCCGGCCGTCAGGATTGGCAAGCTGGTCTTGCAAAGCACTGATGAGCGTCTTGGGCTTGGCGCCCAGTCTGCTTGCTGGAGCGGCCACAGTGACGCTTTGCACCTTGCGAGACCACTTGTCTAATCTGTCTTCTCGGAATTTGATAGCTCTTTGGTCATCTTCTTGAATCTGCTCCCAAATTTGCTGGTTCGAAAAATCAATATCCAATACGCGCTTGCGTTTGCTGCCCGCAGCAGTTGGTGGAGCCAGGTTTACTCGAAGGTCGCTGATGGTGTTTAGCAGCTTAATAGCGGCTTCCTCAGCAGCCTCGTAGGCCTCCGTCTCGGAACTTGAGTCTGATTCCAAAGTGGTGAACGTGTTCGCGGCAACAATTGCTTTTTGAAGTCGGATACGCATGTTAAGCAACCCATCGTAGATTTTCCTCTGTTGTTGAATAGCAAGTCCCTTTTGTACCTCAGTCTGGTTTGATGAAGCGTCCAGAGAAGGCTTTGCAGTTTGTTTGCCTGATTCTTTGTCTTCGTCTTCGTCTTCATCATCCTCGTCTTCATCTTCGCCCTCCTCTTCGTCCTCCTCTTCATCATCTTCTTCATCCTCATCCTCATCGGAGGCTCCACCGTTCAACAATTCATCAAGGCCATCGTCCATATCCTCGTCAGAGTCTCCCTCTTCCTCTTCTTCATTTTCTGCCTCGTCGGAGTCTTCTTCGCCCTCAGATGCAGACATAAAATCCGCTGCAGTAACTCGCTTGTTCTTCGGCTTCTTGGGCTTTGAGCTACCACGGAATACGAAAGAGTCCAATCGCTCGTCATCAGACTCTGCTAGAGCGTTGTCACTGCTGATTTCCGAGTCGCTAGCCTCCGCGGTATCGGCTTCTAAATTGGCAGTCTCCGGATCATCGTATTCAGCGTCGTCGTCTTCGTCATCCTCTTCCTCTTCTTCATCCTCCTCATCGCTGCTCTGCTCTAATGCATTGCGCGAAACTCGAGATCCGCGGTATTGCTTTCCCAGTGAAAGGCCCTCTTTCTCTCTAAGCTTGCTTTTTCCAACAGTCACATAATGCTCCGTGCCAGCATGCTCATCCTCACTGCCACTTCCATTGTCATTGTCGTTATTCACATTGGCTTCGGGGTCGTAATCTACCTATAATTAGTATATAATAGATGGTTAAGAAAGAAAATACCAAATTACAATACCTTTGACCAATTCCTCATCAGGATCTTGGAATGCTTTTGCGCGTCCTTTTGCTTTGGCCATTTCGAACGTGATCTCGCTTGGTTGTGAGTTTGTTAAAGCCCCACGCTGGGATTTTTTCTGCCGTTTAGAAGCAGCTGCGACTAAACTTTTAGGCGGTGAATCATGGCAAAAATTAGCTTGCATGAATTGCAAGCAGGCCGAAATACACTAACCATCTATGGCTCATATAAGTGGGTCTGTTGATACTGTCCCCCCAATATTACATGAGTGAGCTTCTTAGGACGCAATTATTACTCGACGAGTAGAGGGCTAATATTTGCCAAAGTCGGCATCTTGCGCCACATGAGTTAATGATTCAAAATCAATTGAAATGACCTATGCTTTACTGTTGATTTCATAGTGTTATTAGATCTTCCAGCGTAATTATCAACAATGCGCTCTACTGCCTCGCTACTCTTTCGAGCTGTAAGAGCTCTTCAGCATGAAAATCCACTGGTGGGACTTTAACGTTTTATAGTAAGAGGCTCCTACTGATGATATCCTAGGGTCTCCCTCGATCGGGTACTCCGCCAAACTGGCCGAAACGACCTCAGAGGCGAAAGATTACCGGTGTAGACAAAGTCATCGCCGTCTCTTCTGCCAAAGGCGGCGTTGGTAAAAGCACTGTTGCTGGTGGGTAGTCCTAATTCTGTCCATTTCAGAAGAACCAAGGAGCCATGGGGCTAGCTCACAATTGATACGAAACAGCAAACTTATCACTGGCCTTTGCTAGACTTGGATTCCGCGCTGGAATATTGGATACCGACATTTTTGGCCCATCTATTCCGACCTTGTTCGATCTATCAGGGGAGCCCAGGCTATCCAGTAGTAAGTAAAATGGTTCTCAATACCAAGATGATACTCTGACTAACATAATTCTAGACAATCAGCTAATGCCTCTAACAAACTACGGTGTTAAGACAATGTCAATGGGCTATCTGGTGGGCGAGAGTGCTCCAGTTGTATGGAGAGGACCAATGGTTATGAAGGCGATTCAGCAACTCCTCCACGAAGTAGATTGGGGTGGTTTGGATATTCTTGTGTTGGATTTGCCTCCCGGGACAGGTGATACGCAGTTGACCATTACCCAGCAAGTTATTCTAGACGGTAAGTAACTGTTTCTTCTTCACAAGGAGCACAATTCTTTTCATTCTCTCGAATGCTAATCAACCCAGGGTCTGTTATCATCACTACGCCACACACTTTGGCAACGAAAGATGCGGTCAAGGGCATCAACATGTTCAAAACAGTTGGCGTCAATATCCTGGGCATGGTGCAGAACATGTCTCTTTTCAATTGTCCTCACTGCCATCAGGATACTCACGTGTTTGGATCAAATAAGAAGGTGGAGAAGCTATGTCAAGAACATGAAATTGAGTTTCTAGGAGACATCCCGCTTCATCCCAACATCGGTGATGATGGAGAGAGAGGAAAGCCGACTGTCGTCGCTGAGCCATCCAGCGAACGAGCGTCAAGGTTTCTCGATATAGCTAAAGCTATTTGCCCCAAGATCGATCTAAAGGAACACGGGCATCATAATCACTAGCTCTTCCTGTTCTCCTATTCAAGCAGAGAATAAAAATAAAAATAATATACTTAGACGGCATGCTCGGAGATTTAAACCTCGTTTGATGAAAGGGTGGTCGTTTGAACCTGCCATCGTAACTTAGCAATGCATTCCACATCCCAAAGGGGGCCGCCTATTCTTGAATAAAGCATGTTGTATTTTGCCAATTGGCAACCAAGATTCCCATAACCTAATTCTTCTCTCGAAGCCGCGATATCAAAATTCTGGTGTAAAAAAAGCCAAATGCATAAATGTTAGCCTCTTCAACAACTTATCGCAAGGCATATTACCGCGGTATCAACAATAGTTTTCCAGCTCCCTAACGCCTCTGATTCCTTTGACATCAATTCGAGCTTTTCCATGCTGCCTAATATAGGCAAGGCATTCTTAGTCGAGTTCTTCATTAACTTGGTAGATGTGACGACTACGTGTAGGGTCCTTGCTCATTGACTTGCCAGAGCCAGTAAATCCAACTAATTCAGAAACGTTAGCAAAAATGTATCGCCCATATCAAGATTTATGTGAGACTTACCTCTCCCATGGATTCCCTCAGGTGTACGAAACATAGAGTCCTTCCTGTTAGATTTACCAAACTTTGACTTGGCGTTGAAATCTTGCCATTTGGACTTGCCAGCTTCTAACTCTTTATTGGCCTTGATCTTCTTTGGCTTTGGTGGTTTGGCAGCATCTCTTTCTGCATCTGGCTCTTTCTTCGCCTCTGGGTACATCGTGGCGCCGGCCGAGCTGACAACTCCGGGAGCCGGCGTAGTGGACACCGGGGTACTGGATGCCGATGCAGGGCCTTCGGCTTTTCGTTTATTGGAAATAGGGCGAATATCTCTTGATCGAAGCGTCTCAGTGTTGTCGTAGGTCTTGAACTTTACGATATAGATAGGATCCGTCGATGATCCCGTGATGGAAGTGATACGCGCCGGATAGAAACCCTTATCGCCCGAAAGCCATTTTGCCATGACGGAATCATTGACCTGGTATTGCACAGCAACTTCTTCCTTTTCCTCAACCGGTGGTGCAGCCTTTTTGAATGCAGGATGGTTCTCTTTTGACCACTTGGCCGGCTCTGGGGGAGGCGCGGCTGGTTTTGGATCAGGTTTGGGCGCCTGCTTCGACTTCAGATCGGCGATGTTTTCATCAAGGAGATCAACAAAGCTCTTGAGCTCTCCTTGGAGCGCATGGAGTTCAACATTATCGGGGTCATCGCGGATTTGGGCAAAAACGAGGTCCAGCTAAACTCGTGTTAACAGCCGGTTTCAGGGTGGAAAATGGTATCAGGGCAGCAAGAGTCTCGGTTCGTACCTGTTCCTGATATGTTTGCCGCTCTGCCTGGAGCTCCGAGATTGAAGACATCGTTCAACTAATGGCTCGTATGTGCAATGGAGAAGGTCGTGACGCTTTAGAGTTCAAAAAAAGGCTAAAGCTCAAACTGCGACTCCGTAAATGCTCTGTATCATGTATGGAGATAAGAATCCGGCTGTGGGGCGAGAGTACTTGTATCAAATGTTGTAGAAAGTCACGTGATGATTCATACCAGCTGCAATGCAGCTGGTGACGTTATATTCGTCCTTGTATGAACAGAAAGATGCGCCCATTGATAACCCATTTTCTAGCTAACTTGGAATTATGATTTTAACATGCCGAGTGGTCCAATTTTCGGAACCTACGCATTGTTGTTACGATGAGTGGAAGAGCGAGGAATTTATCAGCTTTGATCTGTAACCACTCCGGGATCGGGGCTAGAACGAATAGTACGCGGATCGTTTCGATTTCGTCGCCTGGTAGCACTCCAAAACTCCCTACAAAATCTTTTATTTTACTATTAACAATCACTAAACATTTCAAGTCCTCCTATTGGCGGTAGGTGCTGCTTTTGTAGGCTAAAATGGAAAAGGGGGACGCGGCAATGGAGCGTTCCGAAAACCCAACGTCATTGCTACATTGCGAGCAAGGGTGTAGGTGTCTCCAAGTACAGCGTGGGAACAAGCTTCCCACAACCTCGAGAATATTGGGCAACGATGCACAGGTTGGGCAACTCTAGGCAGCAGCTATATGGCCCAGCATCACGTACCCCGGATAGAGCCTGAAAACCCCATGGGCTTTTAATTACATCGAGAGCCGTGGGGAGCGTGTAAGACGGCTTTGGCACGCAGAGCCTCGCTCAACCCGCACAACTGGCTGCGCGCTCCGACAGGTTGCATGGCCAGCCTCATAGTTGGTAGAGGGCCTAATCTCGAAAAGTTGTACAAAGGGCCCTTCACCGGTGCGCCACTCACCTAAACATTGGAACATTGAGCGAGCCCATTTTGGGAGAGCGAGATTGGACGGTAGCACTACCTGATGCGGCCCAAGAGCAGCGTGGAACGCCAAGGAAGTACAGGAATCCAGGATGGAGCAGAGACAGCGCCCGTTTGGTACTAGGTAGCAGCCAATGCGTAGTATGACGCAGATTATGCCATGGCACCGAATAAGGTGGTTGATTAGAGCTAAGACATTGTTTTGCCTGCATTCCAGCCAAGCAACAGAAGACGAGAGAAAAGAGCTGGGAACAGAGAAGGAAGAAAGAAGGGAAATTGACAATAATAACAATAAAGCTGTAACACAATGCCAGTGCTAGCAGTACTAATACTTAGTAGATGGACCGAAAGCTTAAGTTGTTGACCCCATTACGTACCTTAAGGTATTTCCTGTTAGCTCCTGGTATTCCGCACCTTGTATCAGCATTTCGATGGCCAACTCTGATGGGCCACAAAAAGAGCAAACAAAGCAGAAGCCCGACAGAAGCCTCGCCGTCCAGCCTCAACCACTGCGCTGGCCCGGCCACCCTCCATCTCCTCTTCTCTCCTCCCGTCTCTCCGGCTGCATCAAAGACCCGGTTCGGCGGTCTGTCTCGGGAAGAGCGACTATTCCTTTATTAGGGCATGACAATTACACTTTGTTCAACCCTCCTCCACCTGCCGCGAGCAGCAAACGCATCGCACTTTTTTTTCTCCTAAAGCCAGCCCAGTCACCGTCTTTCCGCCTCTCTTAAAGCTCCTCGTCTCCTCGTCCATCGGTCATCCTGCATCCTGCATCCTTCATCCCTTCCCGGCCGCGCCAATTCACAATCCCAGCCCTTTTGCCGCTCGGCCGTGCTGGACGCCTGGAGCACTTTTTTTACAGGTGCCGCCGTCAATTGACCCCCCTGGACCGTCCGGAAGCCCGCCCGTCGCATCGCGTCGCCTTGAGCCGACATCAACCACCCTTTATAGCCATTCACACGTGTCTCACCCTCCACCAGGAGCCCTTTCGGTGCCGGCTTTAGCAGGCCACAGGCACTTACAAGCCCGCCGTCCATCGAGTCCAGAGCTCTGCGCATCGCATCGCATCACCCCAATCGAGATCGAGGCGGCTCTTCTGCAGTTCCTCTACCGTAGTGACAGAAGAGCCATCGCCAACCGGTTCGTCTTGAGCAATCTGGCCCGGCGTGGCCCAGCCAGCGCAAAACCACCGCAGCCATGGCGTCCGAGAGTGACCAAGACAGCGCATCTGCATCTGCATCTGCATCTGCCGCGACCGGGGGCCAATCAAAGCGCCCTCCCCTCAACCATCACGCCAGCGACCAGAGCGACGCCAACACTGTCACCTCCTCAGGCCATCCGCATCACCGCCCAAAACACCAGAAACAACGCCACGTTGGCCGCCTTCACGGCCGTGTGCCCTCTTCCAGCAAGGTTCTGCACAAGCCGCACAACAGCTCGTCTAGAATCAATCTGGCCAGGAAGCAGGGCTCTCCAACCGACCTCGAAGCCCAATTCGCTCAGCGACCCGTGCCGCACCGCCGCGCGACCAGCGAGGTCAAATTGACGCAGCCAGGCTCAGATACGGCCATCCCCAAGAGCTTATCCCAGGGCAACCTGAAGCGCAATCGTTCACACGTCGAGATCAGCAAGCGCACAAAGTCCTCTTCCTCTGACAAGCTAAAACGTAGTGCCAGCGGTACCGGTATTCACAAAGCCACCAAATCCCAGGTTCACTTCGACCTCGGTTCGGATGACCCAGAAGACGAATGGGTTGATGCCAGTGGCTCTAATTCGCCTTATTTGTCGCGAAAGGGCTCATTAAATAGCAGCACGCATTCTTCTTTCCCTCCCGGGAGCAGTGCGGCAAATTCGCGCCCGCAGACTCCAAGCGCGTCGACTGCAGCGCCAGCGGTGGCATCATCAATAGAAGAATCAGCAGAGGCCTCGACGGAGGAATCGACAGCGCGACCGGAATTATCGTCATCGCCCCCCCGTAAAGCAACAGAGCGAAAGGATTACCCGACGACGCGACTACTACAGAGAACCTCGTCTCACGGCGCTCCACCTCAAATGTCCACAGAAATGGCAAAGGCTACTCCCACGCACATATCGCCGGCCTCGACCAGCCACGAGCCCTCTCCGCCGACCGGAAGCCAGCAAGATGGACTTATTTCGCGCTTCGTCGAAGTCGTCCCCGGCTCAGGCCTCACCAGCGAGGGTTCATTCTACAACCCTGTTCGCGGAGGAGGCTCTCATCGATCTGAGGACCTTGTTCGCCGGCCGCATTCAATGGCGAACTTATCAAGATCCCACGAGTATCATGCTAGCGAAGATGTGTCCCCGATAGAGAGTGATATTAGCGCTCTTGTACCTAAACCTGCCAGAAGAACAGCTGCACCCTCGGCAGTCACATCGCGTACACAGCAGAAGCTTAACCTGCAGCGCGCCAGTTCATCTCTTGAGCCCGGACAAGCCGTCCCAGGTCTTGGTGGACCAGTAGGAACTGGGCCTTTAATTGGTATTGGAGATCCGGGACATGACGGAGGCAACAGTCGAGACCCCCGTGTTACTAAGCTCTTGGAGCGGACGGGAATGGAATATTTGGTCGTCCGGCGTCACCAAAATCCCATCGTAAGGTCACTGAACCGCCTCAGCCACATCCCGGGAATGGACAAGACCAAGAGGATCCCTCGTACCAATACAGGCTCAACGACAGCCAGTAAGCGGTCGACGGATCCCACAGCCCGCCATATTCGAAACATTAGCATGCCCGAGGGACGCCAAGCACCCTCAATCAAACGAACGGCCTCGGTGAAGACAAACGGTGCAGGCTCGAGCTACGAAGGAGATGATATGAGCCGACTAAACGAAAGACTTAGTGGCTCCAGCTTGGTTGGAGGCGAGGAGGAGGATGGTATGACCGCTCTCCTTCGCAACCTGTGGGATAAGCCAATGGATCTCAGTGCTAGCACAGATTGAAGAAGTTCTGCGATACCATGGGGCGGAAAGAGCGCAACAAGAGCCGTTTACACGACGAGCATCAAATAGACAAAGCTATGGCTCGACTTTTAGTGGACTGAGACATGATAAATTCATGAAACAAAGATCAAGATGAATTATGCTGGCGCATCAGCAAGTATATATGGCGAAGGGAGGCATTGTCTACCCCCGGAGCATGAGAGCCGGTCAAAGAGCTCACTAACAGCGACGAAACCTTTGGCGCAACTTTATTTTTTCTTCTTCCGCTTGACCAATTAACTGGGGGACAATATTTTTGGTGGTTTTCGGAGTTTATAGGATACAATGTGGAAGCACGGTTTTGTATCTCCTGTTCAACATAACGGTATTTGTAGATGCAGAGGTACTATTGTATAAAGCGTAGGGGAAGCAGCGGAGGAAATACATTTGCTATGCGAAAGGGGATATAAGCGTAACTCAATACATAGAATTTTAATGACTTATTCTCTTTTGCCTTTATCTCTTTATTGGCCTTTCTTTCATGATGCAGCTACACAATGGTTGATCAAGCAAATTCTATCCACTGCGAGGAGTCAGATTCAAAGCAAAAATTGACGTACAGGCACAAATGGCACTCATAGAATTGGATATAAGCTAAATATACAGCAAACTGACAATATCTAATACACAGTAACGCCTATCCCATTCGTGATAGTATACATATACAAACATAATCGTGAAATTTTAAGAGCAGGGAATTGGATGCCAAAGACGCCATAGACACATTAATCATTTAGGCTCAAGACTTATTAACGGCGTTGTGGCGAAAGAATGGCTGAGGGTTCTGCTCTCGCTGGTCGCCTCCGATAGCCTTCCACCACACGTCTGTGCTCCATCGGATGATTCGCTCTGCGCTTCCTAGAGGTGTGGCAGCAGGTCGGACATCCAGGTAGAAGACGGGTTCTCCCGTTGGCTCGGGCTCTCCAGAGTAGTAATCGATGACGTATCGAATCTCTTTCTGCTCTCCGTTGACATTTCGTGAGACAAACCAGTCGTGGCGATCGAAGGGAAGATCAGTTCTATATCTTGTTAGCATTTTTCGATCTGATAGAGATTGGATAGAAGGCTTCATCTTACCCAAACTTGGAAGGATAGATCCAGCCCAGGACTTGCAACATCGTGGCTTTGGGGGTAAGGTCCTTGGGACGGCCTTGGAATCGGATGAGTGTTGGGGTGACGTTTGCGCCATCCCAGTTGCGATCCATCTCCTCTGGTGCGTGCTCTTCTCCCCGCTTGCAGACCTGCCATCCTTTGTATAGTCCTCGTGCGAAGCGCTCTTCCCAGCCAATGATTTCTTGCCATGCACCCTCGTTCAGAAAGTTGTGGACAGAGACCATAGACTCAACGGCCGTAATGTCGGTATCGGTATATCCCTTGCGCAGCAAAGCGTTGTACATTTGCTGGGGCGAAGGGTACTCCCACGTGCCCTCGCCGTCTCCCCTAGGAATGGTAGATTCCTCTCGCTCGACCGGCAGTGCCATCGTCTGATTAGCCGCGGGCTTCTGTGACAGATCTGGGAACATGTAGTTCAGAGGGTTGAGTTGGGAGAGCACAGACTTGGGCTCTTCCTTCTCTCGGGCGGCATGGGGCACCGGGCATCCAGACGTCGGTGGTGGTGGCGAGCCATGAGGCACTGGGCATCCAGATGCTGGCGATGGCGATGATGAACCATGAGGTACGGGGCATCCGGAAGCTGATGATTTCTCGGAGGGCTTGGATTTGTGTGGGTTGAAGGAATCGGCGGATTTCTGGTGCATTGGACAACCGGCCTACTATACGTGAGCTTCTACAAGATTTGCGTCGCAGATCGATAATCATACCGGAGGCTCTTTGTTCGATGACATGGGCGGGTGTCCCGCAGGAAGCCCAGCCGGAGGAGAGGCAGGTTCAGCCCAAAACCAACCCATTGTGAGAAATGAAAGGGATAGGAGATATTAAACAATTAAAAAGAATAATAAAAAATTTGAAGCGTTGTTTGCTGCATCTACGCAAGGGAGTTGCTGAGAAATTCGGAGAATAGCAGAGTGGATGAGATCTGAGGCTAAAAATTTCTTAAGCTAAATCGGCCAAGCCCGAAACTTCTTTTTTTTGTTCTGGCCCAGTGCCTATAAGTGGGCACGTGTTTACCCGGGAAATCACCGTGTCAATCATACGTCACCGAGTCGGATTCCCGTGTTGCAGGGATTCGTGCAGAAGAAGCTTGTGATTCCGGGTCGATGCTCTATTTTTCCCTCTCTTCCATTTTCCGGTGTGTTTGAACCGCGGAAACTCTTCATGAGTATTCGACTATGACAGTAGCCCGTATCGGCCTGGAATTGAGTCCGCCGATATGAGGGCTGGCTTTGTCTTTGGCCGGCTTTGCGGGCGCACCTTGTGGCGGCCGCATGCGCTGCGCCAAACTATACGTCGGAGCGGTGCTGAGTCGTGTAATTGGATTCACATAACGAGGCTGCCAGCATGGAAAGGAAAACCAAGGGCCCGGATAACGTTGCATGCATCGGCTGGTGCAGCTGCACTCGGCACAGGAGCTTTTGTTCAGTTATTACAGACGGATAATGGAGACAATGATGAGACCGGCGAATCTCGCATGTTGGAAGCATCCAGAGCTGAGATCAGGAAGTCCATTGACGATGACGACCGCGGAATATCTCGAATTATACACGAGATTTTACTTCTTTGGGACACTTATGTCGTGGAGCCAATTTGCACCGGAGTCAGGTTTCTACATTTGGTGGTTATTTTCGTACCCGTCATTCTTTCTGTCCCTGCAATCTGGTTTGGCCGACGGCACCCTGACAAAGATGGCGAACGAAGCGGCACCCTTTGGTGGTATGGCTTTCTTGTGCAATCCATGGAATTGGCAGGCCCGGCATTTATCAAGCTCGGACAATGGGCGGCATCGAGAACTGACATCTTCCCCACGGCCATGTGCGATACAATGTCGAAGCTGCACTCGAATGCTCCGGCTCATTCCATGCATGTCACCCGTAAGACGGTTGAGGCTGCATTCAACGGACGTAAGTTCGAGGACATATTCGACGAATTCTACGAAACACCTCTTGGAGTCGGTGCAATTGCGCAAGTGTACAAAGCAAAGCTCAAACCTGATCTTGCAGCACCACAAGATCTTGAGCCCGACTCGCGGGGGTCACGGCTACTATCTCAGAATGTAAAGCACCAAGTGAGGACTGTATTGAAAAGCTCCCCAAAGCAGGTCCCATCAACCTACGTCGCAGTCAAGGTACTGCATCCCAAAGTGGAACGCATAGTGCGGAGAGACTTGAAGATTATGGGCTTCTTTGCTTCGATGCTTAATACCATCCCTACAATTGAATGGCTATCTCTACCGGATGAAGTTGCTCAGTTCGGCCAAATGATGAAACTTCAGCTAGACTTGCGAATAGAAGCCGCCAACTTGGAGACTTTCAGAAAGAATTTCAAGGACAGGACGACGGTCTCGTTCCCTTTCCCCTATTCTGAATTCACCACCCGCAATGTCCTTATTGAGGAATTTGCTCAAGGCATACCCCTCGCAGACTTCATGGAGAGCGGAGGCGGTGTCTTCCAGCATGATATTGCCAATGAGGGATTGGACGCTTTTCTCAGAATGTTGCTGCTGGATAATTTTGTCCACGCCGATCTGCACCCAGGCAATATTATGGTCCGCTTCTATCAATCCGCAAAACCAGATCTTCGATTACGCCGGTCTCCTAAATCACCTAAAACACCACCTGCCTCAAATGACGACCAACTAGACGTCACGGAGCAAGTTTTAGAACGGCTACGCCCATACCGACACCTCAAGGATAGATCAGCGTGGGAAGCCGAACTGGCCAAGATTGATGCGGAAGGGTATCGTCCGCAGCTTGTTTTCATAGATACAGGGCTTGTAACAGAGCTGAATGCGCCCAATCGCGACAATTTCCTAGCCTTGTTCCGAGCTGTCGCCGAGTTTGACGGCTACAAGGCTGGCCATCTGATGTGCGAGCGCTGTCGTCAACCTGAAGCTGTGATTGATAAGGAGGTATTTGCTCTTAAAATGCAACATTTGGTACTCAGCGTGAAAAGCCGCACACTTGCACTCGGCAACGTCAAGATTGGCGACATCCTGCAGGAAGTTCTCTCTATGGTGCGCAATCATCACGTTCGCCTAGAGGGCGATTTCGTCAACGTCGTCATCAGCATTCTCCTTCTTGAAGGCATCGGTCGAAGCCTAAACCCCGATGTTGATCTACTAAGCAGCTCACTTCCGATTTTGAGACAACTAAGCGCCCAGAGTGGTGCAGAGATGGCGAAACACGGCGATTTCTCGATGATCATGTTATGGATGGGCTTGGAGACGAGAAAGTTCCTGCAAGCCAGTGTTGACGATGTAAGTGTCTTTCATTTTGAGGTTGTGTCTCTTATCAATGTTCTTTTTGCTAACCATGTGTCTAGGTGGAACGATGTGTGAAATACGATCTCCTCTCACCCAATGTATAAAATACTCGAGCATGCTCGCTGTAGAGTAGAGAGTAGGCCTTTTGTTTTGTGATACACAGAGCGGCATACGCGTTGTAATACGCAATTATTGTAAAATTATGTAACATTATACGAAAGACGTTCTTATTGGGACAACCCAAATGATACACAAGACAGAGTTTATGGTAACACGGTGGTTTTATAGACAATCAAATGACTCTAACTGTACGATTTTGGTGGTTGCATATAAATTTCTGAGCTCTTGACGATAGTGGCCTCTTCCTTTCCATTATTAGAGGAAGGATGCAATGTCCTGACCAGAGGCAAAATTCGATGCTCAATTTTGGTCCGACTTGCTATATATCTGCCTGTAAGCGTAGAAGCACTAATTCCAACGAACAGCATGAAGAATAAATTTCTCTCGAATCTCTGCCTCTATTATCCTAATTTAGGAAATATAACAATTCAACATCTCTCTACAACAGCCTCTTTATAGAGCCGTCAGATACAAGTATAGTTATAGCCAGCATTAGGGTAGCAAAATACATGCATAAGAGCTGGTTGGCACTCGAGGCAGCCGGCGGCGCGGAATAACCCAAGCGCCTACTCCCGTGTCTTATCTCTTGACCCGCTAAAATTTCCAACAGCTCCTTGTCGACTTTGCACGCTCCAGGATATTTTTTTTGTCGGGCGCTTAATTGCGTCGCAACACGGTGAAATTTCCACAACGCGCTTGGATAAATTTGCAAAAAGCGGTGCATAGTCCGAATACGTCTTCGTGCAGCTCCCAATGGGCGACTCCAACGATTTCGTCCGCCTTCACATCACGCCGTTTGACGCCGAGTTGGCCAAGGTTGTGATTCCTGCCTCAGTCCTCCCGGTCGCTCGTAACATCTCTTACCATACGATTGAAACATTCCCGGAGAATCGATACGGATTCGTCGAACTCCCCGAAGCGGATGCGGAAAAATTGAAAAAGAAGCTGAACGGAGCGACTCTGAAGGGGTGCAAGATGCGGATTGAAAAGGCTCGCCCCGAGGCGCGGACAGAGCCGACTGGCGAGGAAGATCAAGCTCCCGAAAAGAAGAGGAAATCATCTAAAGATGGTAAAGATGGTTCGAAGAAACGAAAGCGGGAGGTAGATGTTTTAGAGGGCGTGGCGCTGCATGATCGCCAGGTAAAGCGAGGATGGACCGAAACACCGACGACGCACAAGAAGAAGGCAAGAAAGGACAAGGACAGCAAAGATAAGGAGAAGAGCAAAGAGAAGGAGAAGAGAAAGCGACTTAAGTCTAAATACACAGAAGGAGAAGAGTGCCTGCTGAAGACAAAGCTGCCGCCGAACACCTTGAAGAACTTGGCTCCCGGAGAGTTGGAACACAAGAAGAGGAGCAAGAAGAAGGGTGGTTCACGAGAAGTTGTCATCCATGAGTTTGAGAGAACCACAAAATTCCCCAGTTTTCTCAAAGCCTCTGTGGCAACGGACCGGCAAAAGGCGACCGAGTACGTGAAAGGAAAGGGATGGGTTGACGAAGAGGGTAACGTCGTGGAGGAGGTAAAGGAGAAGGAAAAACCAAAGGCACCACAACGGCCGAAGAAAACCCCTAAACCTAAGCCAGAGCCTGAAGAGCCGGAAGACGATAGTACCAGCAGCAGTGGTACTTCATCAGAAGGCACATCATCAGAAGACGAGTCCGAGGAGGAGTCTGAAGAGGAGTCTGAAAAGGAGGTAGAAGCTGAGGCTAAGGCGAAAGCTGAAGGAACCCCCAAAGTGCCTCCCCCTGCTGAAAGCAAGGTTGACAGCGAGGAGAAGGACGATGACAGCGATACTTCAAGTGATGATTCGAGTGACGACTCAAGCGAGAGCGAGGACTCAGATGAAGAGGAAGAAGAACCCTCAAAAGCAGCAGAGACGGCAACACCCAAATCTTCATCCAAAGCCAGCGGATCTAAATCCACCCCGGGAAGCACCAAGCCCTTGGCGATCAAAATTCCACCTCCCGAGACAAAAACAAATGTCGAAGTACATCCCCTAGAGGCCCTGTATAAGCGGCCCAAACCCGATGGCGATGCACCCGCGACCGCTCCCAAAGATGAACCCTTTAGTTTCTTCGGAGGCGGGGACGACGAAGAGGAAGAACAGGATTCTGAAGCCGCACTAGCCGCCGCGCCCATGACACCCTTTTCTCGTCAAGATTTTGACTGGCGCAACACGCGAAGTGCTGCTCCAACTCCAGATACAGCTCATCCGTCACGTATGCGCTTTTGGGGCGCTTCTCCCGAGAAGGACGTGGACATGGGAGACGTCAATGCAGCTGATGAACAGGAGGAAGAAGAAGGAGAAGAAGAAGAAGGCTTCGGAGAAGGCGAAGATGATGAAAACCCTGCAGGGGGAAAACATTCCGCCACAACTGATTTCCAGAAATGGTTCTGGGAGAACAGAAGGGACCTGAATAAGTCGTGGATGACTCGCAGGAAGACGGCGGCGAAGGAGAAGAGACACCGGGAGAACAAAGCACGGGCGTCAAAGGCGGTGTAAAGCGCAATCTTTTCTCATCATACTGGCATGATACGGAGTATAGTTATTTTCATTCATAAATTTTTTGTGAAGAATATCTCTGGTACAATCAAACTTTGATGTAGTGTCTGGGTATATTGAATGAAACCTCGTCAATTTGTCCTGTTTTCGGCAAGAATATGCAAAATATCCTCATTTATAAGAAATGTAAAAACAGCATGAACAAAGAGTAGACTGCGTCGATACTATATTTGGTATTCGACTACAATATAACATCACTTTACGATGAGATAGAGATTACTTATCAATGAATTATTAATATTATAATACAGGTGATGCAACATAGGAGAAAGACTACAGAAAACTAATAATACTCGCGTATGTTGATACAATCTAGCTCTTCATCTCCTCATCTCACTCTATTTTCGATGTCTTCCTCACAAATATGAGGCCTGTTATCTTCAGAACACGTATCGCATCGACGCCTATGCAATAATGCGGGACCTCCAACTAGGACTTCCTGTATCCTGGCTCTGTCCTCCACCGACACAGTTGGGCTTTGTTCTGTGAACGACCCATTTCCAGATCTGGGGGTATTCGCTGAATAGTGGCCATGAGCCGGCGAATTGTAAGGAGCCAGAGCTCCTGAATGCATTGTTTCTTTAGAATCCGGGCTTCCAGGTGTTCCTTTATTTTTACTGTTGAAGAATCTGCTTAGAATATTTGGCAGAAACTGATCTTGCAAACCCGGAGCCCTGGAATCGTATGATGCTGTACTTCGACGGCGGTGCCGCGCTGCGCCAATTTGAGTTCCAAAGCTTTTCAAGTTCGCCATCGAAGACTGGGATATGGTTGAACGCCGGGCATTCTGAGCTTCATTGGTGAAATAGCCGGAGGCATCGCGAGATGGGAAACTATCACCGGCCCAAGAGTTTGAAAATGAATTATCATTAAAAGGCGCGTGAGAAGGGCGCTCAGCGCGAGATTCAGCTCCTTGGCAGAACGGTTCAGACGATGGCCTATGATGCAAATCTTCCAAAGTAGCAAGAGGTTTGATCCATTCTCGAGTACAATGGCGTGAAAGTAGTTTCGGAAACGAGGTCATGGATGATGCGACGCTGGAAGCTCCAAGAGAGGTTTGAGAGGCTTCTAGTTTCTGGTCTTGATTGTGGCCATGGCAGGATGAGGTACGACGTGTTTCAGCAGTATTCTCAGAATTCTCATCTGAAGGACTGTCTGTTGCTACAGGAGACTCAGTTGGCTCCCCCGAATGCCCTCCATGCTTCGTCCAGCTGATCGCAGTGATGCTTTGAGGTGAAATTAGTGTCGTTGTGGTCGAAGCTCCTTGCTTCCAGTCTTTTCTGAGTACATTATGCTTGTAATCAGCATCTGGAATGGTAAATGATGTCTGAGGTATGCTCAAGGTAATGGCCGGATCTGCAGCTACAGATGGCCGAGGATTTATGCGATGAGTTTCGCTTTCTGGCTTAAATTGGGCAGGCATTTTGCTCTCAGAAGTGGTTTCTTCCTTGTGCATCCTAGCTTTATCACCGTACTGCGCTGGTCTCGTGAATTCCAACAGGGCAGCCTCGATGACACTCTCGAGATCCCGTTGTTCAGATGATGATGCCTCATCTTTTTCTCCGCTGTTGCTCGTGGTATAAACTCGTTCTTGTGGTCGGATTGTGTGCAGCTGGTATATTATACTCTTGGCTATGAGTGGAATATCACGGCGGTTCACTATAACGCTTGACTCATCGCTAAGCTGTTCTTCTTCTGCGTCACTTCTTTCAAATCGATTAACCCTTTTATTGGATTTTGTTTCTAAATCGATAATCGCCTTTTCTTGAATAGGCTCTGCTGCGGTAGGCCAGCCATTCTGGTATTCTGGAGTCGAAGATACCGGTCGATGTCCAGCATCGACGGTCACCTCGTCTCGATTAGCTGTTTCAATAAGATATCCTACGTGATTCTGCTTGATGCGAACCAAACGAGCTGGTACACTTTCAACTTCATACTCGTGTGAATTCGAATTGCCCTTTCCTTTGGTCAAATACCAAGCTAAGCCGGGGACATTGGGATTAATGATGTAGTAGCACTTGGGACTCCGTACTGGTTGACTGCTCTGGCGCTTTCTGTACGGTTTCTCTGCTGTAGCAACATCAAAATCAACAACAGGGGAAGCAATTTGACTTCTCGCCCTGCGCCGGGATATCTTAGATGGCAGATGAGAAGATATAGAGCGGGTCGTCTCAAAGGCCATCTTTTGCTTTTCAGCAGACCGATTCTTGATCGACGCAGAGTCCCGAGCAAGATCGAAGTAGCTCCCAAGCTCAGACCCACGATCTAATTGAACATTATACTCTTCCATGGCGGTAAATGTACCAGCTCCCAACTCGCCAAAGTCTTGTTGCAAAGGTATGGCGGAGGCGACCGACATGGCTCCCGCATCACTGGCTGAAGGATTGGCTATACAGGATTGACCTTCCAGAGGCGTTATATCCTGCCGGCTCGGCCCAGCCGCAGACTCGTTCCCGCATGTGCTCTAATTGCGATCGTGAGCCGCTGCAAAGCCGGGGTAGTCGAGATAGACTGCTATTGGAGAAGATCCTAGCTCGTGACCCTCTGTTTCGATAAGATCGGCAAGTGACTGGCGTATGACGTCTTCCATCGCGGACACCATTTTTGATTAGCGATTTCAGTTAGAAAACCGATGTCGTCAAGCCGATCTGTGGGTGTCGGCACTCGTAATTGACCCAGCTGGAGAAATAAGCGCAGTGGGGTTGGAGGCTGGGGCTGATGGTTACATGAGGCTCTATGAATATTGTGGTTTACCAAGGATGCAACCAGCACTGTTGACTAGTGTGTAATTTAGGTAGGAGGGGCGACTCATGCAATCATAGATGATGGAAGGGAAAAAGAATATTAAAGTGAGAATAATTATATCAGATGCCATCAACGAAGCCAAGACTAAAACCTGGTGGCTGATACTTGAGGCGATCGCGACGTTGAGTGAAGAGCGCTAGTGGTGATGAAGTGATGATCGCCTCAGAGAAGGTGTACCGCGCTATCGCTTCAAGAGCAGCTGCCCGTTGATCTTGAAAGGAAGCTGCTAGTGAGATTCATCCCACCAATCTGTTTGGCGGAGGTTTAATCGTGAAACAAGGTCCTGTAAACGGCTTTGTGCGGCGACTGGCTGAGACAGCGCCGTCATGGGTGTCATAATGTTGCTTCATGCATTAGTGGTGACGATGCTTCAGAGTCACGTATGACTTCACCGTGATATGTGACATAATGAGTAGCATAAACTGATATGTTTGGCATGAAAGAAAAAAAAAAAAAAAAAAAAAAAAAATGATGAAATTTTGAAATAAATTGTACTATTTAATTGTTCTGTTACAAAAAGAGGCAGACGCGAGCCAAAGCGAATGGAAGCAGGATTGTCTTGGTGTTGTTGATTTAATGTCAGCTAGCCGAGACAAGCGCTGGACTATACATGCAGCGAACATCCTGGCTCCCGAGACACAAATTAAATATGCGCATCACGGAACATAGGTAAACTAAATCCCTGGCATTGTGAACCCCCAATCCTTAATTGAGCTGGAATAAGAGAAAGGTGGCGTTCATGCATGCATGTTCTGCTCACTGCGGACGGCTTCGGTTGTTGCAAGGCGTGAGCTCTGATGTGGTTACGTTGCCCAGCGACAGGCCAAACAAGCAATGTAGTAGAAAGAGTGTCTTCTACAGTAGTATCAAGCTAGCAGAAGGTCTTAACCTTTCTCTCTCATATATCTAAATGATCCGAAACGTGCGCTCCTCACACTTATCAAAATACATCCTGCCTCCCTTCTCATCAGCCAAAGAATGGAACAACCCAACTCGCCAGTATTCATCGTCTGCCTTTCCGGTCGGATAGAGTAAAAGGCCATGCATGACTTCAAGTGGCGGGTCGTCCTCTTTGATTTCCCACTCCTGCGGCTTCCTGGAAAATGCGCTCGCATTCTTCGTATAGCTGCTGGAAATGAGCAACATCATGATTGCATGAACAGAATCTCCCGCTTCTGAGAGCTGCTTACCGCGATCGTTTGTCACTCTCCAGTCGAGAGCACACTGAGCGACGTACTGCTCATCTTCGATAGCCAGCCACTCGCACTGCACATTAAGGTAAGGAGATACAAGAGGCAGCATTTGGAGCCTTCCGCCAGGGATATTGCAAGCTTTTCCACGTATCAAGATGTGTCCACTACGTACGCGACCATATATATCACCTCCATAGTTCCTCGTCTTGGCTTCAAGGATCTCGCACTCGGGCTGCATTATCCCGTCCGAAAGGTCAAAGTGTAAGTTAGTATGGTGGCTTGCCCATGACCACGATGGCGCAATGTATTCCGGCGGTTTTGATAATTGTCTCATGAGCCCTCGAAAAGTCTTGCGCTGCCTTCTACCGATCTTCCAGAGCAGGCCACGATGGAGATCCTTCTTCCACAGACCAGCCACATATGTATCTCTGCTCTTGCTGGCTACAAGCTTCGCATACGAAGCCACCGCAGAAAGCCTATCAGTCTCGTACGAGAGATTCTTTCTGCAGTAATTGAGCATTGGGTAATACCACCCGTCATAATCATAATCGCCTCTCCATGGTTCGGACGAATGAATAATTGAAATTTCGGCACTCTCATCAAGGCGATCCAATTTGTCGTCAATGATTGTGTCTTCTGTTCTCATTATGTCGACAGGCTTGAGGGAGTCCCAATACATCATAAGCTGTCCAAAATATAGTTTTCTCATGGAAAACATATCCTCTTGAAACGTCCAGCCGCGAGTCTGCCAAGGTGAAGCCTGAAGTTCCAACGAGACTGGTCGATCTGAGAAGCTAGGTGCATCACGTATGGCAGACTCTGCATCTGCATAGGAGAAGGGCATATGGCGAAGAAAAAACGAGCCGCGAACATCCCACTGGCAGTTTTGGTAATTGATCCTGATACTTGGGTTCCGCTCTAGGAAGCCTTCGTTGCACGATGATATAGGCAGCAGTATAACCGTGGCTAAAGAATTTTGAAAAATCTCTGCCATCATTCGGGACTCCTTCTCCCAGTCTTCCCTGTCATCTTGAATGATGCACAGAGCATCGATCCATATGTATTTCACGCCAAGCGCTCGTGCAACGCGCACGGTATCTTGATATGCTCTGGGCATGGCGCCATAAGAGATGGACTTTTGTAAATGAGAATAGTTACTTTTTGTAGTCTTCAGCGAAGGTCCCTTTTCCCCCCAGCAGTAGCTCAGAGCCAAGTACGGCTGAGGCTTTTCAACCATGTCGGGATATCCATGAGTCTCCACAAGACGAATCAAGCCCGACTCTTTTCTACTCTCAATATGCAACAGTCTTGTAGGCCGGAAGAGTGCCTTTAGGGCAGCCTTTTCCTCTTTGCTGCTGCCCAAAACCCATTTCTTCAATGTGAATATGCCGGCTGGCGATATCACACTATCGGGAATACGCTTTGTGCAAATGTCAAATACTGAAGCGAGCTCATCTGAAAACCCGGCCACGTTAGAGAATTGTCTCAAAAGAAAGAGAGCTACCATTTATCATACCATTCAAATTAGCACTGACACGAAAGGTAAGGTAGCCAAATCTATGCCGAGGTCTAACAAAGGCAGGGCTGTGCACGGTAAACGCTGTCAAACCAGCGTTCCAATAATGGCGGATCCGTTCCATCTCGATCGTATCGTTGGGAAGGCGTTCCAAACGGTACCTCTGGAAATGCTGGATCATGGCATTTCGAAGAAGGCAGCAGAAACCACATCCAGCGTCTGCGGACTCGGCCAGGCGTGGAAGTGAGGGAACTGTATCCTTGCGGTGATATTCTAGATCCTCTTCAAACCCAGGGACATCTGCTTTCAACTCTGGAGGCTTTCTACGATCCCAGCCGGTGGTATGTGCAAGGCGTACGTTTTCTAGCTGCAACACGCTGCAGTGCTGGCATAATTTCTGAGAATCGCTCAGAACGGATTCTGGGATATCTGAGAAGTTATAGTGGAATGTATCTTTGGGGGCTCTCTTTGTATGAGATGGGGTTTCGATTGTTTTTGCAAAATATTCGAGTTGGCCGCGCCCATCAAAAGTAAAGAGGCCTGCCATGGCTTTTTGATACTAGATATCTAGTAAATGAGGATCTGCCCGGAAAGATTGGACAGTGTTTAGCCCAGCCGTTGGTGATGGCTTGTGTCTCATTTATTCGCAGCAGTTGTGGATATACCATGTCAGCTCCGCCCTGCTGCCTATGGAGTAGTTGATGCAATTTATTCCTTGAAGTCCGGCGGCTGATGTATGTCTCAATTGTCAGTGATTACTGATCATATCTGCAAGCCATAAACGCAGTTTAAGCCAGACGACTTCGTCTTCATCCTATACTTATGATGTTGGCACCGCAACTTCGTGGGCTAATGCATGGTGGCAATTATATAGTGAAAAGACAAGATACATATAGATTTCACATTGTCAACTAGTATACTAGCTTTAGTAACATTTAAGTTGGCTTAAACTCTGTGATAGACAGACTGTATTATTATCGCAAAAACTTCAATCGCGATCTATCTATTTATAGTAGCCCCTATCTCATCGCTTTGATATGTGCCCTCAGATGCAATAGGCATATAGATTCTAGCATCATTACTTCGCTAATCAAAAACAATTTTCGAGCCAGCAAACGCAGCACCCTTCTGCTGCTCCTTTGCCTTCTTTCGAGCCTCCCAACTGGGATGTAACGGCCCCTCATTATCCTTCTTGGTTGGCTTGGGCGGAGGGGCCGGCCTGCTTTCCTGGTAAGCATTCGCTCCTCCTCGGCCCTGTGAATAGCCTCCTCTACCGCCGGCCCCTGGAGGCGCGCGGCCGCCCTTCTTCCATGGCTTTCGACCCTGGTCGTCTGGTCCTACAGCACCGCGCTTCATGTCCCAGCCGGAATCTCTGCCGCCCTTTTCGGCTTGCTTTTGCAGGTGCTTCGCCTTTGCTCCGTACTTCTTCTCCCAAATGGCTTGGCGTGCGCGCTGTCCACGACGTTTCTTGGGCGGGGCGTCGATGTCGGATGCGGATTCGGATCCAGAGATGTAGCCGCCCATGAGTGTGGGAAGGAAAGTGGAATCGCCCGGCCGAGCTGCTTTCAATGCCGCCTTGGCAGCCCGCTTCTTCTTGTCGTCTTCCTTCTTTTCCTTCTTGCTTTTCGTGGCCTCGGGCTTCGGCTCGTCGTCATCGTCGTCGTCGTCGTCGTCGTCGTCGTCGTCGTCGTCGTCGTTGCTCGACTTCTTTGGCCTCCTCGTCGGTAATGGCGAGGGTGAGCGCGAGCCGCTTATGGAATCTAAATCTTCCTCGTCTTCATCTTCGGCTTCGGACCCTGAGCCGGATACTGATATATCATCTAGATTGACCTTTTCTGTCCCTCGGTACTTTGCCAAAAACTCCTCGTCAAATTCCTCCTCGCTCTCATCAGAAGAGCCACCTAGCAGATCATCATACTTTGTCACCGCAGTTTCCTGATCAGAGCCTTCCAATTCTTCAATTGTCGGCCTAGGCTCGTCTGCATCGGAGCCAAAACCCTCAAACTCAGATTCGCTGTCAGGCTCTTCTTCCACGGGCTTTTGCTTCTTCGTCTTCTTCTTTGAGTCGTTTGAAGGCTTCACATCCTCCTCCTCGCCACTCTCCTCATCTTCCCTATCTGCGGGCTGCTCTTCTGTGTCTTTTCTCTTGTTCCTCACACGTTTCGACTTGGTGGGAACGGGTACGCCCAGCGTTTCGCAAATGTCTGTAATCGCACGGTCGAGCGCATTTCTGGTTGAGCTCGCACTGCAAAGAATGCTTATGACATTATTCTGCAATGCAATCTCTTCTGGAGAGAGGGTTGGTCGCGGAACTTCAGCGCGGAGCTCCTCTGGGATGTCCTCTGACGTTTCTACGGCCTTGATTCGGATAAGATTTGAGTGCAGATGGTGTCGGGCAGTTTGCCGCAGATCTAGGGACTTTATCCTTGGTGTTAGCTGAAATAGCCCTTTTCACTTGTGAAAGATGATTGATTTGGCTGTGGAACATACTTTTAAGACTTCATACTCGCGCTCTAACCTGGTCTTCTTCGCGACTGTGATTCCAGGCTCGCGCAGCTTAGTGCTGAAGCGCTTTCGCTCAAAGACCTTCGCAGAGCTAAGAGCTCGGAATATATCAATTCGATATTTTTCTAATTTATTCTGTACGGTGTCTGCGACGGAGCGCTTTCGTTTGGGCATGTTGACAACAATTTTTTTTTTTGTCTTGGGCAGCTTGAAGCTAAGATAAGAAGATCTTGATCGCAATTGTCGAAAAAAAATCCAAGACCCCTGTTCAAGATTGCTAGCGTGGTGCGCGCCCGGAAGCAGCACTGTGTGAAATAAGGCGATTTGGTGGGGATGTAGTGCTGCTCTCTCACTTTGGTACAGTGTATGGATATTTGAAGATCGATAGACCGGAGAGAATGGGCCGAATTGCTCAACTTTGAAGATGGTGGGGAATTGAGACTAATATATTACCAATCTTCTGAGTGAGGGGTCGAATAAGAAATCTCAAGACATCGCACAGAGTATAACTGGATAAGAAGAAAGCTGAATAGTTGAAGATCAGGCTTCATTATCTCCAATTTAAATCCTAAGCGCTATGGCGACTCAAAACGTTGATGAGGCTGTTGTGGCCAGCAACCTCTTCAGTGTCGATGGACTTGTGGCTTTCATTACAGGTGGCGGAACTGGTGAGCATCTAACCTGAAAAATCTCCTCTGCTTTATTCGATCAGGCAGATTTATCTTGGGAAATACGGCGTCTTAACCCTGCGCTTTTATGTAGGCATCGGCCTGATGATGGCCCGAGCACTGGCCAGAAATGGTGCAGCCAAGGTCTATATCGGTGGGCGTCGGTTGGAGGTGCTTGAAGCTGCCGCAGCTTCTCTAGGCCCAAATGTCGTGCCTGTCAAGTGTGATGTTACCTCTAAAGAAAGCTTACAGCAGGCCGTTGACTTCATCAAGCAAGACACTGGCTATCTGAACGTCTTGGTCTGCAATTCAGGCATTGGTGGACCTCAGTCTATCCAGCTCCAGGACGACACGTCCATTGAGGATTGGGCAGACTCAAACTGGGATATCAGCTTTGAAGATTACACGAACACTTTTGCGGTCAACACAAGCGCCGTTTGGTATACCTCCATCGCATTTGTGAAACTTCTCGATGCAGGAAACAAGAAGGGCAACCTGGAACAAAGCTCTCAGATCATCATCACCAGCTCCATTGCCAGTTTCAACAAAGCCGCTCCAGGAGGCTGGGCTTATGGCCAGTCAAAAGCGGCCGCAACACACGTAGCCAAGCATCTCTCAGCCGCACTGCCACGATGGAATATCAGGTAAGTGACGTCGTCGTCTACAGGGCGTTGCCATCCGCAAGCAATTTCATTTCAAATAGCTGACGAGTCATTTATCATCTAGGACAAACTGCATTGCCCCGGGATGTAAGTAGTATCAATTTCCGCCATCGGAGTAGGGATGTCATGATAACCTCGGATACTGATATTTGCCGCTTAGTGTTCCCGAGCGAAATGGCCGCACCCATCGTTAACCGCTTCAACGAGAATTCGGATACTCCAGGCAAAGTGCCCGCGCAGTTCATACCCTTGCAGAGAATGGGTAACGACCAGGACATGGCTGGAACCATCTTGTACCTGATTTCAAAGTCAGGGGCCTACTGCAACGGACTTGTCATTGTTATTGATGGTGGACGACTTTTGAGATTTCCCTCATTGTACTAGATTAGTAGATCCTGGAGTATATGTATGTATGCCTTATGTATATAATCAAAACCGGCAAGTACATGTAGTCACCAACACTTCACAATATGCGCATTCTCTGATATAACTTGACTGTAGAGATGATACAGAAAATAGCGGTCTATCACCTTCAAGATTTAGCTAGTGGAATCTCGAAATAACCACACTCCAATTGGATATAGATAATGGGGCTGAGAGCAAAGTGTATAAATATCATGACTGCCGGTGCGGAAACCGAGATTTAGGACTCGGTGTCCGATATAAGATTGAGGCATCCACTGATCGAATCAAGTCCACGGCGGAGCTCAGTCCCGCGATTGTTGGCTTAGGCACGCACGTTAAATACAATAGCGAGATCGGAGAGCCTATCAGCGGCCAGCAATTAGAGAGACAAGTGGGATATGGAATGGCCCTTTCCCGAACGCGGATACCGTGGTTGAATCTGGATGTCGAATAATCTTAGCATCTTCGCTAATGAGCTATCTCAGACACGGTAACAAGCTCGGATAGCAGATATCGGGAATTGTCGGTTGAAGCGCGGCAGCTACGCCCGTTCAACGGCTATTGTTATCGCCAAAAGGCTTAAGCGCAGATATGAGCTGGGCATCAATTTCACGGGCTGGAAGGGATGAGGAATATTTTGATCGGAATGGAAGTGCATATGTGCACATGGATTGATCTGATCGGATAGAAGCAGCGTTTCCCCGAGGTATTGCGGTGGTGGTTCGCGGGAAAAAGGAACCGACTGACTCTGTGATGTTCCCCGCAGATACGAAGTACACACAAAGGAGAAGGGGCCCTTTTCTGAGTACTACATAGTAGGTAGATGGCGCTATACTAGAATGGCGATAACATGGCTTCTAATTTTGTTGCTTGTTAGTTCATCTGGCGCAGATAAGCTGGTAGACGATGAGACAAAGAAATTCCAACACCACGTCAGGTACAAGTTGGCGATAATATGTTCTGCCACTATATGCATCACTTGCACACATGGTAATGAATTGACTGGATTTCCCAGTCACCACAAGGGATGCCACCTTAACTCGACACTGCCTTGACTCTCGGTTCCTCTAAAGCCCGCCATTTAGCCAGCCAGGATTCGATTCAAAGACTCCACCGCAGCAATCAAGTCGATGCACGAAGCTCGGGCCAGCGCGTCCTTGCTGGGGATTTGCTCCATAACCCGGGTGGGTTCTAGGAATCTGGCCCACCCGGCAGTCGGATAGAGACAAAAGATAGCAGAAACCCACGGAGACGTCATTGACGAGGCATGTGTAAGACTTGGTAGGACAGGACTTGAACCAGATGCCAGCAGGATCAAGCATGTGAAATGTCGTCCATCCGCCGAAGCATGGCAGCAAAGCTCTCGCCAATCGCCCAATGAGATATGCACAGGCTAATACGAAAAAGCTCCGGAGCTTGTTTCGTGGCTGACGAAAACGCGCCTGCGACTGAAATCGAGTGACGTCGCATCGGCTGGATGGACTCCTGGGCTAAGCTACATGTACAGTATGATGCCTGAAAGCAGGACATGGCGCAACCCCGCATTCTTGAGTGTGATGCACGCGTGCAGCAAGCAACTAATAGTCGAACGCCATGAAGCCTGTTGGGACTGAAGATTCTCATGTGCTGGGTGCGCTAGCGATGATTTTCAGGCATCGTCGTTGAAGCAGAGAGCAGCCAGTGTTTGGCTTTCACCCTATATGTTTGATGCTTGACGGGGGCAGAAACGAGCGTGTAAGAGCCAGAGCCAGAGCCAGAGCCAAGCTGCTGCAATCAATATCCCGGCAGAGAATACGCATGTACTAGGTATTAGGCACACCTGCAAGCTCTTCCGTAACATCAACACACTTGAATAGAGCCGGCTGCAAGGAAGCGTTCCAGGCAGGAGCTCACTGGACCATGTGCGGGAGCCTAAACCGGTTTTGCAACTCATGTACCGAGATGCATGGCCAAAGTGCTGGATTCGCATCACCATGTGTTTTCAACTGCCACCGCGGTCGATTCATCATCGCTCCATCACAATACAATGGCCAATCGTGCTGGCACATGTGTTGTCGCAAACAATGTCCCGTCAGCCAGCATCAGATGCCGGCGCAGCGCCACGCAAGGCACAGGCAATGACTAGCAAGGTTACCACGCTCTGGCGGTTGGCCGTTGCTCCGTAGCCATGTTGGGGATGTATCATATGCTTCCCCCGCAATTGGACATCCGGGATACCGAGAGCCTAGAGGCTGCTGTTCCTCTCCAACGAGGTTGCCTCTCCGCACGGTGAGCATCTCCTCGCCACATGATGGAGGGTCGCCAGTGGACGAGAGCGGCTGCCATGCGTATGATCAGCCACGACGTGCACTAAATATTAAATGCTCGTCTGGCCGGCTGTTCTGCTCTTGCTTCCTTTTGAAACCTTCATAGCACCTTCGTGACAACTTTGCCTCCTATCTGCTTCATCGCTCCAATCTCCCTGCGCAAACAGTGCTGTATACTTCGGGTCTCATCCTGTGGTGTATCTGAATCCCATCACGTCTCACACTTGATCTGTGCTCCGCAATCACTCAGCATTTGCTCCGGCGCATTCCAAATCCGGGCTTCAGACAGCGTTGAATTGCTGAGCTAGCAAAACATCACTTCGTCTCGGTATTTGGCCTGGCATTGATATCAGCTTCACTCAAGCTGTGTGTCCCCACCGCCAGCGTCATCGCCATCGCCATCGCCATCGCAGTCATCCCCGGCTTTCATTAAGCCCCCTCTTCCCCCACCAGTGGCTCGGGCCTCGTGTGCACGACTCAAATAGGGGCGCATTGGATTCAACAGAATCCAGAATCCAAAGGGCACTTAAACGCGGAGTTACTTGGTGAGTGCACTTTCGCTTCCGGCCTTGTCTTTGCCCGCCCGCCAATCTGCGACGGCCAGCGGAGCCACCCTGAACCCACTCCTAGACTTCCCGATCGGAAGCCCCTCCACGCTTCTCAGGCTCGGGTATCATACCGGCTCCTGTCGGCCTGCTATTGAGCGTAGGGACAAGAAGTTGCCGATGGCGGGATCACAGCCCCGAAGCCAGACTCTAATGCCTCTACTCCACCATCCATCCCCATGCCTCCTATTATACCACTCATAATGTCGCTCGTGTTGCCACTATATGGATGCGTCTGGGCTTGACTAATATGCCATAGTCACTAGAGAAACAGACAAGGTCCTCTGTGGGCGAGATCCGATCCGGACTACCTGAGATAAATACCAAACTATAACATATATAAGTTAGCTCTTCGCTGCTGCCACCATGAGTTCCATCAGGCAAGCCGCAGAGTCCGTTCGGTCAAGGACCTCAAACGTCATGGAATCCGTCAAAAGAAGTGACACGGTTGCCAAGGCATCCGACATTCTTCACACTCCAGTCATGAAGGCTGCGTTACCCTTCATCAATGGAGGCATCAGTGGAATGGTAGCCACCACCGTAATCCAGCCAGTCGACATGGTAAAGGTCCGCATCCAGCTTGCTGGTGAGGGCACCTCCGGAGGGCCAAAGCCAACCGCGTTATCTGTCACTCGACAGATCATCTCCAGTGGAAAGGCTCTCGACCTGTATACTGGTCTCTCTGCTGGTCTTCTTCGACAAGCTGTATACACAACCGCTCGACTGGGCTTCTTCGACACTTTCATGACAAGACTAACAGAACGAGCAAAAGCTCAGGATCGAAGCATCGGCTTCGCAGATCGCGCAACTGCTGGTTTGGCAGCTGGCGGTTTGGCAGCCATGCTTGGCAACCCAGCAGATCTGGCGCTTATCCGAATGCAGAGCGATGGCCTAAAACCCATTGCAGAGCGCAAGAACTACAAGTCAGTTGTAGACGCTCTAGGATCTATCGCCAAAGGTGAAGGTATCGCAGCTCTTTGGGCTGGCGCCGCACCAACTGTAGTTCGTGCCATGGCTCTCAACTTTGGCCAGCTCGCTTTCTTCAGCGAGGCCAAGGCACAGATGAAGAAGAACACGGATTTGTCTGCTCGAGCCCAGACTCTTAGCGCCAGTGCTATTGCGGGCTTTTTCGCCAGTTTCTTCAGTCTCCCATTCGACTTTGTCAAGACAAGATTGCAAAAGCAGTCAAAGGGCCCCGACGGCAGGCTTCCTTATAAGGGCATGGCTGATTGCTTCACCAAAGTAGCCAGACAGGAGGGCGTCTTGAGATTTTATCGAGGATTTGGAACGTACTACGTCCGCATTGCCCCTCATGCGTAAGTTTTGACTCTTCACTCCTGGAAACATGCATATGTTGAGAATCAAGTAACTAATAATCATATAGGATGGTAACCCTCATTGTTGCCGATTATTTGGGCTGGTTGACAAAATAAATGAGTTTGAGGTGTGCATTTGGTATTGAATGGCGTTGATATCGTGGTGGTCTTTTGTTGCTTATATGGCACTATGCTGTGTTGCTTTTTTAACTTTGATTGAGTGATTATGGAGTTTCCAAGAAGTCACTGTGGGATCCCGGGCTTATTGATAGCAAGGAAGTATGTTTATTCGGGTCTATCAGTGATAGATATTCTAGATTTCATGCTGCTGTATTTTTTTTTTCTTGCGCAATATAACATGAAATTACCTTCCTGAGTAATTACTAGGGCCATGTTCCCACTTTTAAAAGCAGTAGTCTTTTTGGGGGAGATGAGTGAAATCCAAGTATCATCTATGTCCAGCTCTATCAGATTGGAAGTTGTTGATTAAGCGAACAGTCAGTCGTGATCTGAAGATATAGAACGGCAATAGATGTTAGACACCAACAAAGTGCTGCCATGGTGTTTCTCTTTACGATCTCGAACAAGAGTCTTAGTCATCGCCTATTAAGAAGCACGTGACTTCGCGCCGCCACTCGCGTGGATCCTCATGACGCAGTTCCTGAGATCGCGGGTATACGCCTGCAGTGAAGTAAACCTGGATTAACGCTAAATTCTAACATGCTATGTGAGAATGGTTAGAAGGAAACGCAGCGTCCATCAAAGGGGCGGTCGGCAACAGGCGAGTTCCGCTGGCGGAGATGAGCCGGATATATATCAAGAGATGCTGGCTGAAGTTGGAGTTACTGCGCCGGCCGCAAGCTCACCGGAGAGGCCGCAGAAAAGAAGGCGTGAAGGTGTTCCCTTGCATCAGAGGTCAGCAGAGCCGGCGCCAGTGCCTTTGGCTGCAGCTTCGAGTTCAAAACCTAGCCGGGGAAAAGACCTCGAAGAAGAGGAAGAAGAGGATGATGATGACGATGCGGAATTCGAAGACGTTGCTATTCCCGAGCCTACTATTCAAACAGTTGAGCTAGAGTCGGATGAGGATGAAGATGATGAAGACGAAGATTTACGTTTTGAAGATGTCGACTTAATGATGCCTTTGCCAGACGGAGATTCCGAATCACAAGAACCAAAAGAATTAGAGCTCAATCTGTCGGCACAAAAATCTGCAATGACATCAAAACAAGCGGCAGATAGACGGAGACCCATCACCAAAGAAGAAAGAGAGCGCCGCTTTGATATTCATAAAGCTCATTTGATATGTTTATTATCTCATGTGGCGAAGCGGAATCACTGGTGCAATGATTCTCGGGTTCAATCTCAACTTCGGTCTCATCTGACGGACAAGATGATTCAATATCTGACTCCAGGAACAAATCTATCGCAATTTGGACGAACCGAGAGCCTTAAAAATGGACTGAAGTTGGTTGCAGATATGTGGACGACAAAATATGAGATTACAGAGCGTGGCATGAGAAGGTCGCTATGGGCGGAAGAGGTGGACCATCTTAGTAGCGTACGTATCTCATTCTTGACGGCTCGAGAATTGTTTCTAATATCGTCTTCAGTACGAACCTCCTAGTGATATGGACTCATGTCTGGATAAATCGGATTTTAGAGAAGCGGCCAAGACATTCCAAGGCTCACGGGATGTTGGGGCTCAGCTGTATTGTGCCTTACTAAGAAGCGTGAGTGTTCGTGCACGACTTGTATGTTCGCTGCAGCCTCTTGCATTTGGCTCTGCAGGACCTACACTACCGAAGCCTAAAGAGAGCTCCGAGTCGAAATCGGTTTCCAAAACTGAACAGATGCTGTCTCAGGTAGCAAAATATAGAGAAATGGCAAACGCCGTCTCATCAGCTGCTTCCGCGGGCCCTTCTACTGCTAGGCGCAGATTAGGACACCCGAATGCATCAGATTACAACTTTGAGCCCAAAGCAGCTCCTTCTAGGCCTCGCCAAATATTCGAAGCGCCTAAGCGAATACGCGAATCACCTTATCCAATATACTGGGTGGAAATACTAGATGTTGGACACCAAAAATGGCAGCCCACAGACCCAGTTGTGATGAATTCTTTTTGGAAGCCCAAGATCTTTGAGCCTCCCATTACGGATAAAGAGAATTCTTTAAGCTACGTTATTGCATTCAATGCAGACGGCACTGCAAAGGATGTTACCCGACGGTATGCGAAAGCATATACGGCAAAGACGCGAAAGTTGCGCATAGAAACTGCGTTGGACGATGGTAAACGGTGGTGGAGTAAGGTTATGAAGATGTATCAACCCAAAACTCCCGGCGATCTAGACCAGATTGAAGACATCGAGCTAGCTGGAGTCGAGGCGCGAGAGCCAATGCCAAGAAACGTGCAGGATTTTAAGGATCATCCCGTATATGCTCTAGAGCGCCATTTTCGCCGACACGAAGTGCTCATTCCAGGAGCTGTACCGTCTGGAACGATTGCAGCTGGAGCTAGAGCTCCCCTGGAAAAAGTCTTCCGTCGAAAGGATGTGCGAATCGCGAGGAGTGCCGAAAAATGGTTCCGACTTGGCCGTGAGGTAAAGCCTATGGAGATTCCCGCCAAGTGGCTACCTAAACGAGTTCAAAATAAGAGGTCTAGATTTGACGAACAAGAGCAAAATGAAGATGCGGATGGCGATGCGGGGACTCCAATCTACATAATGGACCAAACAGAACTATATGAGCCAGCCCCGGTACGAAACGGACGTGTTCCTAAAAATAAGTTTGGAAACATCGAAGTATATGTACCTAGCATGATCCCCAAAGGTGGCGTTCACATAGCAGACGAATACGCCAGGCGGGCAGCGTATGTTCTAGGGATTGACTGTGCACCGGCACTTACGGGGTTTCAATTCAAGGGGCGGCAGGGCACAGCCGTGTTAAATGGGGTTGTCATTGCGAAAGAGTTTGAAGAGGCTGTCCGGGCAGGCATTCAGGGCATGCTCGACCTGGAGCAAGAGGCGGAGGAGGAGAAGAGACGATATGTAGCGCTGAAGCTCTGGAGGCGTTTCCTCATGGGCTTGAGGATTCGGGAGAGAATATGGAGTGGAGTAGGGGAAGAAGAGAGACAGCAAGCGGATAGAGAAGCAGAACTAGAAGCAGAGGCAAAGGGCGCAGAAAGTGATGCAACTGAGGAGTTTGACATGGTAGTTGATGATGAGGACGATGGCGGAGGCGGTGGATTTTTGGTTGGCGACGATGATGCCGATGAAGGAGGCGGTGGGTTTTTGGTTGAATAATGAATGAACTATATAATACTCATGAATATGTGAGTCTTTCATATCTAGTACATGTTGAAGAAATATCCATCGTGGGCTTTTAACTTTTTTGCCATATTTAAAGTACATTCTATATTTCCATTTTTGCTGCTATCAAGATTAAATGGGCCATCATTCTAGCTAGCTCTATCGAAACTTCGATCTCGAACAGAATCTGAGGAACTTAAATGAGTTAGGTAACCCTTAGCCAAGAATTCTTTATTTTGTTGTTGCCTACGGAATACTTATAATAAGTCAATTTTAATGCAACTCGTATATCTTTAGTATAAAGAACTACTCCTTTTCGAGCGACAATATCTATTTGCCTTATACAGCAATATATACCAATCCGTAAAGGGAGAGAGAGAGGCTCAGCAGGATGGGACGCGCAGGCTGCAATCCAAGTCGGATTGATATCTCCCCGAATCCCGGCCAAGAGCCAGTGCCAGCAACTACCTGATCGGCGTAGGAATTAAAGAGCTGACAGTGAAGACTGAGGTCTATGCTAAGAATCTAAGCAGTAGATACGCGGATACCGGTATCTTTTTTCCCTCTTCAGCTCTCATCTGTTTGCCCCAACGTGAACGGAGGGCTATCGCGAACTTTGAAAGCTTAATCCGTGGCTTCGTGATCCTTATAAATAGTATCACTGGGTAGGTTTGTCGGTGTAATAAAGCGCTCCGGAGTTTAAGCCCGCATGGTGTGGAGCTTTTACGCTTGCTGTGCCCAGCTTTAGGGTGTTTAGCTTTGGGTTGCTCACTTCTTTTGGGCTATCAATAATGATCTATAACTCGCTGTATTTATTTGTTTATTGAAATGAATTGATTGAGGGTGCTCTCAGCAGCATGCCTTACTGCCGAAAAAAAATGCAGAGCACTGAGTCTCTCCGATACCTGTCTTATTGCCGACCTAGATTCGGAAGCTTTCTCACCCTTGGCTGAATCCCTGAGAGGGGCGTTTTTCTAGCGTCCGCGTATACCCTCCGCGTAAATTATGGGGATTGTACCGCCTGGCCAATTGGGGCGCAACCGCTACTCTGTTTTGTCTTACTTGTATCGAGGCGTTCAAGCCAAGCGGATCGGGCTTTGCGCGATGTCCCGCGTGGCTGCTTGGTGCGTTACAGAAGTATTTCCTTGTTTTCTCGTCTTGTTCTTGGCCGGGATTATATCGAACGTTGGCCACGATATCGCCAGCTGGGAAAAGAGGCAGAGAAGAAGAAGAAAAGAATGAAGAATCGGTCAACAGTCAACCGTCAACCGTCAACGGACATGAGCTAAGCCAAGATCCGACACCCTGGTCAATGCCGAGTCTCACTAAAGAACTCCGTACGGGGCTTTGTCTTTTCCAATCGACAATGCAGTCAGACACTGAGCATCGACCCATTCACCTCGATTGACTTCTTCGCACCGCCCAGACCCTCGTTCGTCTAAATTCCGCCGACTCTAAACGCCACGGCGTTTAGCCTCTCTGTCTGCTTCTTCCGTTGCTACCAGGGCATCCAAGCGGCGCGCGACATCTGATGGAGAGTATATCTGAAGCGCCAGCACGAGCTTAACCCTATAGGCGCGGGTCGCAGAGGCGACGCACGCAACCTCCAACCTCTTATTCTCTCTTTGATATTCTCTCTTTGATATTCTACAGTATTTTCTCTGTTCAGCGGTGTGTAGCTGGCGAGCGTTTGTGTGTGGCTGGTTCTTTCTTTTGAAGCTGGGATTCTGCCGCATGTTGGAGAACGACAGAGGGATCACAGGGGATACCCACGATACGCTCCCCATAGCTCACGGCCGTCGAGCTCGCCTTGCCTCATCATGGCTTTCATCAAGCAAGTCCGGACTCTAATGTCCAAAAACTTTCGACACCTACTGCTCCGCCATCCTACGAAAATCATTATCATGGCCTTCCTCGTACCCATCATCTTGGCCGCCTTCTTCAGCTTCGCCAAGAACCTGTTTGTTCCACCGGCGCTATATGGCTTCGGATCGGTACATCCCATCAAGTCGCTTTCGCAGGCATTCGACGACGCTTTTGGTAGCGGGCGAGACAAAATCGTCTTGATCGACGGCGGATTCACAGGAGGCAATATACAGAAAGTACTGGATTCGCTCCAATCGCAAATAGAGGCGCAGGGGCCTCACGTCGACGTCGTCCGGGCAAGCAGCGAAGACACTTTGCTCACCGAATGCCGAAGTAGCTTGCGCGGAGTCACGGCCTGCTTTGGGGCCGTCGTCATGCGGTCTTCGCCAAACGAGGGAAAGGGTGGCATATGGAATTATACCATTCGCACGGATGCTGAGATGACGAGCAGCCCCATCAAGATCAATGTTGACAAGAGTGATAATCCCGAAGAGGTCTATCTTTTGCCTATTCAGCGTACTATCGACGGCATCATTGCCGGTATGAACCACACCAATGCGCCACAGGCTCTCGCCAACACCCAGGAGATGCCCTACACCAGCATGACTCAGAAACAGAGGGAAATCAAGGTAAGGGAAATATTTCACAAGGCTATTACAAGCTTCATGGGAGTTGCCTTCATTGCCTCTGTGATTTGGATCTCATACCACTTGACTGGTCACATTGCTACCGAGCGTGAGTCTGGCATGTCGCAACTTGTGGATGCGATGATGCCTGTTCGCAAACCGTGGATGGCGCTGGCAGCTCGAATCATTTCTCACCATCTTTCCTTCTCCATTATATATGCTCCAGCATGGGTTTTAGGATCCATCATCGTGAAATATGGTGTATTTGCGTACACTAGTCTCGGCATTGTCCTTCTATTCCACATCACTGCTGGCCTTGCCATTGCTTCCATGTCCATTTTGTTTGCGTCTTTCTTCAAAAAGGCCCAACTCAGTGGTATTACCGCCATTCTTGCCATTCTGTTACTTGGTATCTTGGCGCAGTCTCTGACACAGCCTTCAACGGGGCCCGTGGTGATTTTGTCGCTGCTTTTCTCGCCCTGTGCCTATGTCTACTTCATCACGCTCATGTCTCGCTTTGAGAGACAAGATATACCTACCAACCTTGTTAAGATAGCTCCGGGTAGCCCCTGGAAGCTTCCAGGTATCGCTCTTTGGATCTTCTTGATCATTCACATTTTTGTATACCCCCTCCTTGCTGCGCTCATTGAAAAGCGATTTTATGGTACCTCGACAGAAGGTCGCAAGATCTTGGGAGCTGGGGATGGCAGTCTTGGCGATAATGCCATCCAGCTAGATGGCTTTACCAAAATTTACAAGCCTAGCTTCTTCTCCCGCCTGTTTGCATTGGGATCTAAGCCAAAGGAACCTGTTGTGGCGGTCAATGGGCTCAGCTTCAACGTTAGGAAAGGCCAGATCGTGGCCCTCTTGGGCGCCAATGGAAGTGGGAAAAGTACGACTTTAGATGCTATTGCCGGTCTAAATAAACTTACAAGTGGATTAATTACAATTGATGGACAGGGTGGTATGGGTATTGCGCCACAGAAGAACGTCTTGTGGGACGACCTAACTGTCGAAGAGCATCTCATCATATTTGACAAACTCAAGTCACCAAATGCGCCAGCGACCGGGGAGCAAATTACCGAGCTGATCAATTCCATTGACCTCCCTCATAAACGAAAAGCTCTTGCTAAAACCCTATCCGGAGGCCAAAAACGAAAGCTACAACTTGGAATGATGTTGGCAGGTGGAAGTGCTGTTTGCTGTGTGGACGAAGTGAGCAGTGGTATCGACCCGCTGTCTCGTCGAAAGCTTTGGGACATTCTCTTGGCCGAGCGAGGAAAGAGGACTTTGATTCTGACTACGCATTTCTTGGATGAGGCAGACCTCCTTGCTGATCACATTGCCATCTTATCTAAGGGAACACTACGGGCTGAAGGTTCTTCCGTCGAATTGAAAGATAAGCTTGGAGGCGGCTACAGAGTTAACGTGCACAAAAACCCAGACATTAAGGATTCACCCACTATCGATGGCGTGAAGAAGAAGGATGCTTTTGATCTGATCACCTATGTTGCCCCTACATCCAACCTAGCGGCCCAGGTTATCAAGGCGCTTCAGAAGGCCAACATCACAGATTTCCGCTTCTCTGGCCCAACCATAGAGGATGTCTTCTTGCAGGTTGCCGAGGAGATTAAAGACGAAGAAGTCTTCCGAGAAACTATTGTCGAAAAGATGCCAGTTAAAGATGACAACAGCTCTTCGCAAGGCTACAGCAGCACCCCAATGGAGCCCGGCCTTGGCCTCAAGCTTCTCGACGGCAGACGAGTGGGATATTTCGAACAAGCTGTTATTCTTTTCAAGAAGCGCTGGACAGTCTTGAAGAGGAACTGGATTCTCTATGCTATTGCATTCCTACTTCCAATTGCCGCGGCGGGATTGACGTCTCTGTTTGTGAAAGGCAATGGACCAACAGGCTGCAAACCCAGTGACCAAGCCTCGACTTCTAACACAGAAGATGCCTTTACTCAAATAGGTGATAACGACAGCCTTGTTTTTCTTGCTGGACCATCTGACAAATTCAACTTGTCGCTTGTTTCAAGTCTCTTCCAGCCTGTCTTTGCTGGTAGCCCTGGTCCGCTCTTCAACATTGCCGCAGCTTCTCTTGGCAATCTACACCTTGTTGACTCGTTTGATGACTTCAATCAATTTGTAAAGGATAATTACGCAAACGTGACTACGGGTCTTTGGCTCGGTGATAAAACCACAAACCCTACTATTGCGTGGGTTGCCAACTTATTCGTCACGAGCCCACTCACAGCTCAGCAGTTCCTCGACGTCTTGCTAACCAACACTACGATTGCAACATCATGGTCCTCCTTTGATGTCCCGTTCAATCCTACAATTGGCAAGGCTTTAAATCTGGTCATCTATATGGGCCTGGCACTTGCTTGCTATCCCGCATTCTTCGCCCTGTACCCGAGTAACGAGCGCAGGAGATTTGTGCGCAGCTTACAATATTCTAATGGTGTCAGGCCCTTTCCGTTATGGATGGCATATCTGATATTTGATTTTTCCATGGCTCTTGTTGGGGCGGCCATTGTTACCGCTCTATGGGCCGGGCTATCAAACATTTGGTTCCATATCGAGTACGTCTTTGTGGTCCTCTTCCTGTACGGCCTGGCTTCCATTTTGGTGGCCTACTTTGTCTCTCTCTTTACCAAATCTCAACTCGCCACATTTGCATGGGCGGCTGCTTTGCAAGCAGTTTTCTTCCTCGGCTATTTAATCGCCTACGTCTGTGTCGTCACCTATGTTGAGGTCTCCAAGATTGACAGCACCCTTTTGGTCTGCCATTACGTGATCTCGGCATTCATGCCCATCGGCTCCGCGACCAGAGCTCTATTCCTAGCAACCAACCTTTTCTCCACTGCGTGCGATGGCAATGAACTTGCCACAAATCCCGGTGGCATCAAGCAATACGGAGGACCCATTCTGTATCTTATTATCCAATCCTTCATCTTGTTTGGCCTCCTCCTCTGGTTCGATAGTGGGAATGTAGGGTCCTCTGCAAGAGCTTTGTTTAATCGCCATAAGCATCCAGAGGACTCTGCCCAGCCCGATGAGGAAGTGGGCAACGAGGTGGCTAGAATCACAAACTCTACAGATGATGATGGCCTAAAGATGTTGCATTTAACCAAATCATTCGGCAAGAACCTTGCCGTGGATAACGTTAGTTTTGGTGTCAAGCGTGGCGAGGTCTTTGCTCTATTGGGTCCTAATGGAGCTGGTAAATCCACCACTATATCGCTAGTCCGGGGTGACTTGAAGCCGAATCTGAACGGCGGCGACATTTTCATTGAAGGCGTGTCTGTGACAAAGAATCTGGCTGGTGCGAGGGCAAACCTTGGTGTTTGTCCCCAAATTGACGCTCTGGATCAGATGACAGTCCGAGAGCATCTCGAGTTCTATGCCCAAGTTCGGGGTATCCCTGACATCGAACACAATGTTACTGCCGTCTTACAGGCGGTGGGTCTCAGCTCCTTCTCAACACGCATGGCAGCGGCTCTCTCGGGTGGCAACAAGCGCAAGCTCAGCCTGGGAATTGCCCTCATGGGCAACCCCGGAGTTGTCTTGCTTGATGAGCCCTCGTCAGGTCTAGATGCTGCAGCTAAGCGAGTCATGTGGAAGACGCTCCAGGCAACAGTTCCGGGTCGATCTATCCTATTGACAACGCATAGCATGGAAGAGGCTGATGCATTGGCTGGCCGTGCTGGCATTCTAGCCAGGCGTATGCTTGCCCTTGGCACACCTGATGACCTGCGACACCGCTTCGGCGATGCTTTACACGTGCACCTCGTGTCGAGCACAGCACCTAGAACCACAGACGAGGAGATGAACGTCATAACCTCATGGATTCACGACACTTTGCCCACAGCCAACCTTGAGTCAAAGATGTACCATGGACAGTTACGTTTCTCAGTTCTGTCGAGTGAAGTTCTGTCCCTAACTCAAGGCCCAAGTGCCGATGATGTGACGCCCATCGGACATGATATCAGCCAAGGCGCCATTGGACGGCTCATCGTCTTATTTGAAGAGAACAAGGCCCGCCTCGGCGTTGAGCACTACAGTGTCAGCACCACGACACTAGACCAAGTCTTTTTGGGCATCGTTGGTCAGCACAACATTCAAGAGGAGAACCATGAAGCAAAACCCGGCCTAGTCAAGAGGATGTTGAAATCCAAAAAATGATATTGATGCATCGTGTGGTATACGACGTTTATTGTATTTAACGATCTTTCCCTTTTTTTTTCTTTATGCACATACACTTTTATTTTTTATTTTTGGAATAATGAGCTCCGATTCTATCCCCCTTCTTCCTTTAGACTTTACTATTTTGGAGAGCGAGGGAGGTGTATAGCCTACAATGTACACGTCTCTAGTGCATCGACTTCTTTTTTTTTTTAATTCTGAATTAGGTGTTCAATAAAAAGGGGATTTTGATGATTGAAAATTGCACTGTAGATAGAAGGTCTCTAATTGAGTATTTTACTTTGAATAGACATCATTTGCATTTCTTCTCTTATTATTATGAACCTTAGAGTCTTTAACTTCCATTCTCTGCTTGATGCATCTATAAACACTGCCTATCAAAGTTGTTCGGGCCAAGATGTGTGTGTGTGAACGTTACAGTGCTGTTCCATCTTCAGTGCATATGATTTTTTTCAACCTACTACAGTTGAAGCTATGCCAACAAAGGCTCTGGGTCCTCTCTTAAGCCCTTCAGTGTAAAGAATAACACATGAGCTGGATGTCACAAATCCTCTTCGTAAAGCAATACATAGCAGAGTTGCAAAATTGTCTTCAATTGCTAACAAAGGGGCAATATTGACAATGAATTCATCTCCTCATGATGTCTCTTATTGTGGATTATAATGCCCTAGTTCAGCTAAAGCACCGTAACATTCCATATACCTGCAAAATACCATGTGCCAAGACATAATTTCCAGTTACTCCTCCCCGATCCGCTATATGACATGCCGTAATCTCCCAAAAGTGAATCTATAATGGCTCGTCTATCGCCCAAGTAAAACTATTCATAATAAAATTGAACAAAAAGATATAATTCTCACCGAACACCCCAGCGCCCACAATGTTGTCGTACACATTTCCCATTTCCATATAATACTTATACACTGAAAGCTTTCGTTAATATCATTACTTTTTCAATCAGTTCCTACAATGACCTCCTCTGTTGACTCTGTGAACCAACCACCTCTTTCCCACTCCCCAGGCACATATATGCATGAATTTCGTGTTTCAGCATCATAAATGCCCCTTAAAAGCGTCGATAGTCTCTTAAAATCAATCGGCTTTAAAATCCATCCATCAAAGCCTGCTTCGATGTAGGTATTTTTCAACTCTTCCACTAGAGAGGCTGATACGGCAAATATGGGAATACGGCCGCATTTCGAAGCCAAGGTCGAATGACCCTTGTGTTCGGATGATGTTTCCATTTCTCTAATCATCTTGGTACTAGCAAGGCCGTCCACAATAGGCATCTGAAAAATGATGTTAGTGTTTTTGAAGAAGAAAAAAGAAGAGCATCCAGAAAGCTGCTGCTGCCTACCTGCATATCCATGAGGACAACATCGAACGCAGATGAATTATCACTATATGTTGCTGCGCAGTCCTGTCCATTTACTGAATGATGTATGCTATTACCAGCTCTTTCTAACCTCTTTTTCAGAATTTTCATGTTAATGGGGTCATCTTCTGCAACAAGCACATGCAACGCATTGTTATCCGCCGCGGTGCTGCTGCTAACCAAACTGGGCCGGCGCTTCGTTTCAGTTGCATCGGTATCAACTTCAGAGATACTTCCCGCCTTCTTCTCAGGTTTGAAAGAAGAGGGCATATCCATGTACTCGTCTGGTACCTTGATCGCTCGGACTGGCACCTTCGTATCACGGATCTTTGCGGCGCCAAGATCTTTATCAGAAGGGATGGCAGAAGGTTTCTGATTAGGGGGCTCGTTTAGAGGAACAGTGAAGCTTGTGAAGCTTGTGTTGCTAATTTTATTAGAAGCACTTGATGGGTGCGTTTTGGAAGAGAAATATTCGCCATCTTTGTCTTTCACTTTGTCTTGCAGTGAAAGGGGCGTTTTGATGGCGTCAATTAAGCGATCCGCATCACTTTTCTGGCTTCCATCCTGACTTACACCACTCCGGCGACTATCAAGGCTCTGTCGTCCTAAAGAAATTGAATCTGTCGTCGAAACTTTGCTGTGGTCAAGCAGTAAAATCTCGTCCTCTTGCGCCAGGGGTAGCGATTTGGTTGCCGAAAGATTGTAGGTATAGGAAATTGAGTTATTAATAGATCCAGCGGCCTCTGCATCTGGGGATTCCTCGGGTAGTTGGAACGGCAACTGAATAATAAATTGAGAGCCTTGCCCTTCTTTCGATTTCAACCTTAGCTGGCCGCCTGCATTTCTAATGACCCGAGCCACGACGGCTAGACCAAGCCCTAAGGTCTTGATCTCTTTCTTTTCATCTTTTTCATCATTTGCCGGCTGAAGTTCCGATCCTTCCGTACTGACTTGCTCGAGGTCTCGAAAGAGGGCTTCTATTTGTTGAGGATTCATGCCGCATCCGGAATCTTCAACCACAATTTGTATTATCACTTGGCCATCTTCTTTAACCTCGGCAGGTAGAATGTCCACATTAACATATCCAGAAGATGTATGGGCAATCGCATTTGCTGTGACATTTGTGATAACTTGGCGAAGACGCCGGTTATCACCCTGTACAAATCGAGGTAACTCGGAATGCTTCGTGATCTGGTATTCAATACCTTTTCGCTTTGCGTCACCGCGGAACGGATCTATTGCTTCATCCACACAAGTAGAAAGCTCAAAAGTTTCTTGTACTGCCAAATCATGGCCTTCCTCGGTCTTGGTTAGGTCCAAAAGGTCATTGATGACGTAAATCAACGATTTTGACGCCGAATGAGACTTTGCAAGGTTATCTCTAGTTTCTTGATCGAGTGACCCCTCTAGGGCAATTTCAAGATAGTTAATGATAGCATTGAGTGGTGTGCGAACTTCGTGCGCTGAGTTGGCCAGCAGAAGTCTTGTCAAGCGAGTGTTTTGTAGAGCGGCTTCTTTTTCTCTCCAGACTTCGATAAACTTGCCTATACGTATAAGAGTCAGTATCTAACTTGCATATTTGATTTTGGGTGTGGGTGTGGGAAATGATACCGTAGACTAAGCAGAGAACCGCCGCAGTTTCAACCTGCTCTTCAACCCATTCGCGACATTTACCAATAACAATCTCATTCCACGTTTTGAAGCTTGCTCGAGGCTCCAGATAGCCCACGGTACCTTCTCGAAGCGTTTTTTCATAGGGATTTCCAGCCCATCGGACTTCCTTAATCTGTCCTTTGCGGAAAAAAACGATGAAGTCATGACCTCCACTACTCAGGGGCACATATAATAATCCCGCAATGACCTGAAATCCAAGGGGGTATTGTAGATCCGGGAAATCCTCTCTAATATCTTGAGATGCAACAACCGATGTCAATCTGCGCACTCGAAGATATTCGAGCATGACTAAAGCTTCTTGGCTCTGCTCAATAACCCCCAAGATCTTGGTCTCTCCTTTAATGGACAGCAGACCAAAATCGGCATCAAATAGTCGCAATAAATCATCAGAAGATGCAATTATATATCCGGTTGGATTCCTATCAGTTGGGGCAGTGTTGATGAGCTTGCGAGCCTGCAGTCGCGATGCATATGACAGTCTTTCGATATTTCTCGAGGCCGTATCCCCCACCAAACGACACATTTTCCGAATCGGGAAAGAAACACGCATGCCATGATTGCCATAAGAGTGACATGCCATCAGGCCCCAAAGTTCGTTAAAAGCATTGAGAGAAATTGACATGGATGATCGCACTGCCATATTAGCTAAATATTTCAAATGAATGGGAGACATGGCCCGCAGATACGCATGGCTCATATCAAGGGGTACATCGAGATCCTCTTTGCTCCGGCAGACCATCCTAGCAGTTTGCAAGTCTCGGTCGTAGAGCAACCGAACCTTATTCAGCTTATATAAATTGCGTGCCTGGGCGGGGATGTCAGATGCTGGGAAGTGTAACCCCTTGTATAAATCTGAAGTCTTAGAAGCATCGACCAACTCAGCCACAACTTTTCCATTCCACGAAGAGTCAAATTGGTATATCATGACTCTGTGGAATCCTGTGAGTTCTTTGACTATGCCAATGAGGACTTTTAGGAAGATGTCAAGATCAGGGGCTGAAGAAAGCTGCTCTTGAACCTGGGACATGATATCAAATACTTGCATTGCCCCCTGGTCGCCTCGCTTCTTCCTGGCGCTTCGTAAAATCCTAAGTGGCTTGCTTAGAATCTCTGTGCTTTCCTCAATTTGCTCCATTGTGGGGTTGCCGTTGAGGGTATCCGTAGGGGTAGGCGTAGAGGCAGGAGTGTCCTTTTCTTCTGGAGGTCGGAGAGGAAATTCTTGGTCATCGTCTTTTTCGAATTCGCAGATAATCAAATCAGGGTGAACGGGGTTTATGTGCATTGCACACCATAGCTTTGTACTCCTTTTCCCTTTCCGGCCTCTTATTGAAATGCTAAAGACCTCTGGTCCATTGGCAGCAGGGTCAGCGTCCTCATCTCGAATAAAGTCAATATGATCCAGGAGGTTGTCTTGTTGCTCTTCAGTTAAGATATCCAGGAAGCTCGCAAGTCCAAATAGCTGCTGAGGCGTGCGACCAAGGAGGTTCTGGCAGTTTTCGCTGACACATCGCACAACGAACTGGCCTTCACTCTCCTCACGCATAGCTAAGAGGACACCGAAGCCTTGAATAGCACCTGGGATATGAATGGGCTCTTCTTCACATCTTTGCAAAACGCCATCTCTCCCGGTGATAATGGCATGGCCGTCATCAGTCATTACATGCGTAAAAGGAGTTGCAACATGCTGGAAATCGCTTGATGGCTGACCGTCAGAATTCAGAGGTACCTCGCCCGGGGCTAATGAATCATCGCCTTCAGAGCTCTTTCCATCATCATCATCAGGTGCCATTGACTCGTCGTCATCTTTATCTGACATAGTCAGGTCCAAATTTAAAGGCGTCGATGAGCTGTGACGAACGGCATCCGCCTGGACGCTGCTGTAGGGTCCACTCATGGCCCTTTTTTTGCGGATTTGGGCAGCTCGGTCATCTGATGAAGCCGGTGATGTTGGCGACATGGGCTCATATTCTGGCCTTCGAGCATCAGTCCAAGAATCTGCCCGGTTGGCAGAGCTGAGCAGGTGTACTGGTATGCCAGGGCGGTTGTCAGTCTCGGCCAGATGGGGAAACAGCTCATCATCGGCAATAGGGTCAACGCGGACTACAGAGCGGATTGGGAACACTCGATCGGCGATGCCAGAGGCTGGAGGGGGTGACTGGTGGCCCAACAGCTGATCGGATCGTGCACTCCGAGCTGAGGTGGGCGTCTGATTGTCGCTTGCCCTGGCGCCGTCCGCCGAGGTGGATTCGTTTGAGGCTCTCTCCGACTCATCTTGCCGCGGTGAGTCCATTATCTGAGAGTTCGGGTTGTTTGGAGCACGATTTGTGCCACATCAAATATATCAAACTGCAAGAAGCACATGCCGTGTCGAGTAGAGTTAAGCTGGGCGCATCTCGGGGCGCAAGCAACACAAGGAGGTCAAGATACGGACGAACCCGGTCTGGAGCTAAGTCTGCGAGATGGATGAGAGCGATGGGGAGAGGAGATGCCAAGAGAAACAGGGGGATGTAATAGATTAGAAGACGGAAACAAATCTGGGAAGAAAAGGCTGGAATGGGATGATGCTAAGAAAGGACAGCGCGGGTGAGGCGACATGTACCTGCTGCATTAGCTGGGACAACTTGATGCCGCTAAGGCACTGCCGATCTTGGACTCTTAGTGGCTAGCAGTGCCCTAGCAGTGCCTCATGTCACTCACCAGGGCTAGAGGCTCGAATCAAACACTGCGAGCGCGTGGCCAATTAAGAAATGCCCTGGACGCGAATCATATGGGCGGAGACAATGGGAGGGATCGTTGACACGAGCATGTCCGCAGATAATTTTAAGTTTCGGAGTAGCGCAGATGCGTTTATGGAGCCGGCATCCAATTGTCGATGCAACTTATGGCGGTGCAATGCTGGCTAGGCCCAAGCTCCAGGCAGGTATATGTATGTACTCGAGACCTGCTACGGCGGGCAGATGAGGGGTACCAGAGTGCACATGTGATTCATGCGTATTACCTCACTGTCTTATCAGAGGCATATTCATGGCGATCTGTGGTTGGCCAATTGAGGCGGCATCTGTTCTGCTAAGGCTTCATCTCAGACGCTGAAGACATGCAGTGGTGGTTGAGCAAACGCGATCGTGCTTTCATCTTCCACTTATAGCGTCACCATGCATGGAGGGGTAGTTACACGTTGATTGCATATAGGTACTCTGTATCGTGTACCTTGGTCCTGGTCAATCAAATGCCAAAACTCACATGCGCCCGTGCGTAAATCGGCTACTCCCAGCTTGAGCCTACCGGCAGTAGCAGTAGTAGTAGTAGGGAGTATTCTCTTATTCCTCTAGTCTCCAGGCCATCCGCTCAAGCAGTCCTCTGCTCTGCTAGTATTACAACGTTAAGAATCCCCGTCAGCAGCAAATGGATGGAGACTCCGGAACAGATGGTCCGGCCAAAGGGCAAACTAAGCATATAAGTGGCGCCAATCTGAGACCCGAGGCCGAAATCTGTTGGCGAAGATCAGTACTCCATGCAGCAAGCACTGCTGTACGGCTTTCAGCGGGAGGCGAATCAGAGCACGTTCAGATGGACTGCGGCAAATGCCTCCATGAATCTTTCCGATTCATTTCTCACTTTTCCTTATAGTATAATATCGCATTCTAGAACGAAAATATGCGGAATCTCGATCCTATTTCAATTCGCGCAGTTATTTGCTGACAAGCACTACTCAAAACCGAAAAGCGCTCCGGCAGCTTTCTGCGAATTAAAGCCTCCCGCCGCCGCGTGGCCGAATAGTCAACCAAGACATGTTTGACAGTGACGGGAGACATCCACTCTGAATAATGGTAGTAAAAGATATTAAGTCGACAATACAAAGGGAGGTGGGTATATCACCTAAGACAATCCTATGCATACCCATTAGCGCTGTTCATCATGAAAACTCGGTGTGGTCTTAAAAATCGAAGAATGGTTGTCGTGAGCTATGTCTTATTTTTATATACATCTATCTTATTGTCAGCGTTTTATATTCATTTGTAGTTATATATAGCTTCAAAAGGGCTACAAAAGTTCCAAGTCTTTAACTCCTCCACTGGATCTCTATATCTAGTATGAAGCACGATTCATATAAATAAGTCTTACAAAATAATGGACATGTAATTGCTTATTTACCTTTGCTATTTTTGCTGTGCATAATTAGTCGATTTTGATATCATGATGCCTGGCAATGGCGATAAGAACCTTCTCGAATGATAGCTGGACAAATGTTCAATTCAGGGGAGATATTAAAAATTGGCCCACCGATGTTTGACAAGAAAGAAAACGCTGAAAAGGGGCAAAATATTAAATCCATAAAGAAAGGTAGGCACATACCTTGTATCAATGAATATAACATTCCATATTATGACCTAAAGCAGTAATTTTATTCCATTATAGCCTCGCAGAAACTGTTTCTTTGCCCGGATATGTTCTTCTCGACCATACTAGCACTTGCGTATCAAGTTATATAGCGAAGTAGTGAGTGATCCAGACGCACAGACAGTGAAGAGTTTATAGGCCTTACCATGTGAGCAGTGAAATCAACGAGTCGTGCACAATCCAAAATCACATGCTGGTCGAATTTTATATCCACAGCTGTCTCAATTACATTGCCGGGCAAACTACATTCTTTCTTTTCGAAAGTATGCAATACGTCTCGCAAGTGGCGTTAAGAACTCTGTGAAGACTTTCTCCAGAGAAGTTCACATCAAAGGCCCAGATGGTTGAGAAAAGCATAGCCAACTTTAACAGCTGCTACAAAGACGACTGCAGTAAAGGCCTGCTGCACTCAACCCCAAGTTCAGTGACTGGAAGTACCTGATGAAATACCGAAAATCTCTCCCCAGGCAGAATATTGTCTATTTACCTTGTCTCTCACAGTTTAACTCCTACAGTTATAAATGAGAGACACGCTGCTCAGACAGGGAATGGAACAGAAGAAGGGTAGGAAGCTATCCACAATTCAACAACAAGCATATATCCACTATCGCGGTACCAGGATAATCTCAAAGTGGAATTTTATATTAAACTGCCCTATAATATCAGGAGCTTAACTTTCGAGCCACTCTCTAGAAGCAGCCGTTAACCCACGTGGTTGAGGTCTTTCGCCACAGCATTTAGAATTAATCGAGCTCTCTCATCAGGCCTACTTTACTACGCCACTAACGATAACTCGCGACTTTGTCTCCCATCGTCTATGACTGATAAAGTTTGTAAGCCCCTACACGATGAGCGAGCCCATATCAGACCATGTAAGACCTGCGGCATACTCCGACGCATGGTCTTCTTCCACGACATGCGACGGAGAGTCAATCGTTACGTAACCAATTGTCCGTCATTCCAGAAAGCGAAACCATAATGAGGACCCCCTTACGGAGACCTATAACCAATACCAACCCCAAAATATTCCCTATCCACAATCTGTTTAGACTTCGTCACCGGCCTTTTGATGACAGATGATGGAATGGACACGATAACGCTGCCGGTCGACGAATTCACGAAATTCACCCGATACATACAAGGTATAACAAACTAATACTATGTGATCTAGCGTAAAACTACGTAGGATCCCACAAAGGATAATCGGACACTCGTCTGTACAATTTAACACTTGCTAATCCCTGAGCTAGAGGAGTCCCGCAAGAGCCATTTTAAAGAGGTTGAAAAGAAGTAAGCAGCAGAGGCAGTAGAGGCAGTAGAGGCAGTAGAAGGGATGGCTCCATAGCCACCAGGTTCATGCCGTAGGAGCGCTGGTAGATTTTCGTCATTTGCCCCTTAAAGGGTGACCAATACGGAGCGAAGTAACAGGATTTTTGTTCTTCATGTTATTGAGCGTACCTAATTAATGAAATATTGGCCAATGCGAGCGACTAATTTCTAATTATCGCGGTACACGTTTGGCTTTTCCATCAGAATCATCTTCACCCGTCAGTAGCTTCACTCTTGAACTTGAAAATCTTGGCTGAAGATAACACGTCAGGCTGTATATAGGTACAATATGCTTGGCACTATTGTGATAATACCATGAACGTCAATATAATTAGCTTGTCCCATAAACTCATAGTAAAACTCATTTTTAGATGAATACGTGCAAGAGGCCATGGCTAGACCCATCTTATACGTAAAAAAGCCCTAAACCTAAGCCTGCCCTGAAATCTCGTGTCATAATGGTTGCAATTAGAATATCTTTAGTGGTGCAAGATTCGATTGAGCGGAAAGCTTGCCGCTATCTCCAACAAGTCGACACACAAACTAAATGTTGAACACTTGTTTCTTCTCACAATACTGGTTTCTCTATATGACTAATAGAGATGAATGCAAATGCCGATATCTAGGCAGTAAATTTGACCTTGAACTGGTTCACGGCTTGAGATATTGTGCACGTCTGTTGGGTTGGTTGTGCAATTAGCTAAAGCCCAACTTCATCCCTTCTTCAGCTTGTTGAGCTTTTGTTCCTTCTCTGCCGTTTACAAAGAATTGGCTACGTGAGCTCGTTTTCTCTAACAGTGTCCGGCGAAATGACTGATGGTAAAGCAAGTTCATCATATCGGCAGGCCCTTGGTACTATGTATCACGTACCATGTGTTGGTTCCATGTTGAAGATAAAGCCAAGTTCAATGCAATATACCCTAGTGACAACGAGTTGTAGTGTAGGGCTAGAAGGGAATCATTATCTATCATGTGAGCATCTTCATTATCGGGAACTTCGTTTGGTCGGTGTAGGTAGTGGCGGTATATCCTGAATCTGCTTTATATTTGACATTAAAGCAGAGGATTTGGTTTAGGTAGCGCCCGTGATGATGAATTGCTCGTACTGCATGGTCGTACACATGGTATTGTCGGCTACTGCTGTGTAGACCTCCATCGTGTTTGGTGTTGACTTGTTTCACCCTGATGAGTGCCCAATAAAATAACAACCTAGGTAGCAGCAGTAGAATGGTAGAGCCTTTTTCTTTGTTGTATTTAGGGACGAAATTCATTTTTATATTGAAGTCCCTGTAACCGCTCCATATGAACCAGCTCTTGTCTTCACCCATCTTCATCGTGATTGTTTTCTTCACACAGACGTCCAAACAGGTCTTGTACTTCTCCAGTTTGATAGCGAGCATGTTGACCACGTTGGTGATTATTGCTGTAAGCTTCCCTCGAGTTTTGTTGTTTGCAGTGACCTTATAGGACGTCTCATTGACATTGTTGGACGTATCAACTCTATTATGGCTTTCACCACACTCATCATAAGCATCTAGAAGAGCTAAATACCTTGTGGCTTCATTGTTTTGTAGAGGCTAGCGGCTCGATACAAGCTTCAAACTTTTCGACGACAATGAGTTCATGATCGAAGTCGTTAATTTTCCTGGTTACCATGGAGCGATGAGCGTCAGGACATTATATAGAAGTTAAACATCTCTGTGCATGGAAGTTGTTTCTCTAACATTAGCTTCTTCTGACGGTTTACTCACCACGCTGCTATTCGAAATTCAGGCCCTCATCTTTCAACTTAACGTTCTATCACCGTTGTTCTTCAAGCTTGGTATTGGTGGCGCCAAGAACGTCAAGGGTCTGCATTTTATTACAAGTTTATGTCAACACAAACAGATCAGCATATTACATATATAATATATATATAGTACCATGATTCAGATTCGCAGATAGTACCAATATCAACGCTAGATGGAAATTGGGCAAGTCAGAGAGCACATTTTTGCGCGGCTTCATATAATACGCGTATAGGAATCTAGTGTCATCAAATAAATGACTGTCAAAGAAGAGAAATGCCACTTACTCCTGATAGGTAGAGATATACATGTGCTCATATATAGCAAGGCGAGCGGCAAAGTTTTGTGCTCAGAGGCACTCAGCCGTGCTAGAAAGGGTATTCATATATCCTAGAAGAATACTCCATAGATGGATGATATGATCCATGCTATATCGGCTATATATAAAACAACAGCAATTCTTGGTTAACCTCCACAACATTCATGCAATCTCTCTTGCAGCAGTTGTTAACGCCAATCTCACCAGAGCCATCGGTCCACCATTGCTTGCTAGTTCGATCATAGATCGATCACCATTAACTGTATATAGACATCTTAATATAACTGGGGCGTGTAAGCGATTCTAAATAATTGTTGATGGCATAAGCACTACTATCGTATTTATAGCATAGCAAAGAGCTATGCTAGCTACTAACACTGGCTATTCACCGACTACGCTTTAGCCTCCAGGCAAGCAGATGAGCCAAGAGCGATCATCGCGCCGTAACTGCCTAGTCGTAATTCCAGTTCATAATTAATCAGCAATTAGAGCGTATTTGTCGCTAATCACGAGCGCATCGTGGATGCTCTGCTCTCACCGCGATTTCGAGCATCTCACCGGTTCTCAAGCTGGTCTCAAGCTGGCACGCACTAAAACCCTAAGGGCTATTCTAGCGGTACCAGAAAAACTAGCTATGACATCATGGCAGGAACACCTGCAATTGAGTTCTCGGTAGCTCATCCACTACGGCACTGAACAGGAAAATAGGCCCTATCTGGGGGCATGTCCTGTACGACTCATGGCCAAACGGTCGCGATACGAGTCATATGAGAGGAGTGTCTAGATGAGATCTGCCGTATAACCTATCCGCGGATGCTTAATGCTGGGGCCGCACTATCCGGATTGCAGAGTCTCATCCCTTCGGCTATTACGAAAGAAAAAATCAGACATGGGAGAAGTGACAACAGAAGCTACCAGGTTTACAAGTATACAAGTTACGGTGTGATATGTTTCTACAGCTGATTCCCGGCTTGTCGTTGATATACAAAACGACATCTCCAAGCCGGGTGCCCAGCAACGAGAATAATTGTTCTATGCCAGTGCGAAAACATCTAGGTCAATGGGAGATGAACGGAGATGTCGATAGACGAAGTTATAAAAGCAACGCCATATCTGGCAACAAAGAAGAAAAATAGACAAGAAAATTACTGCATCAGAATAAGCCGTGTTGCCGTGCAAAAACCGAGGTTAGCAATCAATAACATCGAACTCGAGTCAGGAGCTCATAGCATAGTCAGGGCCCGAGGACCAACGGGACGTGGATTCAATCAACGGCGAGGCCGCAAAGACATCCCGCATCCGCAAATTCTTCAATCTCTCGGGTCTTGACTCCGAAAAAGCTTTACCGAAGCCGCCGGAATAAGTGGCGACGGGGTCTGTCAAACACGGGCATGGTGGCTTTGGGAACCTGCTTAGTCCCATCTCCGCCAGTATCCGCGATGGCAGCCCGAGCGAAGCAAGAATTCTGCCCGACTGTGCGAACTCTGCAAAACACGGCAGAGAAGGGTTGTGTTTTTGACGATGATAAGGAAGAGAAAAAAACACACCCCGAACCCCTCCCCTCTTTGCGCGCGCTGCAATGTGAGGATGACCTGATCCAGCTTTAGAGCAGGTCGAGGGTTGCGAGGAACGTCATAGTGCAGTTGGATCAAAAACACATTTGACGAAACTGTGTGTGTGTGTGGGAGAGGAAAGAAAAGCTCGGCAGTCAGGAAAAAAAAAGAGGCCAGCTTTTAACTGAGTGGTAGTGGTCGGCCAGCGCGCTTAGAAGGGCGGGGCAGGTCGCTTTGGCTTGGAAATTTTTGTGATCCGAAAATGAGCTCCACCCAGCCAATCACAGGCTCTAGATACGGAGAAGAAGAGGGCAAGCAGCGCAAAAGAAATAGAGGCACAGACTTGGGCGGTTTTGACAGAATCTGGCCAACGACGGCAGTCACATCAGAGTCACATCAAGTCGCAGACATGTGCGAAATCTCTCCCCACTAAAAAGCGTTCGCGTGGCCTTCCCCAGCCCGGCGCCCTTGTTCGGGCAGCATACAGTAGGTAGGTAGTACTGTACTTGTATTATATCAGAACCTTGTTGGGCAATGGAGGAGCGCGCTCACGCTTCCAATTGTACGGGCACGAGGACCGTTGGAGCGGGCGCTTTGGAGGGCACCGAGCGAAGCACTAGCAGCTTGGGAACTTGGCGGCGCCTCCCAAGCTTCGAACAAGTGTGTCTTCAACGAAGCTGTCGCCTGCATGAAGATGAGGGGGATGCCGCACACACTTTACCGTACATACAGATAGTATACTGTAGCTTATAGCTTACACATCGCTAGCTGGTAACCACACCAGTTCGTTCGTTGCTTTTGCACATCCAGACACATGCCTTGCACACATCATCAGCTCGTTCCCGGGCGATGCCGATCGTGTCGGGCCGTAATCATGGCGCGCGCCCATTCATGCCTGGAAGATCGTCGTCGTCAGCGCCTCGACTCCGGCGGCCCAAAGGCTGTTATTCCCAGACCCAAAGCTGTAGCATTTTGCCGCCCAAAAAGACACGCCACAGAGACTTGCATGCCGTCGCTCTCCCTTCTAGTGTGGGAGACGAGGAAATGAACGGCCCAGGGGGTGGTTTATCAGACGGCGCTTGGCTGTCGCTGTGCTGTAGGAAGAAATAAAAGAGGCCCAGCCAGCCGTGCTCCCCAAAAGGTGACGAAGGCCAAGTTTCTTAGCTGCTGGGCTGGGGGGACCACTCGTCCGCGCCCAATGAGCAGACGGCGCGCTCGTAGTTCTAGAAAGATCAACTATTATTTCGAGATCCGTTGTGGCGCTTGTGACTCTGCCAATCATGGCACGTTTGCGATTCCGATCCATTTTCGATCCTCTTGCGGTACAGTGCGAATGCCACATGCCAGCCCGTTTCGCCTTCCAATGCATCCCCCCCTTCTGCCAAATTCAGGTCATTCTACAGATTCTAGGCTCTGATCCCAAAGCTGGGCAGATGTCGGGCAGGTTATGTAGCACTGCCTGGACTCGTCGCTAACCCGAAATTGCACCATATTTCCAGCCGCACGCGGTGCATACTTGTACAGGGAAGGCCGCAATGAAAGGTGATGTGTTTGGTTCAACGGCGAAACAAGTCCCGCCCTTGGCTGCATCTGGGCAATTGATGAGTCTCGCTGAGACAGCTCTCCTTGTCTCTGAGAACACTGGTAGGTAGGTATTAGTTCGGATCCGAATAGCCGGGCTAATCGCGTGTCGATTTCATTCGGCACAGCTTACATACAGCTAGCATGATCGCCGTACTTTGTTAATCATCTGCCTGGGTGTCACGAGCATTTTGAGACAGTCAGATTTGGGGCGGAGGCTGCCGTCAATACGCTTCGCGCTGGAAATAGCCTGCACTCTCGTCACCTTTTGTGAGCGGCCTTCGGTGCTACTGGATATGGACACTCGACATATCTGACTGCATCGCCATCCCAGACACGCCTCGTACTTCGTACAAACGGAGCATTAGCACCAGGTACCGTGCCTTGACAACATGCAGAGCACCTTGTTAGCGCAATCAGCATGCTACCAACAGCTGAAATCATCCTTGAGAGCTGCTGCAGCTGCCGCTGCTTTCAGGGACCAGGCGCCCCC
>KQ479115.1:193883-287038 GCA_000331835.2 Trichoderma hamatum GD12
CCCCCCCCCCAGCATATGCAGCTGGGAAGAAGCAGATTCAATGGCTGGTCATCGCAATTTCTGAGCTGCAGAAGGGTCCTCCAATACAATACGATACGACGGAGTATTACCGGTGGTGAATGGAACTCGTACCGCTATGGAGTCTCGGTCCAGACCCCCCCTACATGCAGCAGCCAAAAGTCCACCCGAATGGTTGCAGCCAATCGTACAGGCATGGCTGGCGCCGATCCTCTTTTAATAGCTCCTGGTTTGAAAAGGAAGCTGGGGCTTCCAAGCCAGAGAAGACTGGTCATTTGTTTGGGAAGCAAATGAGTTGCCTAGCCCTCCGTCATTTGACGAGTCAGATACACCCATTGCGTTCCCCACGCAACAAAGCCTCTGTCCCCCATGCTATCCACGCCTCTTCATCGCGATTGTCGGCCTAATTGCTGCTAGTGATGCCCAGTACAACCACCAACTAATCTACACTATTTGCACACTCGCATCTTATACACTAGACGTTCCTATTAATACCTTGCACCGTTGGGGCTAGAGCACGCCATGCCAAGCAGAAACGCAGGGCCCCTTGGATAGCACCTGTTGCTGCCATACTGTAGCGACTAGCTATAGTACCTACCTAGTAGTTAGCATTGTAGCATTGCTATTCGACACACACACACACACATAGACGGCATGTGCAGCATCGTGCATTTTTATAGCTTAGCACAAGCACCACGGGCACGATTGGGTATGCTGCCCGTTGGGACCTAGAAGCGCGATGCATTACGTCACTGGGGTCTGGGAGTCTGGGAGGACCATCTTCCAGCACGCCCCTGAGTTCTGCTCCGCGGAGCAAAGCATTCAATGCCATGCGCCGAAACACTGTTGGTCATTTCACAGGACTGCCCTCCGCACCTTGCCACGAGCTCAGACCCTTTTACCGAGGGGCCGACTGTTCCAGGTCTGCAGGCAAGCCTCGAACAAGGCAAGTAGGTATGTCTTGGTGTACATGCACAGCACCGCAGTGCACAAAACTGCTGCCTTGGAAGGATGGTTACAGCACCTTACCTACCGCAAATTACTAGACCTGCTTCACCTACAGTGCATGTAGGTACCTAGGTACCTAAGCATCTTAGGTAATGCATTCCTGTGCTCTAACCGCCCGCACTGGGAGATTGGATAATACAGAAGCTGTCCATTTCGCTGTACGTCAGCCAAAGGAAAACGCCCCATGCAAGTCCCTTGCCCTGCCATCACATTATACCGAGCCTGTCGTTGCTACGGCGTCCTGCAGCTGTGGTTGTACAAGGCGAATTAAGGTCCTGACAGCCTCATCAGCTAAAGGAAGAGGCAGGAGAAGGGCCGCATGCGCTCGAGTAAGTCTGTCCGTTCGGAGGGTTTCTCCCCGGCCACGAGTTGCTAAAAAAGGTAAAGAAACGCCCTTGAAGATTGATGTACACCCAGCTATCCTAATGCAATGATACAGTGCATTTCATCACGGCGTATCAGCTTATCTTGACTTGCCTTATCCTGGTTGTACTAATCAACGTGACAAAGCCCTGCCGCCCACATTAACGTGATGAAAAGTACGTTCGGACGGGACCGAGGAGAGGCAGATGACGGTGGGGACCGAAAAGGGCCAACGCCAGTCCAAAGGGGTGGCCCAGGAACGAGACACTGAAAGCACAGGCGAGTTTCTAGCACGGCAAGACACATTCTATCATGGCTATCCCGTACGCAGTATCCCGCATCTTTGGCTGCAACGACGTCGCCCGCGCTTTGACGAGCAAGAAACCGTCAGATCACTTGTGAAAACGTAAAAAGAACAGGCTAAGCCGCTTACACCAACGTAGCTTGGCTTGGCACTGCCTCGCTGCGCAGAAGGAGAGCCTCGTATAGATGAAAATTTGAAAAGGACTGAATTCAATTTACATACCTACCTACCTACCTATTGATAAAAGATAGGTTCCTACCTATCTGGCATTGGGGATGGAAAAGCGATTTTCCAGGCCCATGGCATCCGCGGAATAACATTTATCGAGCACTTACACTTACTCATACTAGCACCGCAGGTACCCAGTATGGCAGTAGCATGAATTCTCCAGGGTCTTGAACAGAGCAGAGCAGAGCATTTCCGGAAATTTTCCCCAGGGATCCTCAAGCCAAAGGGCTATATAGTAAACGCCAAAGCGGTATCTCCCCACCTACGGAGCATAAAGGCTGTTGGGGATTGGGTTTTTTCATGCCGCGAATAGCGAAGGTACATGTAGATGGTACATGCAAATGGTACATGATCCGGTGGAGAGGGTCAGGTCAACTGCACGAAATGTTACCTGTAGCCCGTGGCAGGGCACAAGAAAGGAAGACGAAAAGAGCGTGGCGGGAAAAGAGAATGGCGCAATGCCTTGAGCCTGGCATGGGCTAGCCTCGAGATGGTGTGTGTCGACCGTCTACGCCAAGGCTAAGCTCTACCGCAAGAACCGCTTCTCTCTCCATACATATATATGGGGAGAGGCAAGGGCCGGCTGGGGTTGGTGTAAACAGGACTGCCAGACAGACACCGCGGGATCATCTGAGGCTCATTAGTTTAGTACTTTTGCTTCCCCGTACATACCATTCGAGGAAGGATATCAGGACGAAAGAACCAGGATGGTTGGAAGGGTTAGATGCGACTTTCTCCGTACATTCCAATGCCTGTTGATAGAGCCTTTGCTCGCATGTGCAGATGCGCAGATGTGCGTATTATGGGCAGACGGCGCAATAATAGCACCGCAGCTGCAGTGAAAAAAAAGTGAGACCTGAGAGAGGGGATACATTTGACCGGCATTATCTACAGCAAAATCAACCCATCGCCCAACAGCAGCAGCTCGGAGCTCGCCACCTGTATGTAGGTTGGTGATGCTGCTGACGGTTTATGTAGGACGTGCATTGCCCAGGGAGTTTTAGGTAAGTGCATGTAGGTAGATACCTACTGTAGACGCACAAGCAGAGGCCGGCACAAGAGATGTGCTCCAGCATGCTTGTAGTTTAGGTAATTGGCATGTACGGAGAATGCTCCATGCAGACTGGAGCCTGTGGGCGGATGCTAGTGAGCCGGTGGTAGCGAGCGACTCGGGAAGCACCAAGTACCTTAGTAATACGGGCCTGTTTGGCGACTGGCCTACCCAACGCAGCTGCGCCTACAGTGTCTGCTTGTAGCTAAAGCAAGGCACTTGTACCTTTTGCCTCTGTGGGATGCAGGTACCGCTGGCAGTCGCTGGCTTGTCCTAGTCCTTGTTCCCCTTTCGCCCGCCAGAAGGGCCTGTCCTACCCATCCCAAGTCTACTACATGTAAGCCAGCCAGCCAGCCCGTCCCATCGACAAACAACAAAGCAGACACGAGCGCCGCCGATCGATGGCGATTTGAGATGGGATGGGATGGGCAAGGCAATGGCAGCTCTCGAGAGGCTGCTCCTCCGCACATCATGCTCTCTCTGCGCCGGGCTAGCTTGCAAGGCGCGGGATTCTTCGGGCGCGCATCCCATCCCACTCATGCGACCGTCCTATTCTGCTGCTTTGCTGCACACCATCACCCAAGGGAAACGCAATTACCACTACAGCTAACCGCCTTTCGCCCTGTGCGCCACGCCGCGATCCAAGTCTGGAGCGCCGCCGCCGCCGCCGCTGCTCCTCCCCCCGTGTATCATTGTCACTTCTGGCACGGTAGAGCGGAGCCGCCGCACGAGAAGAACGGCCTGGCCTGCAGGATTTCACTGTCCTGAGCACTGTACGAGCGAGCCCGCATCGGTAGCCGTCCCACGCGCCTTGTGCTTTAAGCGGCCTGGCCTGGTTTCGCTCGTTTGGAAAGCTGCCCCTTGTCGAGGGTACTCGAGTCGAGTCGCACCCCGGCCTGCCCTGCTCAGCAGCTGTGACAACCGTCATTGTGCCAGCCCACCGTCCACCCAGTGTTTGATTCAGGATGGCGGTTCATGAGAGCTGACGAGCTTTGGCGATTTGGTGGCAGAAAGTGATTAATTAATACCTGTGATCCATGCCGTTGGTTAATCACAGGTAGGTACTACCTACTTGTGTACTTTGATGCTCGCCTCGCGCATATACCTATACAGAAACACTGCCCTCTTTCCACCCGCTTTTTTCCTTTTTGCTCTGACCATTTGCTCGTCCGTCTGTCCGTCTATTGTCTTACACGCATTGACTTGGGTTTCCAAGAATAAACACACTGAATGCCCGTCCTGTCCGCCGAGACGCTCGGGGCCTCTTTCTCCTCTCTCCTCTCTCCTGTTCCCCGGTGATCTGATCGGTATCTTACGAGTTCTCCTCAGTATCCTCTTTTCTACTTCTACATTTGCATACATACATCTGCATCTATTTCTTCCTTCTTCATCTACTCGATAGTGGTGGCAGCAGTAGCTCTGTTTTAGTCTTCTTCTTATTCTTCTTCTTCTTCTTCTTCCTCCTCCTCCTCCTCCTCTACTCCTCCTCCTGCACCCTTCGTCTCTCTTCTATTCCGTTTACACTTGCTCGTTCCTCATCTGCCGTCATTTGCCCCTCCTCCGTTACCACTGCTACTAGATACCACCACCACCTGTTCTCACGTTGCCACGGCTATTGTTACCCGCGTGCGCGCAAAGCAGAACGTGTCTGGCTGGATCCGCTTGCTTTGCTGCAGGTTGACGACACTGAGCAGGTCTCGGCTGACCTGGGCTAAACCGATATTCGCACCAGCTCCCAGCTAGCGGCTCCCGGGCTGGCGCCAAACTCGCTTGGCCTTCTACATACAACCTTGAGCCGGGCCCTTTTTTTCACAAAGGACACACGGGAGACACGGGAAGCAGCAACCTCTTCTGCCGCCAGTCGATTCCGGCCTTCCATGCGCAGTCACTTTTGTTCATATTGAGGCACTGCCGCCATCAGCCCTTGCTGGACAGACACGAGACTTGGACACGATCAACTGCCTTGCCCGAGCATCGCGAACAGCGCTTTGCTTTGCTTTGCCTTGCCTTGCTTTGCTTTGCTTTTTAGACGCCGCAGCACGACATTCCGGAGAATTAGTACCTGCTACCCAGCACTGCACTATACTACAGTACTCCAGACTCCATACTCTACTCCATACATCTAACTCCATACTTGCACTATCCTCGACGCTGCTGTATACCTACCTAGGTACTGTACAGGTATAGAGCACACGCTACCGTCTATACCCACCCGTCCTCACCGGCTCTTGCGCACCAAGTACTGTGCGGTACGTTACGGAGTGCATACGACATTCTACTTGTTTGATCCTCCCATTCGGCACAAACAACCTGTCACGGGCGGATCTCGTCTGGCTCAGCTCTGCTGCTACGGGCTACTTCATCGCCTCCCGCCTTTAGCTTTAGCCCTGGGGCCTACGACTAGCAGCACCTTAGTTCTTCTTCACCTGGCGGGTTTCCCCTTTCTAGCTTCTGATGCGCCTGTAGCGCATGCAACTGCGCATCGGTTCCCACTCTGGCAATCCTGGTTCTACGCCCACCCCCCAGGTTCGGCGCAATAGCGCAGAACTCCCACGCACCACACAAAATTGCATCGGCCCTGCTTGGCCCTGCCCTTTTCCCCGTGCCCCGAGCCGCCGATCCAGAGCCGAATAACAGCCTGCCAGAGGCCTTGAAACTCTGCTTTTAATCCATCACTTCCTAGACCTCAGCCGCCTCCTTGTCCTCGCCTCTTCTCCTGCTCTGCTAAACCTCCACCGGGCCTCGCATCACGACCCTGCACGCCCCAATCCAATATGCTAATCGACGGCGAGAAGTATGCCTGCGAGGCATGTGTGCGCGGTCACCGTGTCAGCAACTGCCAGCACGCAAGTAAGTCGACTCAACTCTGCTGCGAAACAATTTCTGCCCCGCGGTCTCCCCCCCGTCCCAGCAACCCTGCCGCCCTGGTCTGTCTTTAAGTGCCGTTTTCTTTGCTTTTTCTTATTGTTGCCAACTGGTTGGATGGAGCAGCACCATGCATCGTGTAACATGCAACTGCAACTACTGCAAAGACTTGCTTGTGTAAGACATCAATTGCTAACTCGCAGCTCTTCTGCTCTACAGACCGGCCCCTCCAGCACATCAACAAAAAAGGCCGTCCCGTCTCCCAATGTGCGCACTGTCGCTCAATGCGCAAGTCTCGATCCGCGCATATAAAGTGTGACTGCGGCGAGAAGACGAGCAAGTGCATCCACCTGCAACCACCCGCCGAGGGCCATATTGGTGAGTCTACAGAATACGAGCGAATCAGTCACCAAGGTCTCACTTCTAAACTATTATCGTGTCGCCCAGAGACCTGCTGCTGCAACCATGGTGGACGATGCACCTGCGCCGGAAAGACTGATGTGCCACTGGACACCGTTCCAGAGTCCGACTCTGATGGCGAAATGCAAAAGGCCGCCACCCTTCCTCCTCGCCCTGTGCCCAGGAGGCGACGGGCCAATACGATTCACTCGTCCGACATGGGCATGACCTTTGACCAGCACGGCCACCACAAGCCGGCCAAGCACAACCGTGCCTCCCAAAAGTGCGGGCCGTATCAGCTGAACAGGGTCAACTCGGCCGCCAGTGCCGGCAGCCTTGGAGCCAGCACCGACAGCCTGCTGTACCAGGCCCACGGCGAGGGTCACGCAGCAGTGCAGCACAGCTTCCTTACCCGCGAACAGCGACAGGTCAAGTCGGAAGCAGCATCTCCCTTGCTGTCTTCCTCCAGCTTCACACAGCTAAACAGCAACTTGCCCCCCTTGGATTTGTCGGGCATTTCAAACTATGCAACATACGTTAGCGCACCGGGCTTCGATCTCTTCTCCAGCGGGCTCCCCGACGCCGATGCGCCCATCCTGAGCGCCAGCCTGGCACAGTCAGTCGACTGGAGCCACTACGATTTGAGGGAATCCAACGGTGACACCTTCACTCCCTCCAGCTACAGCCAGGCCGGCACGCAATTTACTGGCCACTTCGATTTTGGCAGCGGCTCTGAGAATCTGCCCACACTTGCCGGAACCACATCCACATCCGGCGACGTCTCCGAGGTAGAAGACTTTATGCCTGGTGGCGAGGGCGAATACGACGGATTTTCCACCAGCGGCAGCTACTTGCGACAGGCAAACGTCGACTTGACCAGCATTGACTACAGCCTTTTCGACAAGGCTGACAACCAGGCTCTGACTGGTGACTTCTCCACGGTCGAAGACGACCCCGCCTTTTACATTCCGAACTACAGCGGCACTGTCGCACCTGTCGACGACAGCGCCGACACTCTTGGAGCTGGCTCATTAGCCGGCTACTGGGAAATGTGATTTATTTTTTCCCTTTTGGTTTATTCCATTTTTCTTTTTTTTACACTTTTTACTTTTTATTTTTACTTGGCGTACAGAATACCCCCATGGTGTGGTTGGCATCTTGAACGCGTAACGACAAAGGCGTTGGAAATCGCTATATACAACGAAAAAAAGGGCCTTTGGGTGGTCTGGAGGGCGTACCTGATTTATTTCGGTCGGCTATCTTTGAGCGACACTTTCGCGAGCATCAAACTTCCTTTTTCTTCGCTTCTTTTAGAGAATCGAGATGGCTGGCTTGGCTTGGGCTGGTTCGAATGACTTTGTTCAACTTCGAGAGCCAGCCTCTTGATTTCTTCTTTTTTTTTGCCGCTTGAAACACCCGGCCTTTGCGGCTTGGGTAACAAGCGGCCACCTTTTTTTTCCTGTCTCTAGAATTCATATAATGGGGCACGGGCTACAATTTGTGGGGTGGAGGGAACCAGGGGCAACTTGGGAGGGGTGGAAACGTGGGCAATGACGGTGGAACAAGGCTTCGGTGTCTGGGGTTTTTGTCGGTGCGTCGCTGGGCTTTTCTTTCCATTATGACGCTGGATCTGCGTTGTTGGGTGGAGGTCTCGATGCTTTCGTTACCTGTTTTTTTATCGGGTCTTTTTCTCACTGCCTTGGGCGACCCAATGGGTCTGCTTGGCTTTACGAGGATATGATGATGGCTTTTTGCTTTCTATTTTTTTGATACAATCCGCAATGTTTGTGTGGAGTGATGTTCAGAGTCGCTGCACATACAAGTATATAAACAGTTTCTGGAACAGATAGACATTTTTGTTATTTTTTTTTTGAGAGGACCCTGCTTGAGTTGCATGCTCTCAGCGTTTTTTGGTGATGGTTGTTTTTTCTCTTTTTAGTATAGACCTGCACAACAATAGAAATGGGCGGCTTTGATCTATGAAACGGCGCAATTCCAGACCAAGTTCCTCGCACTGGTCGACACTAAACTAAGAGATTTACGGTCGCTCTTCTTGCAGAAGAAAGCAGGACAAAAAGACTGTGCAGTCCAACTAACAGTGCAAGAAAAAATTTACAGCCTGTTTGGCTTTATGACTGGGGCTCCTATCGCTCAAAGCTTCAACTGACATGCCGATCGCCTTGCCCGAGAGAGGGCCGAAAGAGATACAGGAGAATCAACTGTACCGACACAAAAGAGGAGCGCTTGGGTCCATTTCCAGTCGGTGCCAAAGGTGTGCATCCAACGCCGAGAAATCTACCTACACCGACGCGCGTTTCAAAAAATGGGGATTTGAATTATTTTTTTTTTTTTTTCCCATTCGTTTTGTGTGCTTTCTTGGTGTTCCACTAACGGGTTTTTAAGCTACTGGTAGTTCAGGTACTGTGAAGATGGGAAGGAATTGGCTTCAGGAACGAAGTACTCCGTGTCAAAGACTAAATGGAAACACCAATGAACTAGGTAGGTAGAGAGATTACATAAGAGGAAGTGATGCGAGGCACTACGGGGCTTTAGAAACATTATACTGTACTGTAGGGGAGAAACCGGAACGGCTACTAAGGGGACAAGAGAAACCGCTTGGCCTTTGCTAATAGGTAGTTGACTGGATGGCGAAACTAGGCGTTGTGGGTAATACTGGGCGCCTCATTCTCTTGTAGCCAGTACTGTATGTACAAGTTTTTTTTATCCACAAAAAATTCGTTTTGAAGTCCCGAGACATCATGCCTTGAAACAAGGGAAGCGCTTCTAACGGTAAAGGATAGCCGGACTCTTGTGGGGATTTAGTTATGGAGAGTAGATAGAGTTGAAACTCGGCAATCAAGTGTGATATAGACACTCTATATCTCGCGTGAAGTCCCGTAAAGCTAAATTTTTGTTGATTTTTTTGTTTTCTAACTTTTTTAGACTAATACTCTAGGGGAATGTATGTCCAGCCCTGACAATATACTTCCGAATAAAGAATAAAGAGAGGTGGTGAGAAGAGGCAGAGAGACAGTGCGCGCTTCCTCTCTCCATCTTCTCTAGGCGCTGAGGGCTAGAGGTGGGACAGAACCGCCTAGAGGTCCTCAACATAAAGCGACCAGTCTTGTTCGAGACGTGACATGCCAAGTGGCTGATCTTGGCGTGGGACACCAGAGAAAAAAAAAAGGTGGGAAGAGAGAAGAAAGCCTCTAAGTACACGTAGCTAGAAAGCTAGGGCCTAGATGACATCCGTTTTTTTCCTCTAGGAGAAAGCTATCTACCTACCTAGGTAGGTATCTAGATAGATAGATAGCTAGGTAGGTTTTTTAGATATAGGCAGCGTTTACGTGGTCAGTCGTCGTAAAGGATTAGAGCTTATTGGCTTGCACGATAGATGGCTGGCATGTAAAACTGTCGAGCAGCAATAGCTTACCCTCTGATAGATGATGGGAGTTACTAAAGGGGGGGGTGGAATGTGTATTTCCGAGGGGGTAGGGGGATGGAATGAATGTTAAACGAGCTGACATTCGATTACGACTCATAGGCTTTTTTTCCCTCCTTGATCGGGGCTTAATTCGGATCCGACATGTAATAGCGCGTGGACCATACGCGGCATCAAAGTGAAACTGCCATACCGTATAGGCCTGGGCCATGACGGTGGCTCAGCTCAGCTCAGCCAACTAGTGGTGAAGGAAAGGATCCACGACTATGTCCTTCCCGCCCCATGGGCCATCTCAGCCTCACCGATCGTACTACTTCTGCCTATGGGGAAACATATATCTGACACGCAGGGGGGGATGCTAAGACTACGCCTCTCTCCTCTTTTTTTGCCTTTCATTACACTGCTATTAATCTGCCTAGTACAACATTTACGCAGACAACGTTCAGCTTCTCAGTCTTCCTCATAGCGATATCACTCATAAGCCAACGTAAACTCGTGGCATCATCATCAATCAAAGCCATCATCGCCCCTTATCGCTAATCCCACGCTTTTTTAGAGCCAGTGCTAAAGCACCGTCTGCAGTACACACGCAAAATTAGGGAGAAAAAAAAAAGGAAGAATAAGAAGAAAGGGAGTAAAAATGGAAACACCAGCCATTTGTTTTATACATTCGAAATCTGGCAAAATAACCTCCACAAAATTGATGTCAGATTAGCTCAGGCAAAAATCTGGCCAGAAGAAATGGGAATATTCGTTTTTCTTCTTTAAGCAACGTCTAGATAGCCCGATGCCAACGTGTGACCAAATGTTATATCGTCTGAGCCCGGTGCAATGCCTTCATGTGCGGTCGCCAAATCTGCTAGGTGCTGTAACCCCTGGCTCGCAGTAGCTTCCACTGACGATGTCGGCCGCAGCTGCTCCGTCAACTTTTCTCTTACACTGTCCCAGTGGCCTCCAGTAGGCTTTTCTAGGATCTCCTTCATCAGTCTGGTAGCGCCTTCACGAGAGCTGTCCATCTTGGCGAGTTTGGCCAGCGACATAGTAACGAGAGACACAAAGTGATTGGTGAAGGGACTTCTAAGATGCGCGTTTGCCAGCAGTAAAGTGGCCAGCTCAGAGGTCGGCCACAGTGTTTCCGTGGGCGTTGCCCCTGGTGTTAAAAGGGTTACCAGTAGCTTGCAGTGCCAGTAAGCAAGATGTACTAGTGGATAGGATACGGCCTCGATGTGGCCTGGGAGATCTTCTCGATAATTCTCAATGTAATCCACGAGAATAGCGGCCATGGCTGGCTCAGCGGTAGATGTGCCTGGTTGCATGGTAGAAATAACGAATGCAATCCGATTCAACAGTTTTGATAGACCTTTGAAATTCATATTAGCAACAAGAAGCAATGTCGTTTTATATAAGAATAAAGTAATAGACTTACGAATCAAATAATAGCACACCTCACCCACGGTGTTCTCCAATCCAGCCGGTGCAACAACGCTGCTATCTGGGATCTGCGATGGCTTTCCGGTTCCAGCCGCATGCCAGCGATCCATAAGCACAAGAGACCACCAAATCCGCACACATAGCTGGTCGTCTGAGTCTGATTCCGAGGCAGACTCGATTGGCGTAAATTTCCACAGTTTCATTGTGTTGGCGAGTGCCACCGCCCTGGCCAAAAGGAATGGTAGCTGAGATGAAGACCGCCAGTCCGCATCGATTATCAGCAAAAGAAGTGTTTGAGCGTGCACAATGTCGGTGGCACGCGAGTGTGGTGCCTCGCTGCTCTCCCACTCGTGAAGAAGGGAGCTCGCAGTCTGGGTATCTCCTGATGATTGGCCTATTGCTTGAAGTGCTGTGATAAATGCCGTCCTCACAGACGACGGGCACTGTGACAGCAAAGACTGGATCCTTGCTTTGCTAGTTGGAAGTATGGGATAAACGGCTTGAACATGGGCGAGATAGCTATTATAACTCATTAACTCCAACTCTGAGAAGCATGGAAGAGGTAGGATGGTACTTACTCATGTAGAGAATCTTCATCAACCTCGGGCACTTCTTCTGTGTCTACTATCTGCGAGTCCATGGACGCAACGGGTGGTTTTGGGGGAGCTGTTTCCGCCTTAACAGCAGCAGGCTGAGGGGCCAGTGAATTGTTGGCATATCCTGTTCCTGTGAAACTGTCCGAAGATGCGGGCGCCGGGAGTATTGGCCGTGGCTCTGGGCCCCATGGTGCTTGACGCGGAGCAGCTGCGTTAAAGTCGCCTGCCGATATGCTCGAAAATGCTCTCTTGCGGCCTGCTTCCTCAGCGGGGACTAAGCCGTTGTAAGCGCGGTGGCTCCCTGGCGTTAGAAGTCGGTCAATTTCGTCTTGGGTAAGACTACCTTCAGACTCTAACTTGTTCTCGATGCTGTGTATCCTGTCCGCTAATTCCTTGATATATCTATCTCTTGTGTCAGGATAACATCACAAACCATGCCAGCCAAAGAAGAAAAAGAAGACAAGAGGAAGAAGAGGGATAAAAGACATACCCCTTGCTGGGACCACGTTTCTGAGGAACGCGGCTGAACAGACATCGCATGGAAGACCGAGCACAGCTGGAGCAGGGACTCTCGCCAGTATCCGATTGAGCATCGCATTTAATCTTCTTTCGTCGACATTCATCACAAGCACGAGACACCTTGGATCGTTTTCGAGGAGGAATGCCATCTCCCATAGAATACTGCGGTGGCAGCGGTGGTCCCACGACTGGTAGCGTATGCGTGACCATGTGATCAGATGCGGGTGCCTCATGAACGTACGATGGTGTTTGATGCTGGTCTGGCTCGGGTGGCATAATATTACGCATGCTGGGATCCTCCACGTTCATGTTGGGGTCGGTGGCCGGAATAAGGGCTGTTCCAGCTAAGCCTTGCCCAAGCTGAGCCGCCAATTGAAGCTCTTCCAGGTTGGGGGGTCTTGGGATGTGATGCTGGGGAGAAGATGGCTCATGTGTAGGCACTTGGCCATGGTCCTGCTCTGGTGCGTGGACCTGGTTGGGGTCATGCTGGTCATGCGGCTGCTGGTGCTCCTCGTGGTCATGATGCTCATGCGTTTCATCGCGAGTGCTTGTATGGTAGAATGGGCCTGCATCAAGGGCCTCTGCACCCGGTGATGGGTACGACATATTAGTGGCTTCTTCCGATTCACCCTCACGGCCTGGGCTCATAACTGCCGAGGGAAGAGGCCAATGAGAATCGCCAATGAAGGCCTAGGACAGTCTCAGGCAAGGGATAGGCAGAAGTGCTGGCACTCTGTGCTCTGAGGCAAACTACGCAAAGTTGTGGCCGAAAAGTCAGACGGCATACGCGGTTGTTACGCGACTGTTGGAGGCGATCTGGCGCCGATGCAACGCTGATACTGAAGCCATTGTCAGCTTGTCACTCGACAGCGTGTCTATATAGAAAGTCTTTTGTTGCTGGTCTGGTGCCTGGCTTGAGGGCGAGCTGCACAGCTGACTTACACTCTATCGCATTGGAATACGGAGGATGGTAATTGCGAAACTGGGCCGTTTGAACGGAAAGGAATAACTCGTCGCCGCGTGGGAATAGGCGACGGGATGTTGGTGTGCTTTTCGCTCTTTCGAGTAGAGAGGGAGGAGGGAAAGATTTTTCTCCGAAACCAGGCGGCAAATGCTCGGCTCAGCCTAGGCCCCTCTTTTTTCTTCTTTAGCGTTGCGTTTTCGTGCTTTCGAAGGATGAGTCAGCCAATCATCCCTTGTGGCGGGATTGCGGCATTGCGGCATTGTGGATACGGAGCGACCGGGCGTGGATAACGCATAGTATACCAGGTAATTGCCTGATTGCATAAACCTTCGGCAGATAGTCGGCCAGTCGGCATGTGCTCTGAGTCAGCAGCTATTTAATCTTGATAAAGCTCCTATCCGCGCGGGAAGACAAAATTAGACAATCAACTCTACCGCTATCGGCGTAGCAATATCACCGGCTTTTTTAGAGCATCCATCGCGCGCGCCCTACTTCCTCTGGGCCGGGGCCAATGGAGTATTAGTAGTACCTCGGAAGCGTTTCAAGCCTCCCTACCAGCTCATCAACCTTGACCGTCATGCCTGCGATGCCCTTGCATCGATGCTATTTCCATACATCGACTGACACCTGCATTCAGGAGTGCACTAAAAACTGAGTGGTGACCATGGATGGCCTTCTCTGAAACTGCTTGATGGAAACCCGCGCGCTGCGCGTCTAGGCCATGAAGATAGATATCTACAGCTTTGCACACCGGTGATCCGATCCATCTCGCGTTCAGTGTTCAGTGATAGCTCTTTCGCAGCCGCGCCCTGCCTTTTTCCCTTGGAAATCGTCGCCATCTCATTGCATGGACATCCTGGAGATACAAAAATGGGCCTTCATGCCTGGCCTCCCAGATAACATCACGCCAATCCGCGATTTACTCGTCCGATACAGCAGGATTCCCGCCGAGGAAATCGACTCTCATCTTATCAGGATTGTAAGCTGTTTGCGCCCACGGTGACTGGTCTTCCCTTGCTGATTTTGCGGGTTCTCACAGCGCGAGGCAGCATGGGCGTATGCTAGAATGCCCTTTATTGGACGATGGAAATTCTTAACATTGAGTGACGCCCACGACTCTCGCTACCAGCAGGCCCTTTTCCGGCTCAGATTATCTCAATCTCGGGACACTCTTCTTGACCTAGGCTGCGGGCTTGGGCAAGCGCTAAGGCAATTTCGAGATGACGGCGTTGATGGATCGCGATTATTCGGCCTCGATTCCAGCTCTCAGTTAATATCGTCGGGATACGACCTCTTCCAGGATAGGAGCAGCCTGGATGCCCATTTTACCGTGGGAGATATAATAGATCCCGACGATCCGAGGCTAGATGAGCTCAACGGCCTTATCAGCATCATTCATGCTGGGAGCTTCTTCCATCTGTTTAGCTGGAAGCAGCAACTATACCTCGGAAAGCGACTTGTCGGCTTTCTACAGCCCGAGATACGCAACGCTTTCATATACGGCCGACATGTCGGTGTCACTTCTACTCAGAAGCCCGATATGGGTGATTCCTCGCCCTACCTTCACAACCAGGAGAGCTTTCAGCGGCTCTGGGACGAGATTGGAGAATTAACGAGGACTAAGTGGAAGGTAGAGGTGGAGCAATCAGGGGAGAATATCGTCTGGCTACCAGGGAGGCCAAAAGGCGCACATGCCGTCAATTTTACTATATACCAAGTCCCTAGAAATGAAATAAAAAAAAGCTGTTTATAGCCTCATGTGGGCAGTTCTCTTCCTTCGCTTGTTTTTGTAACGATTACGTACACCTTGTTTCTTTTTTCTTAATTCTTTTTTCCGTCGTCTTTTCGCAGCCACAAACAATACCTACCTACCTCAACGAAAATATCACCATTCAGATAGTTTTGCTAGTAGTCGTTGCTAGGTAACCTGCACTCATTGATTTATTTTACCCTTTCGTTTTGATGTTATACTTCCTCCTATGCACCTAATGAGCCACTTTGGGGAAAAGCATGCCAAGGAGTAAAACATTAATCAACGCCGATGAACATTAATTATCACAGCAACCCCATATTTACACGTAATGCGAAGCACACGACACTACTAAACAGAACTTTACCAGAAACTTATTGATATGCCAATTACTCACCTCAAAACAAACAAACAAACAAACAAACCGTTCATACGTCTACTTAAACAAACCCTTATCCCCTTCCATTTGCCACACTTTCCTTCTCATTATCCATCTCAACCAGCCCGCACCCAAACATCTCCAGCTTTCGCAGTTCCCAGGGTAGGCCTCGGAATTATATCGGATAAAATTAGTGACCTCACTGCCCCTCCTAACTAACGGGTAATCGCGTCCCTCCGACTTCAGCGATATCCTGGTGTTAGAAGCAGTTCTTTGCCGCGTTTTTGTCGATTGAGTCCGCATTCTTAGCTTGGACTCCCGTGGAGCCTCTGCTGGGCTTGCGGTACCATTGCGACCTTTCATACGAGCTATGGTACCGGGGAGAATAAGCAAATCGCCACAATGGACGGAGACTGGGATGAGGTACGTGGTTATCATCGCCGATAGCTGTCGCGAGAGCTACTGCGCTGCCCATTGTCGCTATCTCGCCTCTCGATGACCATGACTGGTATTCTTCATGATTCTAACATGTCTGCTTCACTTAATAGGTCGCCCGCATTCCATTTCCGCCTCCGGGTGTTCATGCGCTGCCGACACAAGTAACGACGATGACCTTTGATGCCTCCCAAGAGCTTCTTTGGGCCGGTAACGAATATGTACGATCGAATAAGTCGAAAATAACCTCTTTTTCATACACTTTCTAACATCTGCCAGGGTCGAGTCACCTCCTTTTTGGGTACCGAGCTTCAACGCTATACCACCTTCAAGGCGCATCAAGCCGCAGACGGGCCAGTTCGGCAGATTTTAACAAACGATAAAGGGGTTGTGTCATTGGGTGCTAAAGATGTGCACATGGCATCTAGGAGAGGGTTCACCATGTGGCATATCAGGTGTGTGGACAATCAATACTGTATTCTGGACGAGCCGAGGTCTGATAACCATCTAGGCATGATGACATGAAAGATTTGAAGTGTATGAGCTTTACTTCAAAGGGGACGGCAGAGATCATAGCCGCTGGTCTACAAAACAGCATGTTTGTTATCGACCTCATTAAAGGGGAAGTCGTCAAACAAGTTCGGACGGATCATCAATACTTGATTATGAAACGCGGCCGCTATATTTGCGCAGCGACGAGAGACGGATCAGTACACCTTTTGGATCCTATCAGCTTCGCCATCGTCAAAACATGGAATGCTCATTCAGCCTTAATCAACGACATGGATGCTCAGCACGATTTCATCGTTACATGCGGCTACTCGCTTCGCCAGGGTCAGAATTACATGCTAGATCCCTTTCTCAACGTTTTCGATATCAAGAAGATGTCATCGATGCCGCCGATCCCGTTCCCTGCCGGCGCGGCATATGTACGCATGCACCCGCGCATGCTCACAACTAGCATTGTGGTGTCTCAAAGCGGCCAGATGCATGTAGTGGATCTCATGAACCCTAACACCAGCAATGTACGACAGGCCAATGTGCTGAGTTACCTCAGCATGTTTGAGATTGCCCCTTCCGGCGAGGCCATGGCTCTCACCGATGCAGAATGCTATATCCATTTGTGGGGATCACCATCCAAACTCCATTTCGTGGACTTGCCTACTCCCGTGGAATTTGCCACAACCGAGGAAGCGGTCCAACCTATAGAATGGACTCCCGAAACGTAAGTTGCATACTATATTTTGTGTTTATGAGTATATAAGCTAACGCGACGCAGCCCTTTAAATTCTATTGGCCTGCCATACTACAGAGAAACACTTGCCTCTGCGTGGCCTGAACTGATCTCAGACGTTGGAGCCCCCCCGGTCAAATTTGATCCGCAGTTCCTTGCGAGCCTGAAATCTACCGAATTCGCACTCTATGGTCGAAATACACGAGGCCTTCGCAGGAACCAATTTGAAGATACTCGGAGCTCGAACAAGTCCGCTAATTCTGGTCTTAAAGCTCCAAAGTTTCTCAGCGAAAAAGCTCGAGATTTTGCTAAATCAGATTCATCGACTGCTGGAGAGAAAGCAGATGAACTGTCGAACCCATTTTCAGAGTTGGAAATTGAGAGCAGAAAATCGGAATTTCCGATGATATACAGAAACGTCGAGATCAAATACAGCAAATTTGGTGTCGATGATTTCGACTTTGGGTATGTAAATGACTACATCTTTGCGTTTGAACTCTTGGCTAACAAGACAGCTTTTATAATACCACCCGATACTCTGGCCTCGAAATTCACATATCGAACTCGTATGCCAATTCGCTCCTTCAAATCATGCACTTCACACCCTTAATTCGAAACTTGGCTTTACAACATGCAGCTACAGCCTGTGTGAGCGAAGTCTGTCTCCTTTGCGAACTGGGATATCTTTTTGATATGCTTCAGAAAGCAGAAGGATCAATCTGCCAGGCTACTAATATGCTCAAGACTCTCAGCAGCCACCCTCAAGGTTAGACTCAATTCCATTCCATCTACCAGTCGAAGCCACATGGTTCTGTTGCTAACAATACCCTTAGCCGCACCTTTGGGATTACTAGAAGAGGATTCACATGGATCATCCCTAAATGTAATGTTACAGGGTCTAACGCGATTCCTACTGGAGAGAATTGCTGGCGACTATAAGACTATGGCTCCAGCTTCCCCTTCGATGGATCAGGTAAATATCAAATATTTCTCGTGGAAACCTTGAAGCTAATCATGATATAGGTGCTGGCGACCAAAGCAACTAGCTCTATTAGATGCATGAATTGCAGAAGCGAGTACACTCGACCTGGGTCGACGTATGTAAACGATTTGCTTTATCCACCTCTTGTAAGTTGAACACTACCGCCTCCCCTAGTCATTCTTCTCTAACACACTTTCCAGAAAGCCCCAGGCCGCAACAACAAAATCCCTCGCACTACCTTCTCCCAAATTCTTAAGAGCAGTGTGGAGAGAGAGACGACTTCGAAGGGATGGTGCGGAAGATGCCAACGATATCAAACCATTGCAACTAGAAAAACCATACACAGCGTCCCGGATGTCCTGATGCTCAACACCGCAATTACCAGTTCGGATCATCGATTGCTTTGGTCCACGCCTGGCTGGCTACCAGAGGAAATCGGTATCATCGTCGAACAGGGCCAGTTCTTCTGCTACGAGGGAGAAGATTTAAAACTTCACTTACAACGTGGAATTCATAACATCACAGTCTATTCCTTGATTGGAATGGCTATCAACATCGAGAGCGGCCAGACACAAAAGCCGCATCTCGTAGCTATGGTTAATGGTATGATATTCATTCCCTTGAATGTTTTCCTTTTCTGTCCTGATTTTTGTTACTGACTTTTGGATAGTTGCTCATGCTGAACCAAGCGCTCCTGGCCGGAGTCAATGGCACTTATTCAACGATTTTCTTGTCCGCTCCGTGAGCTCAGAAGAAGCTCTTGCATTTAACAATTCTTGGAAAGTTCCCTCTGTTGTTACATTCCAAGTTAAGCACGCAAACAACAAGATTGATAATACTTGGAAGAACAACATCGATACATCGCTTCTATATCAAGATTTCAAGTAAGTTACGCCGTCATTGGTGCGAATAACGAGACAGTCATTGCTAACATTCCTTTCTAGTCCTAGCTCTCGAACCGAGAATAAGACATATAAGCTTCTGGACCCAGCAACAGAGCGACCTGGGCCAGAGACTATCATTGCACTAGATACTGAATTTGTTGCCGTGCGACAGCCGGAGATTGAGATGAACTCGGATGGCGAACGAGAAACCATTCGACCAATAGTCTATGCACTCGCCCGCGCCTCCGTCGTCCGAGGCCAAGGTGAATTCGAAGGAGTCCCCTTTATCGACGACTATATTTCTATCAGAGAACCCATCGTCGACTATCTAACGTCCTATTCGGGTATCACCGAAGACGATTTGAACCCACATACTACAAAACACAGCCTGCTGCCTCTAAAAGTGGCATATAAGAAGCTTTGGATACTACTCAACCTCGGTTGCAAATTTTTGGGCCACGGACTCAAACAAGACTTCCGCGTCATCAACATCCACGTCCCCAAAGCGCAAATCATCGATACCATCGATCTGTTCTTCCTAAAGTCACGGCTACGAAAGCTGTCGCTCGCCTTCTTGGCATGGTACCTGCTCAAAGAGGATATCCAAATGGAGACACACGACTCCATCGAAGACTCCAGGACAGCCCTCCAGCTGTACAGGAAATACCTCGAGTTCAAGGACGCTGGGATCTTGGAGGCGATGCTGCAGGACATTTACCGCGCCGGCAGAGACGTGAACTTCAAACCTCCGAGAAGAGATGGTGTGTTGGACGTCCCCAGATCAGAGACACCGCCTCCTTTGCCGGTGGAGAATGGGAGCACGCCGACACCTACTCCTGGACCGCCAACTACGCCTGCGAGGGGAAGAGGATTTGGAAGTGGAGTCAGTTGGACACCGGGTAAAGGATCTCCTATGAGGTGATATTAAGCTGTCTATAAGCTACCTCTAGGAGTGGAAATGAGAAGGATTTCTGATAATTTGGGGTTTTGATGGTGACGAATCTGCAGTGAAAAAGGGCTGCCTGTCATATCAAAGTTGGAGATAAGCAAGGTAGTCGAATGATGTTGTACACATTTTGTTCGTCTTCGCATCTTGTGATATACTGGACACCACACTTGTCTATAGCGAGATCAAGAAAGAGTAAACAAATATACATATTCTTCATAAAGTAAAAAGACCTCGCATTCATCCGCATTATTAAAACTAAACATATCCTGCAAGGTATCCTCCCACCCATCTCTGCTAACATACTAAATCATTGTGCTCAACCCCTTGACCCTTTTTTGAATGTCACCCCACCTGAACTTATTCCTGTTCTAACCTCTAAGCCACCCATCACTGATAAGCTTCCACGACATCATCCCGGCTCAGCCCTTCCAAGCATGATGAATAGGAGAAGGAGCATCGCATAGCCTACATCTCTTGAGCAATACGGGAAATTGGGGAGAAGAGAGACGAAATGAATCCCGAAGTGCACAGAAGCACGCCCAACGCCATCAATACCTTATTCGCTTGATAGCGATCTGCCTCTTCTTCGCTTGCGTACACAACTGGTTGAGGTCGACGGCGACCGTTGATGGCGATGTCCTCTCTTTTCTCTCCGTCTCTTCTTTCGTCTGGAAGTTTTCTTCATATTAAATAGCGTCATGATAAGGAAAATTCTTTGTTGAGAACGAATCATGTTCATCTGCCTTGATTTGCGCTTATATCGTTTGAAATTCCATTTAGTCTCGCTACGTAAGGCTTCGCTACGCTACAGCTCAGACTCGGCACCGTTGGCGGACAGAGCCATAGGACTACCACTGTGATTTGGTCGCTGGCGAAGGCGAGCGTTGCCAGGTGGTCGCCGTCGGACCAGTGCCCGGCCGTTAGCCATAGACTCGTCCTCTTCCTCGTCAGAGTCGGGGTTCTGCTCGTGGTATAGCCGTGCCTCATCCAGCTCGGTGATTACTTCTGGTCGGTCTCGTAGCCATTGCATTCTGGGGCCTGATCTCGCTCGCTCTGAGACCTTGAATCCGTAAATCTTGGGCTGGTAGATGTGTCCACCGCCAAGACCTGGTGCAATATTCTTGGCGAACATGCCGTTGAGAATGCTCTCGTCCTCAGGTACCTTGGAGTTGGTGCTTGACAACACATCGGCACCGCGCTTGGTGAGGTCGTATTCGGGGAAAGTAAGGAGGAAGAGAGCTCCAAATGTGCGACCGAAGAAGGCGCCGTCAACAGTTTGGAACCGACTGTTAGGTGGAACATAAACGTCGAGACAGGAGGGGCAGAATAATTTGACCGTGTCTTCACCGGGAATGTCGGACAGGCCAACAGGCAAGGTGCGTGCCTGCTCGCAGTGTGTTCGAGGGCAGCAGCCGAAATGACCAAACTCGTACTTCTCGCTCATTTGCTGGATGCCTACGCGCGAGCAGATGAATCGCTGGTGGATGAGGCCGTAGAGCATCTCTGCTGATGATTCGATGACAGATAGGTCGCTGGCCATCCTGCTATGGTGCCGCCGTTCTGAGCCGTGTCGCATGCCTGCGCGGTCGGCCTCCTCCCCCGATTCGTTTTCATCCTCGTCTTCTTCATCCTCCTCTTCATCCTCATCATCCTCTGGCTCGACATCAAGGATCATCTAGGGGCACAAATTAGCAACATTCAGGATTGAGGAGCAGCATCACGGCAAGCCATCAAGATACGCTGAGAAGAGGAAGATGGAAGGCCCAATAGACGCAACGCGCCACGTACCTCAAGTGCCTCCTTGTACATAGCAACTTGGGTCTGCAGACCCGTCAGGTTGAAGTCATCCTCGATGAACTCCTCGGAAACCTCAGCAAAGTATTCGTGGCCAGGCAGAGCGCAAAAGCTGGAGATCCAGGACTCGGGTGTTCCTGAAGAAGTCGACATGATGTCGGTAAAAGGGACGGAGATCGATTACGCTCAATCAAGGGCTGCGCGCGGACTGAAGGCGAAAGGCTGAAGGCTGAAGATAAGGCAAGAGGTTGGCTGAGGTGGGGTTCGTCGTGGGATGGATTGGCGGTGGTGCTATCGATAAATTTGCGAAGGTGGCAGGTCGCGCGTAAGGGTGCTGGTAGGGAGCAGGTAGTAGTGCTGAGGCTCTGGGCCCAGATTAGCGGCTAGAGGTAGGTAGGAGGCGTGGCGGGGTGGTTTTCTGGCGTCAATGGCAGCGTCCTAAGCGCGTAACGTTAGGCTTTAGGCACTCTCCAAAGCACATGCAGGCAGGTGATAACAGGCAGGTGCTGCAAATTCGTGGGATGTGGCGTCAAAGCAAGGGCAAGTTGAATCCAGTCTTTATCGCACAGGTATCCCCGGTGAGCGGAGGAAGTGAGAGCAGTGCGGGTTGGCGGCAGCCTCGTCTAGGGCTTGAGTTCTGGCGATGAGGCTGGGCGTCTGAGCGGATGAATAGGCGGGTCAGCCAGAGCGGTTTGGCCAAGGTCGCAATTGATAGAGTAGCGGCGGCGTTGGGTGGATGAGCTTGGCCTGGTTGCTTTGGTGGAGGAGGGAAAAAAACATGACTAAGAGCTTTGGCGGGCGGTGAATGATTCTGCCGCCCCAAGCAGTGGGCAGGTATAAGGTAGGAAGCATTAGCGAGGACTGGCATATAGAGAAGGAAGTATGGGGTTGGTAGCTGCTACTCATCAAAGGAATGAATCTGACCGTGTCTACGGGTAAACAGTACCGCCTCTCAGCTTGTGCTCTGTGCTCTGCCTATCGACAACGATGGTAGATCCAATGCGTCTTACCGATTAGGTGCTTACCTTGTCTCACTTTTTATCCTCTAAAACCATCAACTTATAAAATGTTCGCAATGCAAAGGAGCTCCAAGATTCTCCAATGCACGCCGAGATGGAAGCATCAAATCCTTAAAGTGCCATTCCGCAGCTTTGCCTCCGCAAATGATCAACCAATAAAGAGATCTGGCGTCATAGATGGATTGACATTCGAAGATAGCTTCAAGGCCGAAAGACCGTATGTCTTTTCAGATCCTGGTACATCTCCTACATACCTTCTTCCAGCTTTCCATAAATGGTTCAAAAGGGACGCAGAGAACACGTCATTTTCTTCTTACATAGACTCTTTCCACCAATTAGTCTTCCCCTATGAGCTGATAAAACCCTTCTTCCAAGGATCTGAGACTATATCCCGTCTCTATGATAGCTTGTTGAATAGCCAAGATGCTGTTGATCGAGATTGGGCGGTAGCTCTTCAGTCTGCTGCTGCTTCAGAATCCTCTCGCGATCACGAGTTCTTTCAGCTCTATGCACCTTTGAGGCTTCTGGTGAAAGCGCTCGAGTTCAACGAAGCCCAGAGGATAAAAGAAGACCCGCCTGTACAGCTTTACATTGCCCAGTCTCTATTATCAGATCTCCCCAGCTCTTTACAAGGCGATGTACCGACTCCAGAATTAATTCAAAAAGTCGGAAGAGGCGATATCTACAGCTCTTCAATATGGCTAGGGACTGAGCCAACTTATACCCCCCTGCATCGAGATCCGAATCCCAACTTGTTCTGCCAGCTGTGTAGTAGCAAAGTGGTGAGGTTGTTGCCGCCCAAAGCGGGACTTGAACTATACAACAACGTTCAAATGCGGCTTCGGCAATCTGGAAACAGTCGAATGCGATCTACAGAGATGATGGAAGGAGAAGAAAGGGAGATGCTTCACGGTGTCGTGTGGGAAGACAAGACGGCGACATTGGACGTGCAAGAGGTAGAGCTGTCTGCCGGGGATGCTTTGTTCATACCAAAAGGCTGGTGGCATTCTATTAAGAGCAAGCAATCAGGAGGACGTCTAAATGGATCAGTAAATTGGTGGTTCCGTTAATTGATTTGTAAAATATGAGACCGTATGATGGAGCGGTCATACTATTCAACCTCGTTACCTGTATATAGCACTTATCCAGCCCTTTCAACGGGTCTACATATAACCCAATTCAGATATCCACACGGCCAGATAAACTTACATTTACCACTCCGCATCTCCCATGAGCTCGTATCCGCATCGCAGCCACGGAGGAGACTTTCTATCTCATTTGGAGTCCTCGCCCTTAGACATGAAACTATTCCGTCAAATACCAAGACAAATGGCAAGACTGGTAACAGCCATGCGAATGCAAGAGAAGCGGGGGATCTCCATTTCCAGGCGAAAACCGGCGCCAAAGCTACGGATGCGATTCCCAACATGAAGACGCTAATCATGCTTCCGAGACCACGATCCTGAAGCTCAAATATGGCGAATCCATGGCTCGTCTTTACTGTATCTCTGAGTATATCCCTCGCCAAGACATCGTCAAAGTGATGGAAAGCCAGGTTGAACAGTCGCATCACTTTCTTTCCGTCTTGACGTTCCACAAGGTGCTTGGGGGCTTTAGTCGCATCCACGGGCTGCCTTTCATATGTAACTTGTGGGAAGTTTTTCACGACTTTCTCCCACGCCCCCACGTTGGGATGCAAGTCCGTCAGGATGAAATCAACTGGCGGCTCTCCTTCAGCTTTGAGATGAGTGTTTATGGCCCTCTGAATCGCTGGTGTAGGTCCGCCGCCACCGGCGCAGAAGTCGATGAAGGTGTAAGATGAGAGTGAGCTGTCAAGTTCACGGATGAGTGTAGATGCAGCGATACGCGCGGGTGACTGGGGCTGAAGAGGTGTATTGGAGTTCCAAGCCGCAGTGAGAGCATCCTGGATGCGACTGCGTAGAAATGCAGGGAACCTAGATATTCGCCCGCCTATTAGATAATTGCCATCTCATTGTGTTGTAATTGTGAATTGGCGGAGTGTCTGAGCTGGACAAGATGGAGTAGCGTTAGTGCGGGAGCTTCTCACCATGGCTGATCATCAATTTCAAAGAGATGCAGACGTGGAATAAGAGGCGCCATTTTTGTGATGGCCCGATAGTGATAAAAAAATAGATGGAAATAATTCATAAATTCTCTTCGATATATGACTTATGATTGCATCTGAAACCGAGGTTGAGGTAGGATCCAGCTCTCGAATTGGCATGCGCTGACGTGGCAGCCTATGCAGGCGACTTGTCTCAGCAACTCAACGGTTTGTTGATCAAGCGATTATCAATGTTGCCAGCTTAGAGGGGGGAAATATCGATTGAAAGTAAACCATGAGAAAAGTGGTTGAAAGGGTGCCTGAAGTAATGGATGATAATGCTAATTTAGCTTGTCGACATGCGTCATAGAAATGTTGGTGTCGTGACGTTGAGGCTTTGGAACAGTATGCAGCTATGAAACGCCTTTTGCACCATTCAATGCGACTTTTGGCATCGGCAACGACATAGGTAAATCACCCTAGTGATATCTCTGCTACAATAGTACTTGTGTAAATTCACTCTACCTTTCTATTCAATCTTATGTCACAAAGCAAGTCTCAATATGCTATTCATTATGCCGCATCAGTATACGGGTCGAACCCTACCCGCTGTTTTGTTGCACTCCTGGCCCTCCACATAGCCTCGCCTGTCAACCCTGTCGTCGATGTCTCCTCCAAGAAAAATGTCAAGATATGGTCTGGAATCGACAAATGGGAGGCTTGTTGGAATTCCTGGAGGCCAGCGAGCCGAATGAGCATCTCAATCAGGGAGAGCGATGTCGTGATGGTACCAAACGGTGACCGCGATACAAAATCCTGCGCTGCTCTTGCCGAGTCTACCGCCAGCTCTCGCGATGGACCACCAAGGCTAGGATCTGAATAACTTAAAGTGAGAGTATTGCGTGACGTAGGCTGAACAGACAGATTCTTGATCTGAGAGACCAAGCTCGAGTCTAAGGCTGCGCGAAGCCGTGATGGCGTCTTCTCAGGTGAATTACCGCGTCCGTCGAGCTCATCTGATGAATCCACGTTAAGTCCAGAAACGGAACTCGTCTCGCTCCGCTCATCATCATCTTCGTACACCTCAAAAGCTATCCATTCAGGATCTAGGTGTTTGGGAAAGGCGGTGACGCAGCTCTCCTCGGTGTTCTTAGACCCTTTTAAAGATAGCCGCTTCTCTCGCGACTCTCCGAATAGTTGTCGATCCACATCAGCCTGATCATCTTCGTTTGCGCCTAGTTGGCTACTGCCATCATCATTCGTAGCGTTGTCTACATCTTTATGCCCCCCGTGTTCTGGTCTTTGCAGCGGAGTTGCATTAATATCTCGTTTGAGGAGCAGAACCGGATTATTTTCTCCATCTGTTCCGTCTCCAATATTGAGCATTCTACCAGTGTCCGTATAGAATATCTTGGCAAGTTGGTAAATCGGAATCTGTTCGCGAATGCCAGCTTTTGAAATGCCGTTATATGGCTGTGCCGTGTCAGCACCTTCATGAGCCCGCCCATCGTCCAAGTCTTCAATAATTTCGAGGTGATAGGCATAGTTTAGGCCGACTTTAGGGTTGGATGCGTCTTCGCTGTCCTCATTGAAGCCTTGTTCATCTATGGCTGGACTGCATGCTGACCTGCAGAGCCGCACACGGGCCTTGTGTACCGCCTCCTGCCATACGGGTCTTCTATCGTGCTCGCCCAAGCCATAGACTGGAATTTGGCCCGTGCTTTTTGAGCTACTTTGGTGATTACTGTTTCCCGGACTTGATAATGACTTGTCATCTTTTGGTACAGACGATACAGATGCGTGTCCCAGGAATAGCATATATACAGACAGCGTGAATGAAGGCCCAATTTGCACATTTCTTCGAGGATCTTGTGCATGCTGTGTATCTCCAACAGTCAAGAGGGTACTAGCCTGCAGAAGTCGAGAAGGAGATATGCCAGCGGGGAGTGAGGTAGACAGGCTTTCGCCAGATGCTGATATGGCCAGCTGCAAAAGAGGAATTTCCCGGTCAATCTCAGCCAAGAGATTTTTCATATCTCTAATTACCCTCTTTAACGCATCATGGCTAGTCTCTTTGGCATGTGGATTCTCTCCTAAGTCATGGTTATGTTCCTCGACAGCCGCAGCACCTTCCACACGACGTCCTAAGGAAACAATTTGCTGGTTAAGTGACTTTGCGAGAGGCAGTGCGGACTCTAGAAAGACGTTTCCTCGTCCGGATCTAATCTGTCAGCACCTCTTCATCTCTGCTGATGAATGTCATGAAAAAGTGGATAGGACCAACTTGAACTCAATAAGGTCAATCGCAGGAGAGATAATCTTTAACATGAACGATTAGCATGATAAAGTAGATGGAGAAAAGGGGTGGGATGCTTCTTTGTTTCTGAGTCAAAAAATTGCATGGATAAATCTCAATACCTTAATTTTACCATCTAGCTGTTTTTGGAGTAACCTGAGCTCGGAATGGAGGTTCTTGTCGTCAACTGCTTTTAGCAGGCGAGAGCATTGGTTGATGGCATAAGAGGACGTCAAGGCGATGCCAGATCGTATGGCATATCTCATGGCCTGCGCGCCAACAGCTGCCAGAAAATCGTCCATGGCCGCGATTCGGTGGTTTAAGCGAGTTTCATGAGAAAAGTACAAAATAGAGGCAAATTTTAATATTGAGTTCAAGGCATGGCGAGAGCTTGGCTCATAAGCAGCAGCAGCCGTTTACCGGCATAAAATATTTATGTAGTTCAGTGGACTCGAAGGAGCAACTACAGTGCGGATACCCTTCTCTGACTCAGACCCGCCTCAAGGGTGCCTAAACGCCAGATACGAATAAGAAGACAAAATAAGAGTCAGCAATAATTTGCCCCGAAAATGTCTCTGTGATTAGGAGCATGTCTGATTAAAGGCCTTGCGCCATTACCCAAAACTCAATATTCGTTCCACTGTAGCCTACTTTGGACTGCATCGAAACCTTCTATTGGCTCAATGCTAAAGTTCATTCGCCAAACCCAACTTCGTACTGTGCCCAATGTATATAAATGCACTGTAAAAGCCCCTCCACAAAAACTTGCAGCAGCACAGTTTATCGATGTCATGTCGGTGCCTTGGTGGGGCTCGAATTTTCACAACCTCCACCATAAAACCACCGAGACGTCGACCGTCGCTTTCAACCCCCAAGACCTAAGTCTGCCAACCCAAAGGTCTCCGACGGCGCCCGCTTCTTCAGTGCTATTTATCAGGCCATCAAACGGTCGATAGACAGAGAGGAGCACCGTTAGACAGACGACGACTCTCGAACGGTCAACCCCGCCAACAAAGGTCAGACGAGAAAGATATTGCCATCGCCACCATGTCGAACCTCAACTCTTGGGAGGACGATCCTGCTGCTCAGGACGAGAACCTCGCTCAGCAGGCTCAGCAGCAGCTCAACGTGAACCCTGCTGCTTCTCAGGGCGGCTTCCGACCTAACACTGCCTCATTCCAGCCTGGCGCTGCCTCTTTCCAGCCTGGTGCTGCCTCTTTCCAGCCTGGTCAGGCTTATGGTGGGGGATATGGGCAGTACCAGCAGCAGTACTACCAGCAACCCCAGGGATTCTATCCTCAGTACGGCGCAGGTCAAGGTCAAGGCCAAGGCCAAGGATTCGATCAGTATAACCAGCAATACCAAAACTACGGTGGCGGCTACAACCAGGGCTACAACCAGAACTTCAGTATGTTTGCCATGATGTCCACCGATTTCGACTCTCACAGACAGACTAACCATATTTGACTATCGCAGGCCAGCAGGGTTATCCTCAGTATGGCCAACAGCAAGGCCAGCGAAACCAGCAACAACAGCAGTTTTCAGCCCCTGCTCAGAACAATGCTGCACAGGCTGCCCCTGTGGTGAAGTCACTCCCCGTCGAGAAACCTGCCGCTGCTGCTAGCGCACCCAAGCCCGTTGTTACCAACGAAGGAGGTGCCAAGGTGCTTAGCATTGGAGGTGACGCAAAGCCCAAGGCTAAAGTCCTGTCGATTGGCTCCCCCGCTGCCTCTTCTCCTTCACCAGCCAAGGATGAGGCCAAGACTGAGCCGTCCAACGCCCCAGATGCGGGCAAGAAGGTTACCGCCGCCAAGGCCATTGAAAAGACTGGTGAAAAGGCAGGAAAGGCAGCCGCCAGCGGCAAGTCTTCTGGAAGGACATCGCCCGACCCATCATCTGGCCGCTCCAGCCCGTCTGCCGGAGAGAAGAAGGCCCAGCGCGAAGTCGACGCTGTCCTCAAGGCGCAGGCAGCTGATGTCGATGATGATACCCTCAAGGAAATTTACGGAAAGGAGCACGTCAACATCATTTTCATTGGTCACGTTGATGCAGGCAAGTCAACTTTGGGCGGTTCGATCCTGTGGACTACCGGAATGGTTGACAAGCGTACCATGGACAAGTACAAGCAGGAGGCAAAGGACCTGGGTCGTGAGTCATGGTATCTCTCCTGGGTCATGGATTTGACCAAGGAAGAACGAACCAAGGGAAAGACGGTCGAGGTTGGACGTGGTTTCTTCGAGACTGAGAAGCGTCGCTACAGTATCCTGGATGCCCCTGGTCACAAGACATATGTTCCTAGCATGATTGGAGGTGCTTCGCAAGCAGATGTGGGTATTCTCGTCATCTCAGCGCGAAAGGGTGAGTACGAGACTGGTTTCGAAAGAGGAGGACAAACCCGTGAGCACGCTATGCTTGCCAAGACTCAGGGTGTCAACAAGCTGATTGTGGCGATTAACAAGATGGACGACCCCACGGTGGAGTGGTCTGAGGAGCGTTACAAGGAGTGTACTACCAAACTACAGCAGTTCTTGAAGGGAACCGGCTACAACCTGAAGACGGACGTCTACTTCATGCCCGTGGCCGCTCAGCAATCTATGAACATCAAGGACCGACTGCCGGAGGGCGTTGCTCCTTGGTGGAAGGGACCCTCACTGCTGGAGTACCTTGACGGCATGCAGGCTCTAGAGCGCAAGGTCAACGCGCCATTCATGATGCCCATCAATGCCAAGTACCGCGATCTGGGCACCATGGTGGACGGTAAGATCGAGGCGGGAGTTATCAAGAAGGGCATGTCGTTGGTTATGATGCCTAGGAAGCAGTCAGTGGAAACGGCTGCCATCTACGGAGAGCAGGAAGAGGAGCAGCCTATCCTCCAGTGCGGTGACCAGGTTCGGTTGCGTCTCAAGGGCATTGAAGAAGAAGATATCCTGCCCGGATTTGTGCTTTGCTCGCCGAAGCGACTTGTGCACTGCGTGACCGAGTTCGAGGCGCAAATCAAGGTTTTGGACCTCAAGAGCATTCTCACATCTGGATTCAACTGCGTGCTGCACGTACACGCGGCCATTGAAGAGGTCACCTTTGCGGCGCTGCTACACAAGCTCCAGAAGGGCACCGGCCGCAAGAGCAAGGTTCCTCCCACACACGCCAAGAAGGGCGACAGCATCATTGCCAGACTTCAGGTGACTGGAGGCGCTGGTATGGTTTGCGTTGAGAAATTTGAGGATTACCCACAGATGGGTCGTTTCACCCTCCGAGACCAGGTATGAAGAGATCTGCCCATTCTATGACCCCCTTTTTGGACTTTTTTTTCTTCTAATCACATTACACAGGGACAAACCATTGCCATTGGCAAGATCACCAAACTCATTACCGCCGACGACCAGTAAAGAATCATTTATCAGTAAGCTACTAAAAAGTATGAGACAAGATGCCAGCCTCCGGTGGCTTGGCTGGATGAAGGAGAGAAAAGGATGAGGGCTGAGAGCAGCTTTGATGAAAGGCGTCAAGGAGACGGATGTGAAAACAAGTCGGCTACAAACACATATAGAAGCTGTGGCCAGCATGGTGCTAGGGTGGAAAGCTCAGGGGGCTGCAGATTGGCATGATCTGCGGCTGAGTTAAGATATACGCCGAGAGATGCAAGACCATGACAAAGCATTTGTAGACGCCATACGATGCCACGATTGCAAAGATTAGAAGGGCGACGAAAGATCTTTTTAGTTCAAAAGAGCCATTTTCTGGATTGAATCAATAGCCATAGTCAGCCGAGGATGGAAATGAAGAGATTAAACCAAGCTTTGATAAGATGACAATGGTGATGACAATGGTGATAACAATGGTGATAACAATGGTGATAACAATGGTGATAATGGTGCATGACGATTCTGAGATGTACGAGATAAGAAACGAAGACTTGAACATTCCGTATTGACCCGTTGATAGAGGCAAAGCAGATATGAGGTCGGAAAACCACTATATAGGGTATACTTTCAGCCGCCGAGGAAGCTGCAGTTCGGAGATGCGAGCAGATACGAGCAGGTACCTCCCGTAATCCGAGCAAATTGCTGCCCGAGGCTGGTGAACATATAGGAAGCAGTGTATTACTACTAGGTACTCGCTCGAGGTAAGGTGGGCGAATCAGGGGGGACGGAGGGGGAGGCAATCAATCAAGCATGGGCTACATTTTTGCATGTGCCAGCAGGCTGAAACTAGGGGCGTGTGGGAATCTGTGGTTCAATGACCTGCATGCATTCATGAAGGAGAGGGTACCTGATGGGTCAGGGATCCAGAGGTTTGCAGCAAGTTACTCAGCCAGAAAACATCCCGGGCTGCTCCGGGCCTGGGGAAGTATCTATGTGCTATGTATGGCGGGCATGGCATGCTGTCAGCCTAGGAGACCTATAAGCATGGGGTAGCGTTACAGGGTTCCATTTAAAGCAAATCACAAAGTAGTAAGTAGTATGTATCTGGGGCGTTTGCAATGTATACTTGAGGATCTATGTACTCCGTAAGACTAAGCATTATGTATATAGAAAACGAAAATGAATCGGAAGCAAGGGGGGGAGTGTAGAAAGTTGGGTTGTGAATGTACTTTGGCTGGGAGAAACGCAAAAGGGACGAGATGGGGAAATTTGGTGGGGACGCCTTGGGCTTCCGAGCCCGTACCGCCGTGGCAGACGGAACGGCAGCAGAGAGGAGGCAGCAGGAAGAAAATTTCGAAGCAGCGGGTGGATGGATTCGGGGGTCCGTGAGTGGGGCGGCAAATACGGTAAATAGAGGCGGGCGGGAGGGAATGATGTGAGGGAGAAGAGGAAGAGGAAGAGGATGGTGGTGATGATGATGGTTATGATGATGGTGAAGCAGTAGAGAATATATCATGAGGATGATTAAGAGAAGCAGCTGGAGATGAGATGAGGTTGATTAAAAGGAGAGTTGGTGATAATCTGTCAAGCTTTAGTTATATAAGCGTGTCTGTATGTATAGAGAATGATTTGCTCGGGAGATTTTACAACGACTACGGGATAAAACACTGCGATGTTATCATGTTAGTCAAAACCGGGCTGGGGGCCAATAGACGTCACAAAGGCCACAAAGGCGCTGAGCAATGCCTAAAGCGGTGTGCTTGACGTTGAGCCGGGGAAGATCCAATTGCTGAATAGGGTAGGGATCAGGTGTGCGAATGCCTCTAATCTGCGCCATCGTTGACTTACATGCTAGTAGGTAAAGGACGAAGAAAACAACATCAGTGGATTGTGGATCGAAATTGCGTATTTTCTCAATTTTTCTCTCGTCATGACGAAGAATGCATGCCCAATGACTTTTTCATTTTTTTTTACCGAGCATGTCACATTGCCTCCTTGGCCTGCAATGACAAGTCGGGCGTTGAAATTCCAATGTAGGTATTATCAATTTCCAAGCACGGAAACTACCGTACATTGTGCATAGTGGCAATCAATTAAAATAAAAATAAAACCCAATCTAAGCATTCGTACCCAACTGACTGTGCATGCATGGAAAATACCGTTGCCCAAGGACCAAAAGGGGTGGCAATAGCATGTGCAGCAGAAACATCAATAATGCTGATGCCCTTTTACAAAAGAATACCAGCAGCAGCAGAAATTTGGGTGCGGAAAGAGTCGGAACACACGGGCGGCAGCCAATCACGGGACTTTGGCAGCGCAGCGAGTGCCGCTGGGCCGAGACGTACGGAGCAAGTTGGTGCAGGGATTGGCGGCTTAACCTTGTCCTTCGGTTGTTTGTGCTGCTGCGGTTGGTTGGATGTTGTTTCGATTCTAGAAGGTTGATGGGATGAAGAGACATGCGCGCTGTTTCGCCGTGCTACACGGTGACGGGCTTTGTGCTCAGCTGTTCGGATATCTGGTGCCGAGTCTCTGTCTCTCCTCGGCACTGAAACAATAACACAGAGACGCCTCAGAAAAGTCCATGCCAGACAAGAGAGCACTGGAGGCTTCCGCTTTTGCTATTTTTACTGCCGAGAGGAGCCGCCGGCACAGACAATAGTAATGCTAGCGGAAAGCAGAGCCGCGTACAGTACAGTACCTAGCACACAAGTCCTGTAATACCTACCTAGGTACCCCCTTATACAACAAAACATTGTGTCCTCGTGGAAAACTAGGCCAGGGGGTGTCTTTTTTTTTTTTTCTTTCTTCGAGAACCAGTGACTTGAGAAATCGCGGGGTAGACAGACGCCCCAGCTGGCCTCGACCACTAGCCATTCGCAGCCTAGGTCCCCCTTTGCGGGTATGCGTATGCACAGCCCAAGAAGCGCTGGGCCCATACCGGCAGGGCAAGGCAAAAAGCCGGGCTGGGCTGGGCCTCTTTGTCTCCCCGGATTGCAGGCCAGCCGGCATCGTATAACGTGGACATGACTAGCAGCCCGGAATTGGCCATGAATTCCAACTGTACTAGCAGCATCTTAACCTTGTACCATCTGTTTCGGGTTCGGGAGCGTGACCATCTGGGAGAGGCGGGTTTTGCAGCCGGGCAGTAAGAATTAATTTTGTTATGGGAGGGAAAGAAAAAAAGGAGAGAGATCTCGTGCCCCAATGCGAAATTCAGCCTCTGCAGGAATCTCACCCCCTTGCTGTAGACTAGCTTCGCTTCCAATAGGGATCATTCTTTTTCCTGCATCGCTTTCCCCGGTGGCAGCCGGAAGGGGTACATGCGAATTGCATAGCGCTGCGGCTGCCGGGACAGGTATCTACGGAGAATGGATGGATGATTGAGTCAAGGCGTGGGCTTTCCGGGGGCCGGGGGCCGGGCCACGCATGGCAAACGAGCGAATGGATTTGTGTGCATGTACTCGTATACATACATACATGCAACCTACTCATAGTGAAGAAGCTGACATTGCCGTCTAGACTCGCCCGGCGCCTGGTTGGCATGGACCCTTTTACGGTTCCTGATTTCGCAGGCCCAGCCTCGTGACCGCAATAATTACGGCTGCGGCGTTGCTATTACCCAACGAGATCCTCTGTTTGCTATATTTGCATTATACTATACGTACTGTACTTCATGGACCGGCGCAGACCGTGACCGGGTCGTTGAACGGTACCTATAGGTCCTTGCTTGTAGGTATTACTCGTGTCGTATCCATCCAATCCATCATCATTATGTGCCGTGGACGGACTATGTGGCCGCGTTATGGAGCACCGGAGCCCTCTTGCACGATCATTGCCCATTCCCACCGCATCTCTGCCAAAGTACGGGGTAAAGCCAATAAATGATATCGCCACCTCGAGCATCACCAGCCAAGTCATAAAGTGCCCGAATAGGCAAAGCACCGCCGCAATCGTCCATTCCGTACGTAATCGCCCCGCCGCAAGTCGCAGCCGGCAAAGCCTTTGGATCAAGGTCGCTGCATGGGCATCGGAATAGTCCGCTTGGATGCAATCGCCGCTTGTTTTCAAAACGCTTCTCGTAGAAAAACCCAATTCGTTTCTCCCGGGGCGGCGCTGAAAAACCGGGTGGTTCAGGACTGTCTTGGGGCATCCCCCAGATCCGGTTTTTGCGTTGCCCGCCTATGATTGACTGCACGTGTGATTCGTTTATTGGGAAAAAAGCATATTCGCACATCCTACGGCAGTTCTTTTTTTCTTTTAAAAGATGACGGGCGATGGGATGATCATGATTTAAATAGGGCTGCCTTTCCGCATTCTTTTTTTTTTTTTTTTTTTTTTTAATCGAGGAGATAAACAGCTTTCTTTTGCTAGCTTCAAAATACACAAAAAGCTTCTGCTTTGAATCCCACCTATTACAACACTTTTGCAGCCTGTGCCGTCATCCAGGCATCATTACTCATTACGGTTTCCCACCGCGGCACTAAACTGCTTCACTGTGAGTAGTCCTCTTAATTTATCGATTCATTATTATTATTTCTTTTATTTTTTCGTGCCCTTTGAGTATTCTGTACCACACGCCCCTTTGCCCTGCAAGCCAAGAAGAAAAGAAGAAAAAAGAAAGTTCAAAAAGTACCCTGCCCGAATTAATTGGCTGCCCCCCCTTGGCTATTTTCTTCCTCATTTTGGTCTTGAGCCGAGCGCAGACGATACCAAGCGGGCTGCATAGAGAGAGCAAGCATTCGTTCTCTTTCAAATCTCTTCTAAAAGCACGGGGTATTCGATACATACTATCCCTTACTTGCTGCCTTATTATCCCGTTGTAGCACCTACACAAGGACTCACACGCCCCCCTTTTTCCCTCTTCCTCTCCATACTCCACACACAGGAACGGTTCTCGGTTGTTGGTTTTTTTTTTCTTCTATTCATTTTTTTTTTCGGCTCGCACCCCCCCCTGTTTTGCTTTTCCCTATCAAATCAAACCCAAACGTCCTTGCTTTGGCTTCTTCGGTTCCGAGATAAATTCGTGCCCCGGGCCCTGTGAAGCTTCGCACCGCCCGCCACGGCTCCACAAACAAGGCCCCGGCCTGCACCAGCTTCGGGACTGTTCGATCGCAGGGCTAACTTTTCTGTCCTTCTGATCTGCTAGACACACAAAAAAAGTACATCCACAGACCCGTTTCGTTCGTCTGTACCTGATCCCGGGTTCCCACTCTGGAGAAAGCAAACCCGCCGTCATCCTCCACACGCCACCCCCTCCCCTGCCTCTTAGCTGAACGGAAGGGAACGAGAAAAGACGAAAATTCATCCAGACGACATCCCGCAGACTCTTTGCTCCGGAATATATAACTATCCAATGGATCCTCTCTTCAGAACCGCCTCTCCATACACTGATCCTACCGTCAAAGGTCCCAAGTCACAGATCCAGGCCTCGGGAATAGATTTACGCAAGAGTAAGTCTTTTACCCTCAATGGCCATGACGAAAGACTCGAATCTGTCAGACTTGGGAGGCTAACATATGTACAGTGATTTCTAGCAACGTTAACAAGACTGCTCTGCACCCTGGCGGTGTCCAGTAAGTGTTTTTCCCATCATGGCGATGTTTGTTGGTGGTTATGTTATGTATAAGTGACTAACACCAATTGCGCTGCAGGCCCTACCGCGAGCACACCGAGCTCGGTATGTCCACACCTCTGGTCCTGGTCCCGCTCACCTTGCCTTGAGCACAGCGAGCAAGAACCACAGGAATTTTTATTGACAATTTCTCTCCAACAGAGGAGGAACTCCACGAGATCGCCCACATCGACTACGACCGCGTCGCCATTGTAAGTCTTTGCTCGCAATTGACGCCGCACAGCCCGTGTAAGCAGCGTCGCTAACCAGCTAAATTCCAGGTCGCCAACCCTTCCGTCGCCGCCCTCTACGAAGATGCCCTCGTCTACGAGAGCGGCACTGCCATCACCTCCAGCGGTGCCCTGACCGCCTACTCCGGCGCAAAGACCGGCCGATCTCCCCTCGACAAGCGAATTGTCCAGGAGCCTTCATCACAAGACAACATCTGGTAAGTTTGCGCTGTGACACATTCAATCCATTATTAGATCCACCTCGCTAACCAAGGCTCCTTCTGCAGGTGGGGACCAGTCAACAAGCCCATGAGCCAAGATGTAAGTAACAGTACCTGATCGTCGCTGCAAGCGTCATGTCCATCGTCATTGTTCTGTGTGGTGTTCCGAATCTACCCATTTGGGTTTTCGTTACCAACAAGTCTCATCCCTGCATATTTTCGGCACATTTGTCTTTTTTGCCGTCTTTTTTTGCTTTGGGTCAATGGTCACGCGAGCGGGGCGCCTCCTATTCAGCTGCTCAGCCCTCGCCGCCACCGTTTGCAAGCAAGCACAGCAGAGCAGAGCAGAGCAGAGCCAAAATCCCAGCCAATGCCCGGCGCATCAGAATGCCAGCAACATGCAGCTACTGCCTGCTTTGGCTCTGGTCGAATCGGAAGTGCATGCGGAGAAAGTGCCCAATAAAAAAGGCCAGGATGCAGCTCTAGCTTGGCGTCACCCCGCACACACACACAAACACACACTGAAGAAGCTGCCTGCAATTTGCCCGGGGGGGACCTTTGGTCAAAGTCACGGCACAAAAAAAAGACCAAGGGATACAAAGCCGGGGCCCCGCTCAGCCGAAGCCGAATTTGGGTAGCCGACCATAAGCGGCCCGCCCAGGACTTTTTTGCCCGGCTCTCGCCTCAGTTGCACCCGCGGCATTGGCTTGTGATGATGCTTCAAAGCTTGTGCTTTTTTGCTCTTCGTTTCCGACCCGGTTTGCTCCGGGCTGGCCTTGGGGAGGCAAATCTACATGCCGAGTCTCGATTGGGCATTGAGCGCAAAGCTGTTGTGGCGGGCAAAATTGGCTGGTTGATTCCGCTGTGTGTGCGTGTGTGCGTGCGTGTGTGTCTGTCTAAGACACTCATTTCAGAAATGCTTGAATCAAGTGATTACACATGACAATGACGACAGAGATTGATGGACAATGACAAAAACCCAAAATCTGTTTACAATGCTAATACGAGATTGCAATATAGGTCTGGAAGATCAACCGAGAGCGTGCTGTCGACTACCTCAACACCCGTAACCGCATCTATGTCATTGACGGCTATGCTGGCTGGGACGAGAAGTACAGAATCCGCGTCCGTGTCATCTGCGCTCGCGCCTACCATGCGCTCTTCATGAGAAACATGCTCATCCGCCCTCCCCGTGAGGAGCTCGAGCACTTCCACCCCGACTACACCATCTACAATGCCGGCAAGTTCCCTGCCAACCGCTACACCGAGGGCATGACCTCTGCCACCTCCGTCGCCATCAACTTCTCCGCCAAGGAGATGGTCATCCTGGGTACCGAGTACGCCGGTGAGATGAAGAAGGGCATCTTCACCGTCCTCTTCTACGAGATGCCCATCAAGCACAACGTCCTGACCCTGCACTCCTCCGCCAACGAGGGCAAGAACGGCGATGTCACCCTCTTCTTCGGTCTGTCTGGTACCGGCAAGACCACCCTGTCTGCCGACCCCAACCGTGCCCTGATTGGTGACGACGAGCACTGCTGGAGTGACCGCGGTGTCTTCAACATCGAGGGTGGCTGCTACGCCAAGTGCATTGGCCTCTCCGCCGAGAAGGAGCCCGATATCTACAACGCCATCCGCTACGGCTCCATCCTCGAAAACGTCGTCTTCGACCCCGTCACCCGCGAGGTTGACTACGACGACGTCACCCTCACCGAGAACACTCGCTGCGCCTACCCCATCGAGTACATCTCCAACGCCAAGATCCCCTGCTTGACCGAGAACATGCCCTCCAACATCATCCTCCTCACCTGCGACGCCCGCGGTGTCCTGCCCCCCATCTCCAAGCTCAACAGCGCCCAGACCATGTTCCACTTCATCTCCGGCTACACCTCCAAGATGGCCGGCACCGAGGACGGCGTCAACGAGCCCCAGGCCACCTTCTCCAGCTGCTTCGCCCAGCCCTTCCTGGCCCTGCACCCCATGAAGTACGCCCGCATGCTCGCCGACAAGATTGAGCAGAACAAGGCCAACGCCTGGCTCCTCAACACCGGCTGGGTCGGCGCCGGCTTCGCCCAGGGCGGCAAGCGATGCCCCCTCAAGTACACCCGCGCCATCCTCGACGCCATCCACTCCGGCGAGCTCGCCAAGGCAGAGTTTGAGAACTACGACGTCTTCAACCTGCAGGTCCCCCAGGCCTGCCCCAACGTCCCCGACGATCTGTTGAACCCCAAGAAGGCCTGGACCGCCGGCAGCGACAGCTTCAACAAGGAGGTTGTCAAGCTGGGCCAGCTCTTCCGCGAGAACTTCAAGAAGTACGAGAGCGAGGCTACCGCGGACGTCATTGCCGCCGGTCCCAGCGTCTAAAAAAAAAAGGAATTTCAAAAATACTTTTGAGCTCAAGGATAAGGGAAAGCGTTTTGACTTTTTTTTAAAACAACCACAACAAAAACCGTGATATCCCGGGTGTATTGGCTTTTCATGAAAATGAAAACACCAAAAAAACGAAGTAAGGAAGAGGAGGACACGATTTAGATTTCTTTTTTCTCATTTCTTTTTCTCTTTTTCTTTTTCTCTTTAATGATCCCACGTTGGGAACTGCATCGTCATTATTGGATAAGGCGTTTAAATCCATCTTTTTTCCTTTTGCAGAATGTGTTTTATGCACGTCTCTCAAAAAATTGCTATATAGCTAAATTGATCAAGTTTTAAAATTAAAAACTCTCTTCTGTTTGTGATATGTTCTCTGTAATATATACATTTCTCTGTGAATATAAACCTCCATTTTCTTCTACGCAAAATTGATGAAGCTGTCCAGCACAGAAGCCCACAGCTCATCGCTAAACAAGTAACTACCATCCTCCGCGCCGACATAAGCCCCCGGAAACCCCTGCTGCACATCTGCCGATCCAGTCCTTTCCATGCTCTGATATGCCGGCGGAATCGAGGTATTACTACCACCGCTACTACTACTACTACCCGCGGTGTTGGCTTTGATAACGTCGACAATGTCTCCGGCGTGAGGAGTGAGGGACGCAAGCGGGCACTTGACTACAAGATCGACGCCCAAGATGGCTTGCACCCGTGGCGCGTACCAGCTCGCCAGCACGCTCATATGGCAGCACAGCGTACCAGCCACGTCCAGTCCCTTCTCTTGCGTCGTAAGGCCAACTATCAGAGTCCGCAATTTCTCATACAGCCTAACAATGATGGTGAGGAAATCCGCCTCCTCGACAATAGCCTTCGCCTCGTCCAACGCATCGCCCTGGACCGGCCAAATACGACTGTGAGGAGGACCTTGTTTGGCAACGATGAGCTTCAGGAGGGCGGATACGGATCTCGGTAGAATTACGAGCGAGGTGCAGATCTGGGCGAGGGTAAAGACGGTGATCTGGGGTAATTCGGCGTCGGGGATGTCGATGTAGGCTTTGATGAGGCCTTTGCTGTGGCGGATGAGATGCCAGAGGAGCGATGATCTGTAGGCTGATGTTTTGAAAGCCTCGGCGGAGGGAGATTGAGTAGTGGTGTGACGACTCTGGTAACAGGCATACTCGTCATCAAGGGCCATGTCTCTGATGGCCATATTGATGTAGTGCATGCTGCAGGTGGATATATTGGCTAAAATCAGTTTGTTAGTTACATGAGCACCACTGGAAAGTATCCTGAAAAATGATGCTATCAAGGGAACAGCATACTGGATAAATTTGGCCATTTCGATAACTCTTCTTCTACAGTAGCTTTTAGACTCTCGAATTGCCGCAGCTTGGCCCCGACCATGATTCTGGTGAGAGATTCATCATGGCCTGCCTCTCTGAGCTCGCTGTAGTTGCTGTCAATGGTGCCTATAAAGGACTGGATGAGGATAAAGGATCGAATGCATCTATCAGAGGCATATTCGGTCGACGCAGCCATGTTATCACAGCATTCATCAATCTTCTTGCTGTGCGCCACAGTATTCGGGCGATTCATCACTCTCGGTAAGCTATATGACGGTACAACAATTGTTAGCAGCAAGCACCAGCTGAACCTGGTTTGATTTCTTACATTGAAGTAACCCAATACGTTCCAAGCAGCGCCCTTTGCTCATCCGTCGTCAACTCCCCGTTTAATCGATGATATCCCAAATCATGCACCATTGTCGCGCACAAACTCAGCAGCAGCACAAGCTGTACGTTGCCCTTTTGCGCAGGATACCGATACCATGCGCACAGCACCAATAGTGCTCGTACTAGGCCCAAGTTCCTCTCCGAACTCGCCACGATGCGCGAGGTTATGTGCTGCATGATTTCATCTGCGAGGACTTTTCGGATGGGGTGGGCGCTGGGAATGGTGGCCGCGACGATGGCGAGAAAGAGGAGCGGCTCCTTTTTGCGGAGGTCGATGACTGTCTGGGAGGGATCGAGCACGACAAAGGGAAACGTCCACACGAAGCGGGATTTGAACTGCGAGACTAGGCTCTCTGATTCTGAGACGCTGAGAAAGCCTCGGTCGACAATGTCTGGGAGACCCTCCAACACGGATGTCGTAGGGGGTTCTCGGCCATGAAAGCCTTCAGACTCGGGGTCTAGCAGCTCTGGCTCTTCGGTGGGCGGCCCTGAACTGCGCAAAGCATCCGGAATCGACAACGCCCCTGTGCTTGGAGTCGTGCCATCTGTGGAGGAAGATTGAGGACCATGCTGAGCGACCCCGTTTCTTATCGCCTCGAGTTCTGCTACCAGCTCTTCAACCCTACTCTCCAGCGCAACAACTCGACTATCACTTTTGCTACAATAGAAAAAGACATAAAATAAATTAGCTAATCTGACTTTTCAAGCTCATCAAAATATTAGAAAATGAAGAAATTCTCACCCATCATCGTCATTCCTGCGCTTCCTCTTCCTCTCCGGCAGGTCTAGGTACACGCACTGCTTCCCGAGCCGGGCGCATCGCTGGCACAAGTTGTCAGACTGCGGCGAGCACTTGCATTTCGCATTCGTGCACGTGACGCAAGCTCTCCTCTTGACAATTTGCATTCCACTTTCTGGATTCAAGCATCAAAACTATTGCCTAGAAAAAGAATAGGGGGGAGTTGTTCTCGAGAGTTGCGGCCGTGTAAGTTGGAAACGGCCGGTCCAAGACCCGTCGGCCGTCGGGTCTTGGAACATCCGTTCCCAGTGCTGACAAAGATGCTGTTTGATTGGCCAGATTGGGGCGGGTGGCCCGTTTATACTGGGACCGGGCGCTAGACCCTGGATCGGCCGTTCCTTTTGCGATTCAAGGTCTTGAGATCTGCCGGATGATTTACCGTGGGATATACTTCATGCTCCCTGCAAAATTATTAAGTCTCGCCCAGAAGGCAACAGCAGTTTGCATATGGAGCCATTGTTTAAAAATGGAGACCGGCCGCTGGGACTGCGGATCGGCCGTTCTTCAGGATTTGTGTATTGTGGTATCCAGCTCTGCCTCCCATCTATAGACTTGATGTATTGGTAAAGCAGGTTTGTAATCGCCCATGTCCTGAACCCACACAGAGATTCATAATGTATTATGCCATTGTAGCTTTTGTAATCAAGAACCTCCCTTAGCAGGGTTGAAGCGAACGTTGCCTTCAGAGACACTGACTTACATGCACTTTCAACCAACTACAACTTGTATATATATGAATAGAACTTCTTGAACCCTCCCAGCATCTCAGCAACAAACAAAAAACCCAATCAACTTCTCAATCGACTTCACAATATAATCCCAATATTCAAATAAACCCTCAAGACAAATAATTAACCCTCCTCAACACTACTCACAATGCCCTCTTACGCCGTCACCGGTGCCTCCAAAGGCCTCGGCCGTGAACTCGTCCGCCAACTCGCCCAATCCCCCTCAAACACCGTTCTCGCCATCGTCCGCAGCCTAGATCCTGCCTCCCCCCTCGCCGCCCTCGCCCAATCCCACTCCAACATCCACGTTATCACCGGTAACGTCACCGACCCGCAGTCCATCCTCGCCGCCGCCCAGGAGGCCAGCGACATCCTCGACGGCAAGCTCGATGTCTTCATCCACAACTCAAACTCCGTCGACTTGTCGACCTTTTCGCTCGGCCCCACAAAGGTGCCCTTTGACATTGAGGCCACCAAGCAGTTTTACGAGGAGCCCGTCCGCACGGCCATTTGGGGCGCTGCCTGGGCAACAAACGCCTTCTTGCCCCTGATTGAGAAGGGCGACCTCAAGAAGATTGTCCACATCACTAGCAGCATGGCCAACACGGACGTCATCCTCACAACAGGCGTCGATTATGGTCTGGCCTATTCTATTGCAAAGGCCGGTATGAATGTCCAGGTTGCAAAGTACGCTGCGGAACTTGCTCCCAAGGGCATCAAGACTGTTGCCATCTGCCCCGGCTGGGTGGATACTCACGATGGTAGGGCCTTATTATTTCCTCTTTTGTGGTAATGAAATTGTGTTTGCTAACGCTACAATAAACAGGCCCTAAGCCACCTCAGCTTCTCGAGGCGATTGAAGTTATGTTGGCTCAGTTTAAGAAGATGGACCCTAATATCAAGGGACAAATTTCAGTAGAGGAGAGTGTCTCACAACAACTCAGAGTCATTGAGGCCCTCGATGCTGCCAGAAGCGGTACCGTAATCAAATCCAAGGATTACTAAGTTCGAGGAAGTGGTTCATAAAGCATAGTCATTCATGGATTGTAGGCAGGGGCTTGAATATATATATACTCGATATCTATAGACAGCGATCGCTTTCTTATCTTCCAACCTATCTTGGTGAAGACATCTCAGACGTGTATCATATCGTATGTCCAACGTAAAAATTTCCTAACAATGGCGTTGCTTGATCCTCGTTATATACTATTATTAAATAAAATAAAAATTTGATGCAAAGTGAAAAAGAAGAAGAATCACGCTGGCTTATTGTTAAAAGTCCATATCAATGCGTAGAGGTTTAATATGAGTATCGGAACATCTTGTTCTCCTTATCCGTCATGGTGGCCCAGACCTCAGGCGACATGAAGCGTTCTTCGTTGTCTTTGCTGCTGTCACCACGTCTCTTATTGCACCATACATAGTACAGGAAAAGGATGAAAGTAGTCACGGCACATCCAGCCTGCGTGCCCATGACTGCCAGCTTGGCAGGTCGGAAATCGGGCGCATCGCGAGCCTGGAAGGTCTGAGGTCCAATAATATTGCCCAAAGAGAACGAGCCGCTGACAATGGCGGCGGCAAAGGCACGCTTGGTAGCACCGCTAACGTTGGCAACAGTCCACTATATCCGTTTTGTTAATTACCTCTATACAGGCTAGGTGCTGGTTGGAAGGGTTAGGCGAGCTACTCACGGCGTAAAAGAGGGTTAAAGGGGCGACAACTGCATTGACCAGGTAAATACCTGCCAAAACGCCAGAATGGTGAGTGTTCGTGTCGAGGAAAGACATCAGCGCGCCTCCAATAATACTACAAAGAGTCAGTGCCCATACTCAGTTTTTCCAATAAAGGACGAGAAGCGTACGCAGGAATGATGCAGACAATGATCCATGCCCATCGGTGAGACTGCTTTCGAACGCCGAAGCCAACTAGCAATGTAAAGAAGATGCTGACGACACCTGAGGGCATGTTCATTAAAGCAGCCCGTTTAGGAGGGTATCCCAGGTTCTTGATGAGGGTAGCCGAGTAAGTGGTAACAACACCGCTGGAAACAGAGAGCTGCAGAAATTCAATGTTAACAAAAGGAGCCAAGGTATAAGAGTTCTTACTACAAGACAGCTTACCAAGACAACAGACAGGAGCAAGAGGTAGATTTGAGGATCAAGGAGGGCCTCCACAATCTCCTTGGGGCGGAATTTGCGGCTTTGGATACCGGTTTGGTTGACGCTGACGTGCTTCAGTAGAGCAACCTTCTCGTTGTTCGACAGCCAAGAGGCCTTCATGGGAGTATCGGGCAAAAGGAAAAAGGTTGAGAGTCCGATGGTAACAGTGACGCATCCCAAGACAACAAACATGATACGCCAGCCAGCCAGAGAGGCGCCAACAGAGACATTTTGAAACCCATATGAGATGGCGCCACCAAGAATCTGACCCAGACCGAGACCGAGATACCAGAAAGAGAAGCGAGGAGCCTGCTCAGACTTTGTATACCACTGGCTGCTGATGAGCATCAGAGATGGTCCAATGGTGGCCTCGAAGATGCCCAGGAAGACACGAGATACGAGTAGCGTTTGGTAGTTGTGAGCAGCGGCACCGCAGGCGGTAGCAATACCCCAGAGTGTGACGTTGAGTCCGAGCCACTTGGCAGCTGGGACAACTTGAAGGAAGTATGCTGTTGAAATAATTAGTCAATATGGCTAATTCTCAAAGGAGAGAAGGAGAAATAAAAGACGAGTTGTTAGGGGTCGGACGAGGCTCGACTTACCGTTGGGAATTTCAAAACATAGCAAACCGACGAAACAGAACGTAGCCACGTTAGAAAAGTCATTGCCCTTGAGATTCAGATCTGTACTGAGTCCCATCACAGCGGCATACTAGGTAGTCAGCGTCAGCATGTCGGGTCACAACGTACGATAGGCGTCCAGTCAAAGCACAAGCCATCGATCTGAGTGGGGGCGACGTTATGCAGGTACGAAACTTACATTCAAGATGACCTTGTCAAGGAACTGCATGGTGTAGCATAAAAACATCAGAGGCACAATGTGGAAATCGATCTTGCGGCGAAGAGAATCAATGTTGATAGCGGCAACGCCCTCGGCATCGCGATGCTCATTGAGAAATTTCCAGGCATCATCAATGCCGGCCTCGGGAACATCAACATCGCTGTGAGAGGGAGTGTTGCCGCGAACGTCGATATCGACCCCCTTCTCACTATTGTTATGAGAAGACATCTTTGCCTTTACCCTCGAATCTCACGACTCGTGGCTCTGGGGAAACGAAGCAAATCAATGTCCGCAAAATCGGATCCGAGTAGACCCGTGGAAAATAGATTCGCGGGGACAGAGACTGGGGGAAGTGACGTGATGGGTGAACCTCTATGTCTTACTGCCAGTCAAGGGAGTGCGAGTGAAGAGGAAGGATCCTGGGCGTGTGAGATGGACTTGAAAAGAAAATCTCTCCCAGAAAAGGGCGATCGGCGCTGTTTGCAAACGATCAGCACTCTGACCCAGGAAAGGTTGGTCGAATACGACGTGAGAAGGGGAGAGGATACCGTACGTAGTAATAAGAAGATTTATGGAACCCCAAAGAGGACGAGCGATGAAAGGATTTGGCGAGCCAGGAGCCGGGACCCGTGGCCGTGGTTGTGGCCAAGGGAAGGGGGAAGAGGGGCCGCCCTCGTCCTTTGTGGCTCTTGGACAAACCGACCGCTGCTAGTAGTAGTAGTAGTATAGTATGCGATATTGTACATTGGCGTACCTGAGAGGATTTGAAGGATTTGGGTGGGTAGCACAGGTGCAGCGGTGCCACGAGGAGCCACCACGGCGACAAGTGCATGGTTTAGATGCACGACCAGGGATATTGGGACTGGTGGACCCGTAAAAGCAGCAACCTAGCACTGCTTAGAATGCTTAGAATGCCTGTTCCGTAGCAGTTGACTCGTACAGTAGAGCAGAGAAGCAGGAAAAGAGCTTGGAAACGGTGGTGCTAACGAGAAAAAGGTAGATTACCCTACTGCCGGATGCAGCTGCAAAGGGAGAATGCAAGGTAGATGGGCTCCTCAGCGGTGCTCTAGTGACGGTGGATGTGACACCCGTGCAGCCGGCATGGCCACAATGGGTGGGCTACACGGAGGCTTGCCTGTCAAAGTGGTGCCAAGGGCAACAAGCAGTCCAGAAGGGTCGCCGCGGCTGTCAGAGGGTCGCGGCAGTCATCCAATATCCAATCTTGACTGGCAGATCAAATCTCCGGAGGCTCCCAATGCCGTGCTGTTGTTGGACGAGCACAAGATACGCGGTGGCAGGGTCGGTTCCCCATTGCCAGCTCCCCCGCCAGACGCCAGAGGGTCGCCATCCCAAGGGTCAGAGGGACAGGGCTCTCCGAGTGGCCAAGACCGAACATTGCAGGGGCTGGCGAGAACAGGCAGGTCGTGTATTACTGGCAGTAGGCGAGTTTGCAAGCGGAAGACGTGCCGTGCTCGCTGGTCGCTGCTGGTGGTGTGCTGAATGCAGCCAGGCTGACCCAAGATTGGCCGAGGGGCCAAGGCGTATCCGACGGGTTGGCAGGGCCCGGCTTATAGCGGTGCCTTTAACGCAGCCGTTATCCTCGTCTCGTCCAAGTCTGCTTGGTGTAGGTGCTTGAAGTGCTCTGGTGCGAGCAGCGCCGGCCCAGCAATTCTCTAGCCCGTCTGACGGAGCATTTCCTGGCAGGCGGCGGCGTTTGCGAACTGCCATCGAGCATGAACCTACGGGGAACATCGGCGCCCAGGGGAAATTCGACCACGTAACGTTGATTGATCGACTGTGACAACGGCCGAGCAAGCGCAGCAGAAGGTCCTCGTCCCGAAGCATTGATCGCTCCATAATTGGTGGCTAGAGAGACGCTGGGGCTGGGACCCGGCAGTTCGACCGCAGCTCGATCCCAGCACGGGGGGCTCCATATTCCACAGGTGCCAAGGTACTCGTACTGCCACGCTCGCTCTATCGGCACTGTCAGGACCTGCTAGTAATTAGCTGCCCGGCGGGTACTGTGCCTGTACGGTAACTGGCCAGGTACTCATGCTCCCTGAAGCTCAGCACTAGTCCCCCACCACCGCTTCGACCCGCTTTGCGGCTGGAGACGGACCCATCGCCTTGCCATTATCACAAGCCAGATACCTACTATACTCGTACTGCAGCTTTGCTTTTCTTTTTCTACAGGCTCCGTAACAGTGCTACTCCATAAAGTCGTACGACTACCTATTCCTATGCTAGTTCCTGTATGGAGTACTCCTTGCAATTTTCGAGAAAATACCACATAGTGTTATCAAGTCTGAGAAATACCCGTACTTGAACCTTCTATGCACTCCATTCACGCGGCCATGCAACTCCACCTCGCATGGTTTGGCCTGCAGACGCACCTGATACTTCGTCTAAGCAGGTACTGCGACGCGCATTGCATGTATCATGTATGTCACTCAGGTAGCTGCGTTGCCTTTGCAGTATTTGCCTGTATTACTTACTACCTAGGTAGGTACCTATGCAGACGCAGAAACAAGAGATGCTCGGTTAGAAGCCCACGGCAAAAGACTGCCGTGTTCGAGTACAGCAGAGTTACCAGTGCTGTACCCGGAGAGCTTAGGTCATCGCCTCAGAGGTTTTGTAGTTGTATGGAGCAAAACTACAGTAGTTTTATGCTCCATAATGTCTCGGAAGTGCTCCGTTCCTCTTGTAGTAAACGAGGTTCTGCATCTTCTCGTCGGGCAATGCTACCGATTCGATTAGATCGCCCACAGCTTCAGGGCCGTTGTTCATACTCATTTGTTCAGTGGTTTTCTCTTCTCTTCTTTGCTTTTTGTCTCAAGGCTAAGTGGCTCTCCCGTACCTTGTAAAACCGCTGGCAATTGGCTAAGCTGCTGTTCCTTGTTCATTTAGAAGAAACCACTAATGTACCTCATACTCTGCTGCAATATAGCACTGGCACTGGCAGTAGCAATGAGACGTTCCTGCGCTATTATTACGTATAGACGCCACGGCGCTCTAGCTGGCCTCTCCACAGTTCCTTTTCTTCTCTTTTACTCCCTCACTCTCTGACAATTCGTTTGAGCTTGGGCCTCAAGTCCGCGCTCGGCTACCAACTTGTTGACGATGTCTTTCTCCTCTTTCTCTGTCTTCAGCGGCCCCTGCGTCGATAGCCAATAATAATAGCGGACATGGTTTTGCAAGCCACGTTTCCATCTGCTTCTCTGTCAGTTGGAGGCTCACGGCGATTAGTGACGCAAAGTGTCAAATTGTGCGGCCGTCTCTGGGCCCGCCAAATCGCCCCAGTGATCTTCTCAGCTAGCAAAAAGATGTGCTCGGCCAGACCTAGCGGATACCCTAGCGGCGCACCTTGGGCCAAAAATGGCGTGCCAGCACAGCTACAGTTGCACTACCATGAAGAAAATCTCTTCTTCTTCATTTGATCGGCCGAGGACGCGACGATTTGCAATGGAACCATTCCTTGACAGCTAAAACTTGGCGCACAATGTCTCGGACTGCATTGAGCCCGCCCCCATTAATAGCCTGTCTCAAACGCATAGCCAACATCGGACCAACACTACTGCGTCGAAGCAGCAGCTTGGACGTGCTACTGCTGCCACGATTCCTTCGCCGAGACACGCACAGTCCACTGTCCGGGCAGACTGGCTTACCGTCCCCCGGCGGCTGGTAGACGGTGGTTGAGCGGTGCTGTGGGATGGGCGGGAACGAGCGTGTGTTAGTGGCCGCCCGATCCAATCTGAACAGCGCCAGCTTCACGACGTCTTTTTACTGGCGAAGATCACCGCGCCAACCGCACGCCGGGCCAAGCCACGGCCTCACAGTGCCACAGTGCCGTCGACTGCCTTGACATGTACACGACCCAGGGCTGCTGGGTACAGTCAGTGGCAGGGGTCGCAGTGCTACCGCGCATCTGCTCCCTTGCTCGCCATGAGGTCAAGGATGTCCATACCTGCGCTTGAAGAGAGTAATACTGTGTTTGTGCCACGGGCACAGACAGCGTGGCCCAAGCATACGAAATAATTAAATGTATGAGCTCTTTACAGGCGATGACGCTATTACGGACGAGATACGGAGAACGGAATGGCCCTCCAGCCAATCCCTTGGAGACATCACAGCCAAACCGGTGCTAATTTACCGTGCGACGGCATCGTAGCATTGCCTCGCAAGGCACGACTCCTCCACAAGCAAAACAGTCCAAATACGTAGCATCGTTGCAGGGGACGCAGGGCAAATTTTCGGCACGATTGGTTCCAATCCCCATCGTGACTCGCTCCCTTCTGGACAGGCCCCAGCTGTGCTCGGTCGAATGTGTCCAGTCCCTGCGCTCTCGAGGTCGTCACACTGCCCGGGATCGACTAGCACCTTATGCAAGAGGCGACACGGAGTACCTGCAACCGTTAATGCCACGCCTGGCCACCGGGGACGATTATCTTGGGGTTAGAGATACGGATAATTACACGGAAGCACGGTATTCGTCTGACAAGGTCGCATTGAGGCGGAAAATTTGGCACGACGAGCAATCCCAAGGGGGGCTCAGGGAGGCAGTCTGTGTCTGACCTTAATGCTGACCGAACGAGAAGGAAACCCTATCCAAGACATGCCTCGCGTCTACTAGGCCTGGATCCATCTGGTATATCGTCCGACACCTTTCTCGGCTTTGGCCTTGGATGCGTTCATTTCTATTTCTTATATTTCCTTTGGGGGCCGCTTCTTCCTTCAGTCCCGCTTATACTGATCCTCTTTTTTTTCTTTCCTTGATCTTCGGGTTGCAATCTACGATTGATTGCAGCATTTACCTAATCTATACACGTTGTTGGCGGTACATCCTTCTCTTTTCTCGTCTGTACCTCTTCACCGCGCTTCTTCCGCCACCCGGAGGCGCCTTGTAACCAACACCAACAACGAACACCTCGACTCAACCCACCAACAGATAAAATAGATACTATTCTTCATCATGGGTTGGGTATTAAACGCCTCTGAGGCGATAAACGATGAGTCCCAATATCCGACAATCATCGCCATCTGCGTCGTCCTCTCGGTTCTTTCCATCTTGACTGTCGGTGCCCGTCTTTATATTCGCTTCGCCGCGCGTGGTCTTGCCAGTGACGATTGGATGTCCGCCTTATCTGTCGTGTTTGCTCTTGTATACTCCATTCTCTGCATTGTTCGTACGTCAATCCTTCTCTATACTGTTGGTCGGTTTCATGGCCTGGACAATTATTAACGCGGCGTACAGAAACAAGATATGGCCTGGGATTGCCCATCAAGGATAGGCCCGCCGCCAGTCTCGATGCCTACACAGTGGTCAACTTTGCAGGACGTCCCATCTATCAAATTGGTATCAGCTTCTTCAAGATTGCGCTCCTTATCAGTTATCTGCGACTCCTCAAGGGAACGGACCAAAGGACTTATCGCTATGTTGTCTTTGCCACCATTGCACTGGTCTTTCTAGGGCACTTGGGCTGCGCCCTCTCCCTCATCTTTGCCTGTAACCCAGTCCAAAGGTCATGGAACCCCCACGTCAACGGAACTTGCTTGGCTCCTGGACCTTCTTTTACGGCATATGCTGTTGTCACTATTGTTTCTGATATCGTCGTTGCCATTCTTCCCTTGCCAGTCTTGTTCAAACTCAATATCCGATTGGCTAAGAAGCTCGGTCTTATTGGTATCTTTTTGCTGGGTCTGTTCACGACGGTCTGCTCCATCCTGAGATATACTCAGATCAACCGAATCTCAACTGGTGACGGCAACTCCACAATGCTGGTTCTATGGGGTACCATTGAATTCAACGTCGGCGTAAGAAATCTCTCTTTTAATGATGCGATATGTGCAAGCTAACATGGCTCTCTAGAACATGGTCTCATCCCTGCCATTCTTAGCCCCGGTCTTTATGAGAAAAGCCAAGGAATACCGAACAAAGAACTCATACAACAACGGGTCATCTCATCAGAACAGTCGAGGTGCCAAGGGCGAGCATTTCAAACTCAGCGATGTTAGCCACAGCCGTGACGACCACCATGACAAGAAAATGACAGTAGTCAAGTCCTCGAGCGAGGAAAACATACTTCAAGGAGCTGGCATCATCAAGTCTATCACATACAGCGTACAAGTCGACGAGGACCGCGGTAAGCCCAGGCGGCGGAACGACAGTTTTGAAGACAGCGTGTAAAATAAGATATTGAATTACAGCTTGTTTGTTGTTGCGATCTCTTCTTTGTTTTAGTTTGTTGCAGATATACTTTGCTTTTTTTCTTGTCGATATTGTTTTTACTTCTTGCTACTACATTACGGAACGTCTGATGCTTGGATCTATTTTTTGACTGTTTTCGATTATTTTTGTCTTACAGTATTTTCGCGAGGAGTTTATTAGGGGCCAGAGATGCGCCGCGAAAAAGAATATCATGGAGATATGCGTTTAGAATAGCCACAAGGCAATGAATAATATTATTACCTTGAAGAAAAATCACAAGAGTTCTAGTAACAGCAACGCCAGGAAAAGATTTGTCACTGCAGCAGCCTATCAGAGGTACTATCCTCGTTTCAGCTTTTTGCGAAAACAAGGCACTTGGGCAACTACTGGGGCGATTATAGCCACCCCCTGGAGAGAATAGCAGTATTACCTCTCTCTCTCTCTCTTTTTCTTTTTTCTTTGGAATTAAATGCCCACTACTGCACGGAAACGCCATTAACGCATAAACATCAGCAACACTTGGAAACCTTTGCAGCGTCAAGTTTCGAGAAACAAGATAAAAACGGACAAACGGCCTTGATACAACGAGACAAGGTACCTAGGAAGCGAGGGAGAGAAACAAACGACTGCTTACTCTCCGTCGCAAACACAATGCAAGTACGCGTACTCATCTCATCTAAGAAATTGCAAGGGAGACAAAAAAGGGACAAGGCACTATTAAACGAAGAGCAAAGCAAGGTCCAATGAAAGATCCATTTACCTGGTTACCATCTCCCATACGAATTTTTTTTCCCTCTCCCTTGCAAAGTAGGGGGTACATCCCTCGTTTCGGATCACTTTGCCGGAGGAAGGTTTCTTGCATAGGGGGATCTAGACTTTTGCTGCTCTGCGCTATCGTAATTCAAGTCTAGCTTTAGCGAAGTGGATATATTCTTTTCCCTTTTTTTTTTCTTCCTCATTTGCCCGAGGTCGAATGGGAATCCTTGTCCGTATAGCATTTTTTTCTGACAAAGACTAAGTTGCCGGTGGTGTTTGGGCTGATTAAATTAATCGATCATCTGTTGGCCATTGTGTGTGGCGGTACGACAAGCGAGTGGGGATTTTAATATATGGCTACCTTCTCCGAGACTAGTACCTGCACTGTAAGTGCTTGGATAAAGACCCGGGAACGAGGCCCATTGGTTTTTGGCCGGACCAGCTGAAGGGTTGCTTGTTTGGGGGCCAAAGTCAATGCAAGTACGTATATTGTGAGCACGAGTACTTCGCAGCACGGTTCAATGGTATAAACAGCTCACTTGTGGCTCTCGGTGCTAATTTAGGCATCACGATTAGAAACATGACTAGCGAGCGGGGTGATTGGCTGCACCGTATTATTCGCTCGAAAGATCACCTTGAACGAATATACAATTCGCGCTCCATTTATCAGGGGAGCTTGAGAGCTTGTATTGTAGTAATGCATGGCCTACTGGCCCATCAGCTCCATCGACTCATCGTCGTATTGGAGCGCCAACTCGCGCTTGCTCAGCAGTGGACTGATGCCACCAGCCGCAGCTTCCTCTCCAAACAGCCTAGAATAAGCGTGCGCGTCTAAACACGCCCTGCGCGAGGCCAGAACCCCTGGCCGCGAACGAGAGACGACGGCGTCCTCATAGCGATCTAGCGCCTGGCGCAGAGCCTGTGCGGGATCCTGGCCCTGTACTACGCCCTGATGAGTGTGCTGTAGCGAGCAGGGCGCCAGTATTGGAACGACGTGTGTCGCAAAGTCGCGGACGTCGACAATGGCATGATTTGCGCCTTCGCCGCGGTCTAGAATAGAAGAAGAGAGTGAGTAAGCAAGCCAGAATTGGTATCGCAAAGGGAGGTTGGATTAAAGCCAAAAAAAGAAACGTCCCATTGGACCAACCGACCAACACACGTCGGCAATCTCGAAGGAGAAAAGGAAAGCAAAGACGTAGAAAATCTCCGAATGGCGCGAAAAATAAAAGCACTTACACATGGACATTAGATGAAATGAATCGCCCATCAGCACTGCCGCCTGGCCCTTTGATCGCAGCCCAATTGGCGGCGCCCAATCCAGCATATCCAGCCGCTTAATGGGAGTATCTGGACGTACGTTGTTGAGGACAAAGGAGCGGAAAGGCTCGGCCCAAGTCTTTGCGAAAGAGACCATCAGCTCGTACCGCCCTTCGTTGGTGGCCGGCACATCGATCAAGGCCCCACTGCTTGGGTGGTACGGCCATGAGATGTGCATTTGGCAGTGGAAGACATCCGGGTTGCTGTCGATCTGGTTTCCGGGGCCATCAAGGACTGCGATGCGTTAGTGATAATGTAACAAGAGTAGCTGATGTGCGTGTTTGGCAGATTTTTGATGCGATTTTTGGGGCGCGCTGTTTTTGTCATTTCTCATCAAAATGCCTGTCAAGAATCTTATGGTGCCGCTGCGGGAAGCGATATGATCGCCGGATCCGCGACGGCGGCCGCCGCTCCCGAGGCTTATTCCACTGCTTGTGTACCTCGCGATGGGTACTCGGCTTGGGAGCTCCACACAGAGCAGAGAAGCTCTAGGCGGGTCGAAGCCCTAAAAAAGCACCAAGAAAAAAAGATCGACAGGAACCAGCGGCCGGAGATGTCAAAATCAAAATGATGGGCCATGCAAACAATTGACAATGCAGTAGCAGGCAAGAGCATAAAAAAAAAGAAAGGGGACAGGGGAAGGGTATTTTTCTGCGCTACGCACCGCTGATGTACATGAACGAATTGTTCTGTGGTGATCCGCCCTGGAGGAAAAATAGATCCAGTTTGCGGATTGGCTCGATCTGCTCCGCCGTCAATGAGATCTTAACGCCCATCGTTCGCACAGGCAGCTGCATCATGACCTTGGACTCGTCTGGGAACAAGACTTGGCGCACGCGGGACTGGCCTCCATCGCACGCCACCAACAGCGTGCCGGTGCATGATGCGCCGTCGTCGAAGATGGCGTTGACGGTGCCGTTGTCGTTGGTTGTGAATTCGGAGAGAGATTTCTCCCACTTGAAGAATGAGTGTGTTAGCGGATGATGATTCAATAGAGTAACAACAGATGCTCAGGATGGGAGGGAAAAAATGATGGGAAGAGCAATAACTAGTAGTAGAGCTCTCTTAACGTGTGTAGTTGCAGATAAGATAGCCTCTTGCGCAGCTCATTATAAAAAAGGAAACAGCCAGCCTTACCTCGATATCGATTCCCTCCGCCAATAACCTCCGCAGCCTCTCTCGTGTGACTCTGACGCGCGCACTCTTCACCGCCCCAGGTGTCTGCGCCTTGAGCTCTCCACTCTCCAGGTTGAAGAAAGGAAACCTTGATGCCTCGCCTCGCCGATCCGCCCAGCGGTCGACGCTGGACTCGTCGCAGATGCGCTCGGCCAGGCTTGCCGGCAACAAGCTCTGCAGCGCCGCCAGCGACCAGTGCAACGTCAGACCCCAGCCAGCGCCGCGGGTCGCCAAATCGCCATCTCGCTCAAAGACACGGAAGGGTACGCCTTCACGTTTGAGATGCTGGGCGAGTAGTAGGCCGCTGACGCCTGCGCCAATGATGAGGACGGGCGGCTTACCAGCGCCGCTGCTGGCGGCCGGAGGGGGATTGGGGCTGTCGGCGCTGATGACCATTGTTCGCTAGTACGTTGCAGTCTTTCTGTCTCTCTTTCTTCTCTACACTTTTGCGCCTTCTTTTTTCTTTCTTCTTGTTTCGCTCTGCTCGCTTCCTTTCCTCAAAAATCTCCGTAATGTAACGGTAAGAAACGTCTTGAAGCTTGGAGAATCCCTGCTCGGCGAAAACGGCAGTCTGATACGTTAGCTTTTTTTTGCTCCAGACAGTGGTTTCGGCCGTTGTTTTGTTTCTTCTCGGCCGCAAATAGTTCTTAAAAAAGAAAGGGAAAGGGAAACATAAAACACTAGTGGGGGCGGGCCTAGTAAGTACTATGTCTTGGGTTGCGTTGTATACCTACCTACTTGTACCAGGTTGGTGTTTTTCGCTTTGACTCTGTTGCTTCTGGTTCTTTTGAAGTCTCCACAAAGTGCTGGTGTTGACATGTGCTAGCCGGGATCCAAGCAGACCACCAACAAGTTGAGCAGACAAGGAAAATGCGTTATTAAGACGATAGAAGAGGAAAACTGAGAAAGAGAGAAAAAAAGGAACTAATTGCATAATCTAACACTAGGCAACTCCGCACTCTTGCGATTCTTCAATCATACGGTTTTGTCCGAGACATTCTCCCACTTTTTTCTTCCATTTCGCTCTCGGCCACGCAAGGAAGCCGATGCAGCTTTTCCTGCTGCTAAACCTCTAGTGCAGTAACGTGTATCCATATCCGGACCTTCACAACTCCTTGTGGTTGCATCGGTGCTCCGGTGGTCAGCACCTAATGGATCCTGCAGGCCTGCTCCGAATCAAAGAGAGAATGCACCTCTCCTTCGGGTAAGGATCCGTGCAACTCTCGTTGTGCCAAGCACAGAAAGAGTAAGTGGTAATACTACCCAGTCAATAGGTTATACGTGCATTACCAAATGGCCAGCACCGGAAATTGTTTTTGCCGCCTTATTTTCCTATTCTTTTCTGTTTTGTCTTGCATTCATTCCATGCTTAATTTGCCGGAACCAATATTTCTTTGATTTTCTCACTGATATCAGACCTGTCAGTTTGATAAAGTCTAGATGCCATGGCTCCCTGTTCGTGTTCCTGCATGGATCGTTCGATGTCCATCAATGCGTAACAGGCAATGATTGCCGGCAGACTTTTTAATATATGCGAGTCCATAGACTAGAATCCTCCAACAGCGCCGGCTACCGAGCACTCAGTCACGTTTCCAGCTATTCCTTGTTGTCTCTCCCTCGCCTTCTCCCCTTATACCCGGAGAAGCTGCGAATTCAAGGGGGACACATTGTGGCTGAAGGGCGAGGACGTGCATATGAGAATCGCCCAGTTCAGTCTTGCTGCTACGTCCACCAGGCACAACGCCGGCTGATATGTCAAATAACGAGCCTATTCCCCATCGCTCCAAGTGGGACGGCGCGGCTAGCTGCTGGGTCCCATCTCGCGGCATTTTGGGACCCATTCTGAAGCCCTCGTCCATGTAAATGGAGCGGGTACTTGCGTGATGCCTGTCGGGTACCTGTACAGTAATAAAGGCACTGTGACCGGTCTGTGGGACTGCTGCTAGGTACCTTGGTATCTTTTTACTACTAGTAGTAGGTATGTCGCAAGAAGCGAAACTCTACAGATCCCCTTGTCAACTCCATTTCCCAAGTGCCAAATCTTAGCCCCCAAAGCATCGTCCGACGTTCTCCAGTTTGTTACAACAAGCCACTATCATGGGGAGCTTCATCAGATTGAGTTAGCATTGCGCTAGCCTGTGGCTTGACTTCGTATACTCGTGAACATTTATCTTCTAAGCGTCCATTTCCTTTCTTCTCTCCCCTCCAACGCTGGCTTGGCTCTTGGATCCGGATAGCCTCCCCGGTACGTGTGGCTTTGAGTAGCGCTGCAGAAATTATACGAGCTTTAGCCTCGCATTTTCTTTTCTTTTTCTGATCCTTCGCTTTCCAAATCAAGTCCTCAATGGACTGTACGCTCCATTGTTGCTCTTTTCGTGAAGTTTTCTAGCCGCCATGGGGCATTTCTCTTGCCAGGAAGGGCAATTCGAGCGCTCTCAAACCCAGATTAGATCAAACCACACCGTCGGTTAAGACATCATAGCCGAACTGCTGGGCGAACGGAACACGCGAGAGTGCCATTTTTAGCTGATTGTAGATGCGGACCGACCTGAAATCGTCATGTTGCCGAGCTCTATGGGTATGGATTATTAAGATGCTTACCGAGGCCACTTCGTTGTTTCCCTGCTGCGGTCAGGCAGCCGTTCAAGGCCTTGGTTCAATGGTTCCTGTCGCATTGGGTAGTCAAACCACCATACCAGGCATTAATCTTACCGAAGCAGGGAACTTATGTTGATGTCATGTAAAACCAATATTGCCTATCCGACGGAATCAATAAATGCTGTTGAGAATGCCCCTATCGAGGATGGAGCTCTGCAACCGATAAACTGCATTGCCCCTTTTCATTCTCGCCAGAAATGTCTACATACGGAGCCATGTCTTATTCTTTGTTTTCCGAAAAGAACAGAGTCAAGGGCAATTGAAGCTGACTCAGCCAATAATTGCTGCAGGGCTTAGACCAATTCCAACGTCATCACTTTATAGCGAATTCACTCATTTTACTTCACACATGTTTGTTGAACGGTCATATTTGGGATACACAACTGTGCTGGAAATTCATTCATTTTTTGCCATGCCCTGAATCCTTAAACACCGATGATGATAATCCCTTAAATCCCAAATGCAACCCGGGTATTAGAAGAAAGCTTAAATCTTGGTAGCAGCCTCAATAGCCTTCTGCTTCTTGATGATGCGCATCTGAGCCTTGGCACCCATGATGCCACCGCCCCACTGTCGGCGGGACTGCTCGTGCTTCTCCATGTATCCATCCTTGATGGCAGAGACGAGCTTGGAGAGCTCGTTCTTGTCCTCGGAGCGGACCTCAGTGAGGGCCAGGACAGCGGCGGTCTATTAATCAAATTAGTATACACTCTCCCGATTCCTGACATGATAATTTAATAGTTCAAAACTAACCTTCTTGTGGACAACAGTTCCGAGACGGGCCTTGCCCTTGATGATGGCGTAGGGGATACCCATCTTCTTGCAGAGAGAAGGAAGGAAGACAACCAACTCAATGGGGTCAACATCGTTGGGGATGAGGACCAGAGAAGCCTTCTTGTTCTCAATCAGGCCAACGACGTGGTTGAGACCGTACTTGACGGTGTAGGGCTTCTTGGAGACATCCTCCTTCTTCTTGCCCTCCTTGACGGCGGTAGCCTCCTTCAGGAGACGCTCCTTCTTCTCGACCTTGGTCTCAGGGCGGTACTTGTTGAGGAGCTTGAAAGCCTGGGCGGCGGTGTTGCGGTCAAGGACGTGCTGGAACTGGGCCAGAGAGGGGGGGACCTTGAGACGCAGACGGAGGATCTTGCGCTGGCGCTGGAGGCGGACATACTCGGGCCACTTTACCATGCGAGAAAGGTTTCGCTTGGGCTGGATGTCCTGGCCGATGCCATAGTTGCGGGGGCGCTTCTCGATAAGAGGGTTCTGCCGTATCTTGTTAGTTATCTCGACAAAATTTTCACGAGTTTGGACGATTGAAAATGATTTTTTTACTAACCTTGGGTCCCTTCTTACCAGCCTTGCTCTGAGGGAAAGGAGCAGGGGCGACCTTCTTGCCAGATTTGGGAGGCTGTCATTGAGAAAAGAAGACATCAGCGAGGGGCTCAAGCCAAAAAGTCTTCTCTGAACTCTAACGAGAATGCATTGTGGCATATTTCAGCGCACTGCTGCATCTCCAGCCAAGTCTTCACCCTTGTTCACAATCAAGTGAACATTTGGGCGGAATGTCCAACAGGTCGCAAATAAAAGCAAACACTGTTGTATCAATTGCGCTTTCGCACATTTGACTCACAAACTGTGGCCATTAGAGTCTTGGTGACTGTTAACTTACCATCTTGATTATTGGGATGGGCGAATATTCGTTGTTGAACAAATTTCGATGCCGGAGCGGGATGGGTTGCAAAGAAGAGTCGAAAGAAAAGTTCGACTATGTGGTGGGCGGAAAATTAGGGCTTCAGCATCCGTGCCAATGTGGGTCCTCTCTCGCTGGCTTAACCTGTGGCTTTGTGGCGTATAAGCACGTGATCTTATCGATTGCCCAAAAAAAGTTTCCATCGATGTACCAAGGTACCCCAGAATGGTAGGCGCTATTACGATTTATCAGAAGTAAATTTGTTGGCGACTAATGAAGTACGATTGATGATACCATTGATATTGCGTAACATTTCCTTTTCATCATAGATATATTCTTCTCAAACATTTTACCAAGCCTTATCGAACTAAGATATCCTCTGATACCCAGCTTTCTGGGCTTTTGAAGAGCAAAGAGAAATCGGTTACCTTATCGGACCCAGGCTCAGACTCAGACTCATACTACATTCAGACTCATTATCCAGACATCGCGAGATGCCGCCTACCACGTGCGTCCGCTGCCAGACAAACAAGGCAGTAGTTAAGAGGCCCAAAAATCATCATAAATTATGTCGCGACTGCTTCATAGCCGTTTTCGAGGATGAAGTGCACCATACCATCGTCTCATCCAAACTGTTCTACCGCGGAGAAAGGGTCGCTATCGGTGCATCAGGAGGCAAGGACTCAACAGTACTGGCATCCGTACTAAAGACTCTCAACGAGCGTCATGACTATGGGCTAGATCTCGTTCTCCTCAGTATAGACGAAGGAATCAAAGGCTACAGAGATGACTCCCTGGAAACAGTGAAGCGAAACGCAGTTCAATACGACATGCCTTTGAAGATCGTGGGATATGATGAATTATATGGCTGGACCATGGACCAAGTTGTGGAGACTATTGGAAAAAAGGGCAACTGCACATACTGCGGCGTATTTCGTCGGCAGGCCCTGGACAGGGGTGCAAAGACTCTGGAAATCAAGCATGTTGTTACTGGTCACAATGCGGATGATGTTGCGGAGACAGTCCTCATGAATCTTCTTAGAGGAGATTTACCACGACTGTCTCGCAGCACCAGTATTGTCACAGGTGGCTCGTTGAATGACGTGAAGAGAAGTAAGCCTCTAAAGTATGCATACGAAAAGGAGATTGTACTTTATGCACACCACAAGAAGCTGGATTATTTCAGTACGGAGTGCATATACAGTCCCGAGGCATTCCGAGGAACGGCACGAAGCCTCATCAAGAACCTGGAAAAGGTTCGGCCAAGCGCTATATTGGACATTGTCCGGAGTGGTGAAGACATGGCCCGGCTCACGCCTGATAAAGGACAAGGGGCATGCGCTTGCGACGAAGGAGAGGGGATGGGTGGCTGTGGATCTGCCGATGCAAAAACATCAGGGAACGACCTCGCACAAATGGAAGCAAGTCTCACAGAGAAGCCCTCAACTAACGGGCTTGAGACCGAGATCACATCAAATGGCGCACCTAAAGTCATTGAGAGTGGCGAGGTGGTAAAGCTTCCAATTCGGCAGCGTCGGTCAAAGGAGCCTGGACCTGTTCAGCTGCAGACACTTGGAAAGTGTGTCAAATGTGGCTACATGTCCAGCCAAGCAATGTGCCAGGCTTGTACCTTGCTTGAAGGTCTCAACAAGAACAGACCAGAGATTTCAATAGAGGGTTAGCTTTTGTTAATAATAGATTTTTTAATCAACATGTACTAGCACAGCCATGTAAATAATGCTGGCCAGCGAAGCCGAGTTTCTGCCTGGTATATATACACTCTGTTTCATTTGGATTTCGAGGTCGAGGTCCCCCTCTTCTAATAATTCCGACTGTACACCGTAATCCTCTAAGTAAATCGTTTCTCCAGCTGTAAACATTATCAGCACTTGTCCATAACAAGGTATTATATGTGTGCAATGATATTACCTTCCACCCGTTGCTGAATTCAAATCCCAAAGGCGCTTGTGGGTTGTCTGTCTGTCCTCTCATTGTTCCTGTAAGTCGGCGGTCTCGGTCCATCACTTCGAGTGCTAGTTAGCGTCTAATCTCATCGAAATTTGTGCGAAAGAGTCCATTTGTCGAAAGGTTTCTTACTTTGCTGTAAGTAATGGTTAGCTGCTGAATCTAAATGGCCTCATTCTCTGCTCGGAAATTGACTAACTCTATCCCACTGATCCAATGAGTAGCGCGGTCGCTTGCCCTCGTTCTGCCATGTCTTGAAGGCAGCCAGTCCGGTACCAGTGGCGCCAAACATCTAGTAACAAATTGTAAGCTACCTCGAGTTCCTGCGTGGTGAAGTCTCGTTCGATATAGCACATACGACAATCATGATGCCATATGGCAGCAGGGTTTCGAAAGGAACAGGCATGATTGTGTTGCGCCGCCGGGACGGTCTTTCGTTTGGCTGTCGACCGAGAAGAAAAACCGAAAGATAACCTGGGCACTCAGCAATTGTAAGAGCCCTGCTCAAATTCGTCGCAATGTCGAGAGTCTGCCGAGCCTCGTTCTTGATACTGAGCCTGCACGTCAGTGGGCAAAGCTCCAATTGGAGCCATCGGATTTGATGCCTGAGGCCCAAGCTAGGACGCATCCCTGTACCAACGCATAGTTAGCGCAATATTGTCACACACTGTCACTCGCCTAGATTTTGGCGGGAAGACGCGAGTATTGAATGCGCACGCACTGTGCCTCCTGCTTCCGCGACTTCTGGACATGCAAGCTTGGAGAACGCGACTGAGGCTGTTGTCGCATCGCCAACAAGAGCAGTCAATAAACATAAGCCGCTGCAGTTACATACAATTTGGTAGGGAGGATCTGTTTGCCTCTTATAGATGTTTACATAGAGCTTACATGATAGCAGCTGCGATTAGCGAGTTTTCTGCTCTAGGAAGCGCATCCGAGGGAGCGCCATGCATGCCACCTGATATCAGCCTCGAGGATATCCAGGGCTCTCGATCGATATGCCAGCGTCAAAACTATATCCACACTCTACGAGTCTCAACAAGCAGCGATAACTATGACGAGTGCGCAGTTGATGGAGGAGGAGCTGCAACAGAGCGTCAGGCTCTCAGAGGACGCTGAATACGAGACAGCCGACACAGCTGGCGAGGATGCGCTCACCCCTGCACCCTTACAGACTCAGAGCATAATTGCTATCTCTGCTGAGGATAGGATATATGGCAGCAATAGCATGGATATGGACGAAGATGACGACGAGGAGCTTAGTGATCGTGATGCTTCCGGAGAGGAGATTGACGACGAAATGGATCAAGATGCCGAGGGAGAAGACTATGATGAGCTTGTGAATCAACAAATAGTGGTTAGCAACGATCGCCCTCTCCAGTTGAACGAGGATGAGGACGATGATGCAGAAGGTGAAGAAGATGGCGATGAAGGGGTTGGCGCGGTTAAGATCAAACCGGGCGATACCGAGGACGAGGACGACGAGGACGAAGATGCCGAAGATGACGCAGAGAGCGACGTCTCGGATCTTCTCAGTAATGCTGAAGAAGATTCAGACGAAGAGCCTGCGTGGGAAGATGCTGGAGAGGTAGAAGAGGACGAGGATTCGGAGAATGATGGCCCGTCGAATAACTGCATGTTTTGCAAGCAAGACGAAGAAAACGACCCGAGTGAAGATTTTGAGACGTTCCTGTCTTGTTCTAGGTGCGGTGAGAATGGTAAGTTTGCCAAAAGCTAAAGTATATAATGATATAAATTTGCTAACAGTTTCCAGCCCACCAGCAATGCGCAAGAGATGGGGCAGCAATGAGCGAACAGAATAGTGAGTTACGCCAATACATATGCTCTCGGAAAAAATTGCTGACGTAAATAAAGATGCAAAGCACTGGAAATGTCCCGACTGCGATAATGTCGGCTCTGATCAGGAGGAAGAGGAACCTGAAGAACCGGAGAAGGATCCTAGTATCAATGGCCAAGCCAGGCCTGAATCGCAGCTTTCGGACGCTCCTCCTGATATGTCTCCTAGGCATCAGATGCAAGATGGTGCTGAAAACCGATCTACTCCCAACGACCACACGGCCGCCGGAGATGTCTCGGATGGGCCTCGTGCGCTGAGAAAGAGAAAGACATCGTCTGTAGAGCCCGAGGAGGCTACTATTGCCCTGAGGAGACGAAGACGCGGCCTTTCCACCGATGGCGTGTCTGCTAATGAAGAGACTGACAGCAAATCGGCGGAGCCAACCAGGGGGAGCTCACGTGCGGTTCGATTAAAAGTTACTCGCCCGTCTCTAGTCGTTATTGAAAGGAAATCACGAGGATCACTTGTTGTGAACATGCGCGTGCGGCCGGGAAATCTGAAGGAGATCCTCTCGCGCAGGCGGAGAGAAAGGAGAAGATCTGGAGCAAACGGACGAGCACCACGCACTCCAGTCGCACCATCAGCTGTACGCCCCAACTCTGGAGCTGTTACAGCAACACCCGTGCTCCCAACACCTTTTACGACAGATTTCTATTCAACACCCTTTTACTCTTTGTTTGACAAGGAGACTGAAGATATGAAAGGAAAGCCCTATGGTGGCATCCTAACGGAAACAGAAGCAGATACCACAAAAACGCTGCCACAGCCTGACGATCGGAGGCGCTTCGACCAAGCTAAACAGCGCGCAGAAGATGAATGGAGGGCTCGCGTTCTGGCGATGCAGGCAGAGATAGACATGCCTATCCGCAAATCCAAGAAATCAAGTGATAACGCCAGCCAAATCGAGTGTATCGAATTTGGTGGCTGGGAGATTGATACTTGGTATGCAGCACCGTACCCAGCGGAGTATAGTAGAAACCGTGTACTCTACATATGCGAATTCTGCCTCAAGTACATGAATTCCGACTACGTGGCATGGCGCCACAAGCTGAAATGCGGAGCAAAGCACCCTCCTGGAGACGAGATATACCGGCATGGGTCGGTGTCGGTATTCGAGGTTGATGGCCGGAAAAATCCAGTCTACTGCCAAAACTTGTGCCTTTTAGCAAAGCTTTTCTTGGGATCCAAGACACTGTATTACGACGTGGAGCCGTTTTTGTTTTACGTTTTGTGCGAGTACGATGAATGTGGCTATCATTTCGTTGGCTATTTCTCCAAAGAGAAACGCGCGAGCAGCCAAAACAATGTGTCATGCATCTTGACATTGCCGATTCATCAGAGAAAGGGTTACGGTAATCTACTTATTGATTTCTCATATCTCCTCACCAAGGTAGAGGAGAAGACAGGATCTCCAGAGAAGCCGCTCTCTGATATGGGACTTGTTTCCTACAGGAATTATTGGCGCTTACGGCTTTGCCGATATTTCATAGAAACGCTGAAAGACGATGGACACAAGCAAAATGGCCTTAGTATTAAGCAAATATCAGACGACACGGGCATGACGCCTGATGATGTTATTGCTGCTCTGGAAGGTCTTCGAGCCCTGGTGCGGGATCCGCAAACAAAATTATACGCGTTTCGGATCGATTTGGAATACTGCCAGCAGTATGTAGCCAAATGGGAGTCAAAAGGCTATGTTCAGCTGAAGCCCGAAAGTCTTGCATGGACGCCATACGTGATGGGCCGCAGCAACGCTGTCAATTTTGAGCTTGGCCCACCTATCAATACCATTGCCCCTCGAGAAGATGACGAAGCAAAGGTCGAGGAAGGCGGGAATGATATTTCTGGAGATGCTCATTCTATCATCATGAATGACGAGTTGAATGACGGTTCACAATCAATAGCTGGCTCTGCATCAGAGTCAGGCGATGAGGGCAATAGCAATCCCGAATTCACTCCCATTATGTCAATTGAGGAGAAGACGGCGCCTGAAGATAAAGAGAATGCAGAACCGCAGGACGAAGTCATGGACGATGCAGACTCTGAGCCAGACTGGATGACACCTTATCGCGATATACCGCCAAACCGTTTTGAAGTATTCCCGCCTGTGGCTGGCAGCCGTCGCACAGACCGTTCACGTCAAAGTGTAAGCAGGCCTTCCGGGTCACGGCCGGGGGGAGGTAGTAGCTCCCGGCCACGACCAAAAAGAGCCGGGGGCAGTAGTCGACGGCCTACTCTTAGCCGACCTAAGAGCAGCGGATCACGGAGAAGAACAGGGGGCACAGGTCGTGGCCCTGGACGGTGGCCTAAAGGGACGAAGAAATCAGACTACGGGAATGCGGACAGCGGTCCTGGGCTACCACCTGGTTGGAGAGACAAGCCGCCAGGGACAGACATGGCTACCGATGGCGATCTTAGCGTTGGAACGTCTTTAGCTGACGAAGAACCCGCTAAAGACGAAGTTAGAGTCATGACCCCTCAACCATCAAGTAATGGATTTGTGCTGAGCGTACAGCTCGGAGGGCAGCCTGCTGAGCCTTCTGACCAAGGCATCAATGGAGGAGACGAAGACGGTGAGGAGGAAGAACTGGATGTTGATGCCGAAGGCGAGGACGAATAATGAAGGGGGGTCATTTGAGCATTTTGCAGATACAGATGATCTCCCCACCTTCTTCCCCCTTTTGGGGGGCTTTTGATTTTTTGAGAAGATAATTTTCCCCAGCATGCGTAGGGCGTTGGAAGGTATTGAAAGCTGGATCCTCCCCTATTTTATTACACTTATATACATGTAGTATTCTGTCTTGATGTCGTTAGGTAAAGGAGCCGGCGTAGGGGCTGGTTTTGGTGGTGGCGCAAGGAAAACACCTGGGTATACCTTTTTTTTTTTTTTTTTTTTTTTTTTTTTTCATGTTGTATGTGTTGTTGTGCGAGAGAGGGGAGAGAAGCTGTAGACGGAGGGCTGCTTGTGATGTAAAATCAAGTAAAGTATACAGCTTTATGACAAGGAGATGACGTTGGCTAGTTGAATAATAAATAGTAAAATTCCTCTTACATGTCGCTTGCTCTGCTCTTGTGTGATTTTACTGCACAATATGTTTGGGTTGGTATCTTATAAGTCGGCCTCTCTACCGGCATCGTCACCATCAACATCATAGCAAATCTTCCTCCTCTCTTCCCAAAATCCTCTACCATAACTCACCAAAATCTCTTCTCCCTTCCTAATCCCTCCACCATCACTCTTCTTCATATTCTTATTCTTATTCTTACTCTTCTTCCCCCCTCCCAACGCCCAAACCCCCACACAAACCTCCCCCCATCTCTCACCCCAAACATTCCCAAACTGCGCATTCGCCCTCTCCACGCCCCCGACCCCACGATAATCATTCGCAAACCTCGCCTCGTTCCCTTCCCCCGCCGCATCCACCGCCACGTCCATCTCCCTATCCAGCCATAAGTCGTAATCGCTCTCTTTCCTAGTCGTGCCTTGGCCGTGCAGTCTCCCGAGATACATCAATATCAGCTCGCCTGGCGCAATGTTTCTGGTGGCGAATAGCCCGTGCTGCCCGCATGCCGGGTGCGAAGGGTCCCGGATGGCCTGGATCTTGACGTGAGGACAGGGAGTTTCGGTGGCTGGTGATGAGGCTGGCGCAGAGGGGAGATGGAGGGGTTTCGTACGGAGGAACTGGATCTGCGTTGGTGAGATGTCTTTGCCGTGGAGAGGCGCTTTGAGGTAGGGCACTGAGATGGGCCAGTTTTTGGGCTTGGACATTGTTTATTTGAATTGAAATGAGGGGAGAGTTGAATGATCCTATACTTGCGTGGCTGTCGGATGATGTTGTTTATTCACTTATATGCAGGGTAATCAATCCACCGAGGATTTGGCGCTGGAGTTAAACGAGGACGGTTGCTAAAAGTGTCTGTCATTGAGTAGGTACTACCTATAAAAGCAAAAAATTATTATTGTTCACGCTTCATTACACGCGACAACAATTTGCATCCAATCTAAATAGAACAGTTATTATACTACAATACTAATTCAACCCTGAATAGGCTTCATCTTTTCCCTGTCCTTCGCACCGTGATGCTATCTTCCTGTCCTCTCAGATCGCGTATCCTCTATCGCCCTTTGTTTGCAGGAAAAAAGGATGAAGTCGGAAGTAAAAAAAAAAAAAATAATAATAATAAAAAGACTAAAATAAAAAGACAGATATACCATTGCCTTCCGTCGCATCACATATTTCCAAGTCTCATTCGTTGCTTCTTATCCCGTCAAACCTCATTTCCCATGCTTAATGCGCCATCACTTCTCTGTAGCGATCCAGACTCAGGTCGACCGAGTATGCGAGCAGTTTGTCCTGTGTAAGCGGAAGGCTTAGAATTCTGGATCGGAGTTCCATGTCCTGCGTCCATGTTAGAAAAATAGATAATTAAATCAATATTAGTCTGGAAGCACATACCTGTTTCTGTCGCGTTGCCTTTACGATTTCCCTGGCAGTTTCGTCCGCCATGTCGGAAATAGCAGCATATCGCGTAATGTTACTCTCTGCTCCAATATCCTTCACTGCGTTGAGACCAGCAAGAAGTCTGTCGAGCAGCGCAGGCGATGCAATTTCTCCCTTCTCGCGACACTCCATAAGCTGGAGGAAGTGACCATAAATCTCGCCACCTTGAGTCCATTCCGTGATGCCTTGTTGCTGATCCTGGAATTGTGAGATGAGAGAAGATAGACCAGCGAAATCACGTTCAACAATGGCCTGGGGCGCAACGTGCTGAATCAAAATACGATGAGCCTCGGCATGTGATCCCGCTCGCAGAAGGCACTGGACTTCTGCCACAGCATCCTTCTTCACGCAACGCATGTAAAGAGCAAGGGCCTCCCAGATCCACGCCGCGGGAATGCGGTACTTCTCTGTGAGCATAACGAAACTAGAATCCGATTCGGATCCAATCAGGTTGGCGTGTTGGCAGAGGTGCTCTTGCAAGGCCTTCTTGCGCGAAGCTGTGTGGTGCAAATGCAGCAGCACGAAAGCAGCCTCCAGCCACTCACCTGCTCGGGTAAGCTGAGCGGCAAATGCAATGGTAGCAGCATCAGCCTTTTCAATCCCATTTTCGCCATAGGAAACCTTGCCCGTGGACGTCAGCGCAATACCCAGCTGCCATCGAAGTCTTGCATCAAGGGGAGATAGCTGCGAGTTTTCCGGGCGAAGGACAGCTTCCAAGTCGGCGTTCTGGTCGGCATACAACTGGAGAAGGCCCCATAAGAGATCTTGACGAGTGTCGATGTTCGCATCATTCCAAAGAGGAGCAATGCCTTGCTCAACATACCAAGGGCGAGGCAAATCTTCCCTGTCTTGGTCGATATCATCCTTGTACTCCTCGACAGCAGCAGATAGGTCGTCCTGGTTCGAGATAGCGTACCACAATCGTAGACCAAAGGATTGCCTCCAGTCCAAACCAAAGTTCTTGGAGATGACGAATGAATCAACTCGATCCTCATTAGGCATACCCTTCAAACCCTCACAGACGCAGACGTTTCCACCCAAAAGCTCATAAATCGTACGAATAGCCTCGGAGAACTCGGATAATATCTTCGAATCCAGCCATGACTTGATCTGTTCTCGCATTTCCCTCTTCGCGACATCGCTAGTCCCGATCAGGGGAACCAGAGTAGCGAGGCGGAAGTTTTTGCCGTCCAAAAGGTACTTGCAGGCCTCTGCGACCCGGTGGCCGGCGAGACATGCAAGTGCCTTCTCTTCGCTGGTAGCCGCCATGCTGACAGCTGTTGACGAAGCCTGCTCAACCAAATCGGACCAAAACTGGGATAGCTTGTTCTTGCGTACCAGATGCTCCTCCTCTGTTGCGTTCAGGCTGTCTAAATCGTCAAACAGGATACTAGCCAGTTCCCAGACCTGTTTCTCATGAATGCTAGCTGCATCGTTCACGTTCTTATGATGGAACACGCTCTTGAGACTAGTGGTATGCAAGGTAGCCTGTGGCACTCCTTCTATGATGCGGATTTCGGTCACGATATCTTGGGACGAAAGGAAATTCTTTGATGACTGGAAAATCAAGGTTAGCTAGCCAGGCCACAACGGCTACTGTATCTACATCCAACGTGACAACCCTTACCTCGGCAGCAAAAGTAGCTAGACGAACATCTTGTTCCTCAGTCCGAATGCTAGACCGCTGGAAAGTCAGAATATCTGTGTTGTCGCGTATTGACCGACGGGAGTGCGAGCCGTCCAGTGATCGAATCAAAACGAGAGTCTCATCTGGTCCCCAGGTCGGTCTCGAGGCGCTGTGAAAGGCGAGCTCGCCATCTTCAGCCGCGGCAAAATTTGCTTGTCGCTCGGAGGGCTTCTAGATTGGACACAGAAAATTTTAGCATTATATTCATTATTTGGTTAAATACAAATAGAGCCTCCAGCCGGCTCAAAAACAATTATCAATCTCAACAAGTGTTATATAGCGAAACAGTCAGGGTACCGACCTTGGGAAAACCGTTTGCAGATGGAGAAGCGTTAGATCCCTTGCGCATTGGCTTTGGCTTTGGCTTCTCAAACAAGGAATTCATCAAGTCGATGCTCGTTGCAAATCCACGTCCTTGCTCCATACCAATCTGAGTGCCGGCCGCTTGCCCATCTTTCCTATCTGGTCTGGCGGCAGCACTCCCCCAAATGGATGACTTTCGAAAGTCAGGTTCTTCATCGACATCAAAAGTAACAGTTTTACCTCCCCGCTTAGCAGAAGATCCGGTTAGTTCTTTGGCTAGTTGGCGGTCTCGCTTCATTGGGCTGACTGTCTTCCTCAGCATTTCCGTCCAATCATCGCCATCCGCGACTTCAAGCTTGACAGGACCAGCCGAGTCCTTCATAGCTCTCATTCTAGCTCTGAGAATGCCACCAGGCGTTGAAGTTGTACGCTTGATATCCTGGCCACCCTCGGACGAGGCATCGTCATGCTCCGCGGCGAGATGCTGTCCGATAGAAGACCTCGTCATGTCTTCATCCTCGGACATTTCATACTCTGCGATGTGGTCATCTTCCAAAGACAACTTGACATCATGTGTAGCAGAGTCCGCGGAGCTAACCCCTAAAAAAGACTGGGGTCTGGTCAGCTCAGCTGCGAACAGCCCTTGTTGCTCATCGAATGCGCCAGGTAACATGTGCGACTGGGAAAACACCATCGCATCATCATTTTGCGAAGAGGTAGGTGCGTGAAAGTTTACAGGCGGTGAAGCTTCAGTGGGAGGGTCGAGAGTCATGTCAAAGTCAGTCTCCTCATCGGAGTCATCCAGTCCGTAAGTTGTGAAATGTTCAACAGAAAAGGTCCAAACACCAGTGTCCACGTCGTAGCTTTCAAATGTAGTATCGACGATGCGCTTGAGTCGTTCAATATGCTTGTTGAAGCGCTTAGGATCACTGGCGACTCTCCTATCACGGCCACCACGAGGCCAGGATTGCTCCAATGATATCCTAGCGGGCACATTGAGGCCCTTGCCAACAGGCGGCTTCTTCGCTGCAATGGGGTAGACAGTCGCAGATCGAGGCTCCAGCTGGATGATGCCACCGCAGAGCTCGTCTAGGTCGATGCCGCTAATATCTACAGGGATTTTGAAAGTAATTGAGCCGACATTCTCTCGGCCAACAGTGAAGTTGTCAATGCGCTGTCGCTGGACCCGGTTCATATTCTGGAGTTCCTCGCGGGAAGGCTCCATCCAGTACTTTCCTGGAGCATTGTCAAAGCCGCTGACCTCGGGTTCAGGGGTAGCGCTATCTTCTTCGGGAACAATTGCCAATTCCTTGTCCTTGCCTTTGAATTGCTCCATTTCAGGAGTTCGAATTCCGTTCGAGATGGGCGTAAGCTTGTCTAGACGAGGGGTCTCCTCGGCAAGAGCAGGAGAGCTTGGAACATCGCCAGGGGCTGGTAGAGCCGCACGCACCGGGGGAGAGTCTTCTCCGTCCACGTGCGTATCGAAGCTTACACGCTTCGCCAGCTTTCGTGGCCCAGTCCCATTGTCAGCATTCTGTTTGTCTTTCAATGGCGTGGAAAAGAGGTCGCTTCTCAATTCGCGGTTAATAACCAGCTTCTTGGAGCCCGTGCTTCCATACCAACGAGTGTTGTTAGTATTCGAAAATGCGCCAGGCAAGAGGATGCTGTCATCAGCGTTGACAGTACGGCGGAGATTGCTGGATGACACACTCTTGCTGAGAGCGGTTCCACTGGGGGTAGAGCCAAGTAAGCTCCGACCCAGAGAGCTAGGGGTGCCGCCTGCCGGGCTTGCTCCAGCAGGCGTACCATAGGTGCTGTAAGAAAAGCCGAATCCTCTCTTTTGAGGCGTACCAAAGCGACCTGATGCCGCAGGTGTGAATTTGTACATGGGGAAAATTGAAGGCCTTTTGGGTTTCGGTTGTCCGCTCAGGGGAACTGCGAGCGGACCAGGGTTCGGGACCTCGTTTCCACCAAGCCCAGAGAACAGTGATGGCGAGCCATAGGCCGATACATCGCTCAAGTTCGCGGTGAGGCCCTGGGGGGCAGTATTAATTTGCTGGCCACCACCTAGCAACGAGCTACCAAGACCAATACTTTGCTGTTGTTGATTGCCAGCGTTGCTGAAGAGTCCGCCTTGATTTTGAGCTGTGGAACCGCCGAATAGTCCACCGCTTGGGGAAGCGGTCGTAGCCCCAAAGAGGCCAGGCTTCTGCTGATTCGTAGCCGCCCCGAACAGACCTGTTCCGGTGGCCTGTTGAGTTTGGCCACCAGCGGCACCGAAAAGCCCTCCTCCTGTGGCGCCTGGGGTGACAGTGCTGGCGCCGAAAAGGCCGCCGGTAGCTGCTGGCTTAGCTCCAAAGAGTCCTCCGGTGGCCGCACCTCCCAGGCCCGTCGCTCCCTGTTGTTGAGTGTTGCCAAAGAGACCGCCGCCAGTGGTGTTGGCAGCCGCAGGCGTGGAACCAAAGAGGCCCCCTGTAGCTGGTTTTGGCTGGTTGCCAAATAAACCTCCTGATGGTTGTTGGGTTTGTGCTTGGCCAAACAAGCCTCCTGAGGTATTGGGTTGCTGTTGAGTGGCCCCAAAGAGACCGCCTCCAGCTTGAGTGTTGGTATTCGCACCAGCATTTCCAAAAAGGCCGCCGCCGGTTGCATTGGTCGTAGTCGAGCCAAAGCCGCCGCCAGTGTTTCCGAAACCTGTCGATGGCGTATTGGTGTTATTGCCGAAGCTGAATCCAGTACCTGCAGGCTTATTCTGAGCAGTGTTGCCAAATAGTCCTCCTCCAGTGTTAGCGGTAGCGTTGTTGGTTCCGCCAAAGAGTCCACCGCTGGGGGCATTTGTCGATCCAAAACCAGAAGTGCCAGTGGTGGTGTTTCCGCTTCCAAACATGCCGCCGCCCTGATTCTGTGTAGTATTTCCAAAGAGCCCTCCAGTCGCCGGTTTGCTGGCGTTACCAAAAAGGCCACCGCCAGCATTGCCAGCCGCAGTGTTATTGGTCGCACCAAATCCACCACCAAAGCCAGATGTAGGGTTTGTGCTGGTGTTCGATCCAAATAGTCCGCCTGTAGTGTTGCTCGTGGCTCCGAATCCACCAGCAGTATTCGGCTGGTTGGTATTGCCGAATCCACCGCCAAAGCCCGAACCCACGCCAAAAGCGCCAGCACCGCTGGGGTTGCCGTGTCGTCTACCCTGAACGTAGTCTGCTAATCTCAGCTCATCAGCAGACCACTTCTTATAAGGATCTTGAAACAAGATGTTCTGGAAGGCGTTAGACTGGTTGGTGTTACTATTAGGCTCCTTTTCCGTAAACGCTTGGAAGGGGGTGACGCCGGTGCCGGGAGGGTCGCCAGTTGCGCCGCCCAAGGTATTGGTCGCGCCAAAGCCGCCAAAGCCGCCGCCAGTATTGGAGGTGGTGTTGCCGCCGCCAAACATGGGCGAAGGTGTATTCGCAGCTCCGAAACCGCCTGCTGGTTTATTAGCATTGCCGAATAGGCCACTGCCAGTGTTACTGCCAAACGCTGAGGGGGTAGTGGTATTGGTGTTTGAACCAAACCCAAAGCCCGTACCGGTGCTGGGGGTGCTAGAGCCTCCAAACAGACCACCTGAAGTAGTAGAGGGGGTAGGCGTCGAGCCGAAAGCAGGCTTGCTGCCGAAGCCACTCGTGGTTGACCCAAAACCTCCTACAGACTCGTTAGCACTCTGAAGAGTGGTGGTGATTGTCGGCAATGAAGAACGCAGGATATGAGCCTCTCGGGAGCCCATGCGAGCTGTTCTGAGGGAGGAAGACTTACCAGTATTTGAGCCAAAGCCACTAGGAGTAGGGGTGGTGTTGCCAAACATGCCGCCGCCAGTGTTGCTAGTCGCACCAAAACCGCCGGAGGTGTTGGATCCGAAGCCTGCATGTTTTTCTGTCAGTGAATGGTGCAACGCCTTGTCGCGGTCGAGATTAAATGTACCTGAGGAAGGGGTGGTAGTGCTTGCTCCGAAGCCACCACCAAACCCACTTGACTGCTGGTTGTTTGAGCCGAAGCCGCTCCCAAATCCGCCGCCGAACGACATGATGGGCGTCCGTATATCGCGGTATTGGGAGGAAGTTTCTGAAGCTAGGAGCTGCCCGCGGACGATGCCCGGCTATGGGAAGGCGTGCTCCGGAAAGATGAGAGAGCTCGAGATGGCGCGATCAAATTCGGATACGAATAACAAATCGAAAATCGCGGAAGAAAGCGCGCATATGTAGTGTTATTTGGATTGAGGCTAAGAAAAGCTGCTCAGATTAACCATGCCCAGCTGCAAGGTGATGAGACGATGAGGGAAAAGTCGCGTTCTGGTGGCAGAAGGACTAGTATTTTGCTGCTGCTGGAGGTCCCTTGGGGAGCCGCGACGGATGGCGACGCAACAAGACAAGGAGTGGCGCAAATGCGAGAATGTGATATAAAGAGAAAAGAACGATTGATTGAGTAGAGACCAGTGCAGCACAGTGATTCAAGGGGTGACGAGCCCTTTTATCACCTCTGGGTGCAGATGGTCACCTTCTGGGCTGGTTGGCAGCAGACGGGAGGCAAAAGTCAAGGTCAAAGCAAAGCCGGCTATTTCTTGGTCAGCTCAGCTTTTTTTTTCGTGTTGCTTGCTCCCACCAGGCTGACTTGTTGGTGCCTCAGACAAGAACTTTCTGCTCTCATTGGCCCGAGGCGCCCTGATGACTAACGCGGGCCAATCAGCAGCGCCAATTGCTCTACCAGGCAGGCAAGTCGCTGGTGCCTGCGCCACTGCCTAGCAGATACATTGGCCAGGCGTACTCAGGTGCAACCCCTACAGGTCGTGCGCCCAGCGAAGAGTCAACAGTGGGCTTAGGCCTAAAGCCGCTGGACCGCGAGCGCAACCGCCTGTAGGCGCGTGTCAAGCTCCGGCGCGTCGCATCCAGCTAGTCGGCAAAATAACTTCAATCCAAGCAATAAATCTCGTCCATAGCTACATATCTCTCTCTTTAATCCCTTGTTATACGACGCATTCTCCATACTCTGTACGGCTTTCTCTCTCTCTTTTATTTGCTCCATTATATACGACTTTGGGTTCCTTTTTTACTCCTCCAAAACCCTTGCGTCACCTTTATTTGTTTTTGGGTCCCCTTGTTGCTAGCAGTATAAGCTCTTCTGAGGCAGGAAAAAAAAAAGCCCAATCCTTTGGATACGGTAGCGGGCTCACACTCACACTCATCCGGCACAACTGCCTCAGCTAGCCTGTCTGTCCAACATGAACTCTCACACGCCTCGTCCCTTTCCCGGGCGGTCAATAGCAGGAGGATCCAACCAGCATGCGCAGTCGCGGAATCCCCCCGCGCCACAAGTGTCTTCCAACGAAGATTACGGCAACATCGCTGACGAGGATCGTGAACATATCGATGAAGTCGTAAGTCGCCGCCAATTAGCCTTGGCCAGGTATTATTTCGTCCCAGTATTCTCACATGTGTTATTGGCCTAGTTCGATTTGATGGACATGAAGAAGAAAGGGTGGTTGAATAGCTACGAATTCAAACACTCCCTTGCCGCTCTCGGCTTCGACATGGCCAAGCCCGATTACTGCAGAGAGTTGGAAAACTACGGCCAAGTGCCTCCGGACTGGCGGGATCCCCATACCTGCCCCGTCAACCGCCTGCTCATCTTCCCCGACCAGTTCCGACTATGCGCCGCAAAGCTCATTGCTAGACGAGACCCGCGTGAGGAAGCCATAAAGGTATTCAACATGTTTGATTACGACCAAGACGGCATTATTTCGGTCGAAGATATGAGGCATCTAGCGCAGGATATCAAGGAAGAACGCACAATGACAGACGAGGAGATCCAGACCATGATAGAACATCTCGATCACGACGGCAAAGGCGGAGTCAACCTCGAAGAGTTCATCCAGATGATGGAAGAGGCTGGCTAAGTGGGCATCAAGGGAAAAAAAAAAGAAACCAGAAGTTGTTTATTGCGAAGGCTGTCGAAGCTATCTTATCGCGGGCGTAAAACCTTCGCCGTGCTGGATATTGGCTACCGATGACACGCGTCGGCCGAGCTATACGAAAGCTAACTGGCTCGCCCTAGGAGCACTATTTCGGGAATATTGCAAGGTTTAGTGAAGGTCAATGGATCACATATAATGTGCACAATGGTCACCAATATATCATTTTGGAGATGGCGTATTGGCAGTTTTGCGTTTTTTTAAGCTTATTTATTTGTTTTTTTTTTTTTTTTTTTTTTTTTGCTTAGGGTTATGTATAACGAAGCAAATGATAGCAAGGTTTGCTTTCGACTTTAGGCTACAATAGGTGTTATGAGATAGCTGTGCTGGCATTCACGAGATGGAAAGCTTGGACAATATTTGAACAAGGTCGAAAATCAGGTCTACAATTTTGAAAATGCCAAAGGTGCGTTGTCTAATGGACATACAACGTGGACCGTGAGAAATAAAAATAAATAAGCCAGTTTATTCCATCTCAGCCACCCAAGCGAGTAATATCTTATTCCTTTCCCCAGTAAAAATCAAGAAGAAGAAAAAAAAAAGGTTGGAGAGCAGAGACGAAGACGTTGCCACGGAGAAAAAGAGACAGTTCGCCTTAAAAACAGGTGGCGAGGTATCAGTCCATGAACAAGAGCAAGTATGAAAATGGCGGTATCAGAAAGAGCGTCAAGAGCAATAAAGAAAAATCCGACAATCTCTCGTCTGTGGTATATCAAAAATTAATTCATTTCTCCTCCTTCCCTTAAAATTGGATTAAATCTTGCGGCTGGCCCTGTTGCTGCGGTCGCTGCTGAGCTCCGAATGGGTTGCTGTTCAGCTGAGGCTGGCCACCATAGGTGATGCTCGGCATGCCAGTGAACTGCTGCCGTAAGAAAGGGTTGTTACCGGTGGCTTCTGGGTTAATTCGGCTGAGACCCGCGCCAGCGCTGTTGATAAATGTTCCCGGAGCCGTGTGCTGTGCGGGGATTCGCAGGTCTCCAGTGTTTCCATAAGTATCTAGGCCATCTCCAGAGGCCAGCAGAGCGTTCAACTTCCTCTCATGTTCGCTTAGCTCTCTCTGAGGAGCAGTGAAACTGGGCTTCTGCTGCTGCAGCTGCTGTTGCTGTAGCTGAAGCTGAATCTGAGGCTGGTTGAAGCTGGATTGGTTGAAGTTGGATAGAGTCTTTTGCTCCGGCAGAGGGCTGAGAGAAGAGGTCGCGGGCCTTGCTGACTGCGGTCGGTTCTGGGCAAAGGGATTGTTAGAACCTGTAGGCGTAGGTCTAAGAGACTGCTGTTGTAATTGGTTGTGGTTGGTCGCCCAAGGATTGTTGCTTCCAGGCTGAATAGCCAAATCCAGAGCCTGAGAAGGCTGCAGCTGCTGTTGCTGAGCAAACTGTTGTTGTTGAAGGAATTGCTGCTGCTGTTGCTGCTGCTGCTGTTGCTGAGCAAGCGGGTTGCCAAACGCATCGACGCCAAAGCCGGTGTTGAAGTTTTGCTGCCAGCCGGTCTGCTGCGGTTGTTGCGGTTGTTGGAATCCGGTATATGCGTTTCCTAGGTAGCCGGTTGGCTGTGGGACCTGCTGCGCCTGCTGGTCAATTGGATTGGCCCAAAAGTCCACAGCGTTGCCCTGCTGGTATCCCTGATTGAATCCAGTGTGCTGGGGCTGCGAAGTTTGAGGAGTGTCATCGTCAAATAGAGATGCGGCGTTGGAATCTTCCAGCTCGCGGCGCCTTCTTTCCTCCTCTTCCTGGCTGAGTTTGATAGCCTTTGCAAGATCATCATCATTTTCAGCACCAGAGTGATTCTGTCTCTTTTTCCTATCTTCCTCCTCCTGGTATTTGCTAGCTTCGATTGCAAGGCGGTACTCTGCATCGTCCTCCTCATTGGGTCTTCGCTCTGATCGCGGCTGTCGTCGCTGAGACTGCTCGGCGTACTGTGGACCAAAATCAGAGTCGAGGCCCATTACGCGCGACTTCCAAGACTTCCGGTCGCTTCGCTCGGCTCGCAATCTCTCGTCGTTGAGGATAAGCGCAGTCAATTCCTTGGCCGCAACACGCACTACGCATATGGTCAGTAAGTCGCGGGCCGGATGGAAAGGAAAATCAACTCACCATTCTGGCCAACATCGCGGCCTTCTTCATCAATGTACTGGAACTCTCGCAGAGTCTTGATGATGTAGATGCTCTGGCGAGCCCATGTGACAACCAGCTCAGAGCCCTCATGCAGACAGTAGTCGAGAACCTTTAGCGCCTTCAAAACGTGGCGCCAATTCTTTCCCTTGTCGTTCAGTCTCTTGTCGAGCATGTCCATTATGTCGTAAAACTCAGTGGACCTGTGATCACGTTTCAATTAGCTCGGTGCTGGTGCGGTCTGCCTCTTCAGGTCGTAACATACGTGTTGAATGTCATCTGAGCAATCTCGCTCATCTGCGTGCCGGTCGGGCCCCATGGGTCGTTACTTGTCGCTACAGAATAAAGCAATTAGCATTACCGACCAAACCAAATTCCAGTGGTGGCGGCGACAAACCATCTCGGACCTTGACCTGGGCGTGTGAGTACCCTTTGGTCACGTTTTTCACGCTACGTATAACCTTTGACATGGCGGATAACTGATATTATTGAAAGCTGCGAGGATAGAAAAGTTGCGAAGAAGAGGGGGGGAAAGGAGATGAGTGTCGCTGCTTTGGCGAATTTGGCGCGCGAATGGCTGATGGGACCAGTCAGAGGTCGCAGCTAGCTGGAAAGGAGACGAGAAATGAGATAGACAGGCTGTATGTAGGGGTGCGCAACAAATTCAGCCGCTAGACGGTGCGGGCCGAATCTCTGGCAAACGGCTCCGGCGATTGCAGGCGGCAGCGCAGAGGAAATGCGGCTTTCAGACGCTGATGAGCCTTCGCAGCAACAAGGTGAATTGCCAGTCGGATTCCACGGTGGCAAGCTTGGTGTAGAATGACGGCCGCTGTAACCTTTGGCGTGGGGCGGCTGATCGCAATACAGGCGCTTAACAAAGGGGATACGCAAGCAGACAGTCAGTCAGTCTTTGTCCCGCGGGCAATCACAAAATCGCGAATGCTTCGATGCTGGATGAGTGGCGATGATGTGGATGGCGAGAGAGAGATGTTGGAGAGAGAAGAGACTGATCAGAGAGATGGTCGAATGCAGGTCTATCAGGCGGTTCGCCTTGCCTTTACGCAGCTAGCTTGGATCAAGTTTACGTACGCTCAGTGGTTGATTACGTTAGGAGAAGGGGAGAGAAAGCCGAGACAAGTCCCCAGCCTGGATGGACAAAATTATCCGAACAAGCCGAAGACGCCGTTCCCGTGCAAATCGCGCCAGGGTCTGTCGCTGTCTTTTTTGTCAGCGCATTGGGACAATTCAATCGACAGCGCGCCCGAGTGCCTTACGTCACGCGCGTGGCCATCCAAGTACCCCAGCCACCAGCCACGCAACTTAATTGAGGGAAATACTCCGCGGCGCAGATTCTAGACGCAAGCCCGTCAGCCAGAGCTTACCCTAAAGCCAGAGCGCTGCGAATTGTGAAAATCGGAACGCGCGTATGCCTGCTTGATTACAGCGCAGTGATATGCGCCGACTGGGGGCTGCAAGTGATCTCAAAGCAAGGCACCGCGCTCATGTAGGCGACTCCGGTTCGGCGCGCTTGGAATCGATTTCCTGCTGCTGCCCGGAGTACTCCGAGCGGTGAGGTCATTCTCTGCAGGCTGTGGGCCTCTATGCCAACTGCTAACGTTCAGGGCGTTTATAGCTTGCATGCTGTACCTGCACATGCATGTGTCCCTCACCGTAGAAGCAGAACTTACTCGACATTCCTCGCAGAGCAAAATTTCCAGCGTGAGGCCGCGTATTCATGCGGAGTAGTGGCTAGCGAGGTACAAAGCCAAACAGTTAATTTTTTTTTCCTTCTTGGCCAATGAATGGTTCAGTCGTCCAACTGAATCAGTCTCGACATTCTAGCCAGTGTCTATACAAGGGAGCGGTCCAGCCCGAGACTTTATATGTACATACATGAAGTGAGGCTCTCGGTACCTTACTACCTGACCTGATACTACTGGAAGCTGACGAGTTCGTTGCCACAATATCCGCATTACTGCTAGTAATAGTTTATAACCACCACATAAAGTTGTTGGCGCAAAGGGCTCATGCAAAATTACTGGGCTATGACTATTTATAAAGATCAATTGACAGCAAATTTGAAGTTGATTATTCTTAGAGCTATATCCTTATAGCTAGATGCCTATAAATCCTCAAGCCAATAAAAAGCGATAGTTTAACCTCCGCACATCACATCACACCGATTCAAGTCCTAACGTCGCATTTCCTCCCCTAGTTGCTCTGTACCTTGATAATAGGTACGATATGATGCCATGATAGACCCCAATAGATGAAACCCATATATATAGCAAGCTTCCGTATTAACTGAACGATCTCGAGCAAATATTGATCGTCAACGCGCCAAATGTCCCGGAAATCAAATAAAAAGAACACAGAAAAAAAAAAAGTACCGACTGAATGAGAAATCTGAATAAATTAATAGAATGAAGAGATTTGATAACAAAGAGGCTCCCGTTTTCTGTGTTAAGCATCTGCCAACTGTTCTGGTGATAAAGTACGAACTCTCTTCGAACTATTCGGGGTATCGGTATCGGTATCGTCTTCTTCGACTTTGATATGAGAGCGTTTCCTGGAATCTGGAGACGAATTCAAACCATCGGAAGGCAAAAATGTGTCAACTAGATCGTCAGGCCCTGTAAGATCAATCGCATCGCTCGCGCTTCCCGGGCTACCTTGGCGGCGTGTGGAGACTGCTGAAGGCGTCTGATTCAGATATGTCGGTGCTCTGCCGACGAATAAACTTGATTCGCTGCCAGACCTTTCGGCTGTTCGGGTAGCCTCATTAGATCCGATCTCCCAGCCGTTTCGACCGTCTTGGGTTCGCCCAGTAAGCGATGACGGCGTATATGAAGGGGCGTACCCCCCGTCATCTACAAACAGTGGGCTGTCAGGCCTATTATCACTGGACAGTTGAGTTGATATCAATTGACTTTCGGAATTGGTTTCGCCGCTTCCACCCCCTTCGTTGGTAAGGTCAACAACTTGGTGACCAGTGACAGATCGGTTATCTGGGACAATCGTCGACTCGTCGTCACTCTCGTATTCATTATGATGGTCGTCGTCTTGTAAATTTAGCATTTCAACCATGGGGACAATGCTCGCTGTTTGCGAGCTCCCCGCAGGAGGCTGCGAATCCTCGACGGCGAGGTCTCCTTCGAAGGGAATGGAATTAGACGGGCTACTTGGATCAGAACTTGGATCAGAACCAGAACCAGAACCAGAACCAAAACCAGAACCAGAACCAGAACCAGAACCAGAACCAGAACCGGAACCGGAACCGGAACCAAAACCAGAACCAGAGCCAGAGCCAGAATCAGAATCAGAGTCAGAGTCAGAGTCAGAGTCAGAATCAGAATCAGAACCGGAATCAGAGTCAGAATCAGAGTCGGAGTTGGTGTCAGAGTCCGAACTTGACTCTGATGAAGAGTCGCTATCAATGATTATCGTAGATGGTCCAGGTGGCCCGGATTCACCATTTTGAGCGCTTTGTGGTCTGATCGGTGATGGCGACGGCGACGGCGACCTGTCTCTGTCACATTCTTCATTAGGGCTTTTAAGGCCTCCTAGTAAAGTAGCCCAGTCTTGCTCTGATGGCACAAACGAGTTGATTACTGGAAAGAGATTTTTCAGCTGGGATCTAGAGCGATCGCTGGCCTCCTTGGGCCTTCGGGCAGAGTTGTTTATATCCATTAGAAAGTGAAAGTCTCGCACTGGTCGTTTGCTCTCGCGAGTGGTGAGCCACCGGTCAAAATCCCAGAATTCGACTCGGCTGAGGCCCCGAAGGCAGCGCACAAAGTCTATGCCTTGCAGTGAACGCAGCGCACGAAAACCTCTGTAGTTAGGTTGCAGCTTAGTTTTGGCTTTCATATGATTAATGATGCCTCTCGGCTCGTGTTTGCGACGCATGACAGCCTCGCTGGACTCTTGAACATAGACACCGAGAGTCTTGAGACGGATAGTCTCTGGGAGGAATACCAGCGAAAACGTGCGGCGAGACGTAAACTTCCCTCGATTGTTCAGAGCATAAGTGAGGTATTGTGACCCTACCCAGAGGATCTCGACATGCTGCAGGCGCTGCAGATTCGCCCCAATCCCTTTGGAAAAGCGACCCTATTCGCCCAAAGAGGAAAAGGCGAACGTATTCTCGCCATAGAAAATGTGACTGCCCCAGAAATGCCATCTTTTGCAGACCAGCAATGGAGCTAGGAAGACGCTCGGCTCGGGGGAGAGTGTGATGCTGACTTTGCTTCTTCCCACATGTAGACGATGCAAATAACTCGGTTTTCCAAAGCGATTCAGTGGCACTTGCGTTATAGGGTGGTACGGATCTAAACGAGAGATCGCATGAACCACACTACCCTTGAAGTTAAAAAAGTGCTTCAAAATCTGAAATTGTACGTTGGCAGGGATATCAAATGATTGTGACATATCCTGATGCTGAGCTCTCGGTTGAGCACTCGTCTGCAGCAAATCGTCTTCAACTTCTTTGTCTTCTTTGTCTTCTTCGTCTTCAACTTCTTCGTCTGTAAGTGGCCGCAAAGAGAGATCTGGATGCAATTTAGTTGGCACAGGCGAACAGTTTCCCTCCCTGCATGCGAGTTTATAAAGTTCGGCCCAACACATGTTGCCGGATTCGAGACGAGATGGCCATTTCTGCGTTGGTAGTTAGTCAAGCTCTAAACTCTCAAAATTGGTAAGATTGCATACTATTTCGGTGTTCCGTGATCTCCCCATAAGCTTGTCTATTCGCTTTTCCAGCTCCCTTATTTTTCTTGCCTGCTCGCTAATTTCCGCTTCGTATTCTCCCTCTCGCACAGCAAATTCGCTTATTCTCTTCTTTCGGTCGTACGATTTCTCGTGGACGTGATGCCAGAATGGTAGAAATTTACCGGAACGTGGCCCAGTAAATCTGAATACCTCCTCTTCATCAGAGTCATGGATAATGTCGTCGTATATGTTTAACTTGTCCTCTAGTGACCTTGGCAACCTCGGCGCTTTAGACAGAGTTAGCGGCGTTCTTCTTCTGATTTGATGGATGGGGCGCTTTTACCTTGGTACGAAGAGGGAAGTGCGCTCTCATCATCGTTATTGTCTGGCACCCCTCCTGCTTCGTCTCTTTGCGAATTGGTCAAGTCTGCTGACACAGGTTCACCATCTGATGAACCAGCATTTAGAAGAACCCCATCTTGCGGCGGTTGGTCATGACCACCTGAAACCTGACCAAGACCGCCTAACAAAGGCTCGCTATCCCCATTAGGCGAGGAGCCTTCGCCACCTTCAGAGGAGATAGTACCAGAACCTGAGGGGTTAAGGTCAATAGTTGGAAGATCATCGTCGTCATCCATGGCAATCTTATCTGGAGCTGATAGAACAAAATTTGCAGCCGGGTTAGATCACTGGATGTTCAGCCAAAGGCCTAGATGAAGGGTATATGGAAAGAAATGAGAGTGTGGATGATATGTGCAAACTGTAAGAAGGGCTAACCAGGGAGAGGAGAACACTATTCGAAATGCTCAAGCAAAAGTGTTGTGCATGAGAGAAGAGAGAAGAGGGCGGGGTGTGTGAACTTGGGATTATATAGGCATTGCAGCATCACGTGGAGCTTCACCGACTCTTCTTCTGAGGCCCTGCAGAGAGTAGCAAAGAGTAGATCAGAGGAGAAGAGTTGGGGAACGTGCGCACTCCTGCTGCGCTCTTGTAGAGGTAGGTATGCATGTCTGGGAGATCTGACAGAGACGTATATTGTAGCCACGCCAGCTGGCTACCATGCATCAACAATAAATAAATAATCGCAACTGATCGGGCTGAATAACGTTTGAAAGTACCTAGCTATATAAATGCCGAGATGGAAAAGAGAAAAGTATTTTGTGTATGCGAGAGCAAATGGCTGGCCTCCATGTAGAGACTTTGTAACCGTTACGAGAACCTGTCTAGAGAGACATTGATTCATAAATACGGCAAATATATTGAAGCGGACGAACAATAATATTGACTTGGCATGTCTATACTTCTAAGGTATTCGTGATGGTGTTCTCGCTGTTACCCTCAGTCGTAAATGGATCGGAACCGTTGACTATAAACTCCACAAAATATCCGCAAACATAGTCTAAGAAAAAAACAAAAACAATACAATGTAGATGCAGTACCTATCTAACCCAAGAAGAAATTGTCTAAACGCTGAGTATGAAGTTCTCTAGACAGTGTGTGACAAGTCGATATCGCGGACTGTCCGCTAGCCCGACCAGATTCTATACTTTCTATTTTCTTCCGACATTTCAATTCAGTTTATGATTGCCACTTGCGGAAAGTATCCATAACAGTGGTGAAAACAACCAAGAGGATACCGCCTCCTGGGCCCAGACGGAGAACCTAGTAGGTGTGAGTATATATGACTTCAATAAAGGATATGGAAAAGCTTACCTTGGGCAAGAAGCCCTTGTACAAGGCACCGAAGCCTTCTTCTTTGAAGACAGTCACCACGGAAGGGAATGCCCAGTTGTACTTGGGGATCTGGCCAGGCACCTTGGGGGTGTTCTGAATTCTGCTCTTGACCACGTCCAAAGGAGTGTTCAACACAGTTCCGATAGTTCCACCAATAGCACCAGAGATCAGATCATTGGCCATCTTGCCCCTGCTGGTCTCAGCCTGGGGGAGCAGCTGTCGGACCTGGAAGATGCAGCCAAAGTAGCCAGCGTTCCACAGAATGTGTCGCCACATCGTGCTCTCAAGACCCTGGTAAAGGGTGAGGGGGCCCTCGTTCTTGACCGTCTTCACAACACAGTCAACCATGCCGTTGTATTTTCCGGCTGAAGCCTTATCTTGCAGGCGAATCTTGACCAATTCGAACGGAACGACAACAAAGGATTCGGTGGCACCGGCGGTAGCACCGGTGAGAACAGACAATGACTGGTTCATCTTGTCGACGCCAAACATCTTGCGGTAGACCTTGCCCCATTCATCGTTGGCAGCAAACTTGGTGGCTCGCTTGGGGGCTTCCATCAGAATCGGGGCGGAGATACCACGGTAGAGACGTGAAAATCTACATCCTGTGAGAAGAGGATCCCTACAGGAAAGAAACAGGCGGAATAAAAGGGGGGGAAGAGAAGCCTACCCTTCGGTCTTGACAATCTTCTGGAAGCAATCCAGCATACCAGTGTATGCTTCGCCACTGGCGGCAGCCGTGCCGGTCTGCAGCTGGATTCGAGTCTTGATGACATCCAAAGGATACCTAAGTTATGATTTGTAAGTATGGCTGGGCTGGTGGGCGTCGGGACTGTAGCGCAACATACATGACCAGAATCTATATTGGAACGTCGAATAATCGTCAGCTTAAGCTTCCGTAGAGAATGTTGGGGTTATGGATCATGCCGTACCTCCGAGACACCGGCAATTGCGCCTGAATTAGTTGTTAGCGATGCTATCGTAGATTACATTGGCGGAGTGTGTGGCATGAGTGCCTACCTGCGGCGAATTGGTACTGGAAGGGAAGGGGCTTAGGCTCGGCCATCTTGACGGATTGACAGTTTGACTTGAATCAATTGCGATGTTGAAGGAATTCCGCGACAGAGGGGCCGAGCGCAGTTATAATTAGCGGAGGAAGATCGGAGGGTCGTTGCGGAGGGGATTTTTTTTTCTGTAGCGGCGACCAGGCTAATTCGTGGGGTGAGCGTCGCCGGCTGTAAGCGATAATCTCCACTGGCGCTAGCGAAGACCCTTGTGTCAGTCTAGCGGCTCAGATGGCATCAAGAGACGGCAAGAACACGCGACACCAGTTCAGGCGTTGGATTAGGCGCATGCTAGAAACGTCAACGCCTTGCATGTTTTAGTGTGTCTGGCAGCAGAGCACCAAGAACTTACACGAGCTAGAGGAATTCATGTCGGAGTTAATGCTTCAATGTTAGTGTGGTCACGAAGAGCATATGGTGTAGATTACGGCGATTTGCCCACTTGAGCCATTGATGTTTATGCTAAGCGCTTGCGTGAAGCTGGATATCGGATGCAATGGCTGCAATCTGTGCTGCCCAGAGTAGATAAGATATGGCAGATCAGGTATGCCTACATCGGGCCCTTTAACTTGAGACAGCGAGTCTTAGTAGTTTGCAGATTCCTTGCAGATCCGATCTCTTGTCTTCGACTTTAATGGAGCGGGATCACTGAGATGAAGCTCCGGTATCATACGATACCATCACTCCCAAGTTGGCTACCTTGATGGTACGATTTTCATCACTATTTCCTTCTATAACTTTTACTCTCGATACCAATTTTTAAGGCTATATTGCGACTTATCTATGCTCAACTCCAGCACTTTGTTAATCCATACTGCTACCAGTGATTTATTAATAAGCCCCCCGCAAACATACTACCTATGCACAACGACTGTTAAAGACCCGGCTATGCGGTACTAGCAATGCTGAACATCGCTCACTTGTGCCGCTCTGGCTACGAGAATTCCCGATCTCCTTTAGCCTCTAGCAGCTAAGCTTACTAGTCCGCAGCAGCCCAGCAAATTAGACCCGCGCAATGTCGCCATGTGCTATCTTTGCGGGCAACCCTATCTGGGAATGAGGTGTCAAAACAATTTACCACAGGCTGCATCTGCGGGCTGCTATTGGCTAGGGCTCGAGCGAGGGCTGTCCGTCTTATCGGTGCAAGCCCTCCGTGGCCCGGAACTAAAACCCCGCCAACGTCAACCACCATGAGAGATCACGGGTACGTCGTTGGGAGGCACGGAATGATAGAGATGTACGTGATAGAGATGATGCTGTATTTGAAAGAAGAAGATAAATTTCCATGTCTAAATTATTTTGAAAAATATAGACAGAATGAATGCCACGACTCATATTTTAAACATTCATATCCAGTTCCATTCACGCCTAAGATCAGCCTTTACTGGGATACTAGACTCAGGTGGTGCTAGAGCCCTGAAAGTCTCGGCTTAGCAGCTGCCAGGTCTCGGCAGATGTACCGTCTTCTAGAAAGAGTCTATGACTGGCGCAAGGCCACGCAGCTGGGAGCTTGGAGATATCTATTGACCAGCGAACTCCCTCATCCTCCACCATTACACTCTTCCCTGGATTTATTCCAAACGTCCACAAAAGCCGTGCCTTCAGCTGAAGCAAATACCTTTGCATCGCCCCTTGATATTATCGATAACGAAATTTGGCCACCGAACGTCGATCCAAGACCTATCGCGCATTCCTAGGATTGCTTCGTGCTCCGTACCCATTTCGGTGAGAACGACCTGTCGAATCCCGCACACGCACTCCTGGTTGCAATTACGCCGAGTCGCACAACCTCCTAGTTTCGAATACTTCAGCAGAAGAAAATATTGACGGTGCTTTCCGAGACGCCAGCAACTCTCCGGCGCTTCGAACAGTACCTTTAAACAAGCCGTGATCCGTGAGACTCACAGCGAGGTGCAATTTTCCAGGCGCCTGGGCTCACCATCCATACGGCAGCTGCTTATCCCCGGCCGATGAGTCATTTGCTGTGGAAATATTTCTGGGAAAATGACGTCGACAGGTTTCGGCGTCTGCTGGCCTCGGCTGGATCTAATTCCCAGAACACCGCAAAGAACCCTGCGGTAGGCGTTGGTGGCGCATCTTATCTAGGAGCGAGCCCCGGTAGTATTGGGACCTCTCCAAGAGCTACAGCAAAACCACGAAAGACCCCAGGGTACAATTCAAGCCTTGGAAGAGCAAAGGATGGTGGCGCAGGTCTAGGCAAAGCAGAAGTGAACAGTCGCGACCACGCCGGTCTGACGCTGTTGCTGCGTGCATCCTCTTCTCCTGATCCCAACGCACTGGCTTTCGTCCAGGCTCTGATTGACCATCCCCATATCGACCTATACGCTCAAGACCCCGAGAGTGGCTGGAATGCACTTCATAGGTCGCTTTATGCCGGTAACGCATCCATAGCGAGAGCGTTGCTGGCGAAAGAGCGTGGAGATTTACTCAGCCATACTGCTGGTGCTGTGAACAAAGTTGGCCAGTTGATTAAGACCAAGGATCACGAAGGCAACAGCCCCTTTGACCTCTATAATTCGACCATCGCTGCGAGATCGCTCATATATCCGCCGTTGAAATCTCTACTTGACGATGACTCAGACGTTGGCGATGGCGACTTGGACCAAATGTTAGTATCCGCAGCCTCATTCTTGAGTAACATTTAGTGCTGACCTGGTTCGTGATGTAGTCCCACTAAGCTCGCACATGGTAGTAATAACCATGTCGAGGGAGATGAGCTCTTTGTGTTTGGAAGCAATAAAAACGTGTCTCTAGGAGTTGGAGACGAGGATGACAGGCAGTATCCTGAGCGGATAATGCTTCAGCGGCCAGATCAGTTGATCCAGCGGTTTTATCAAGATCATCTCACAGAGAAACGCGTGGATGCTCCGCTTGATGTCACTACAGATCTCGACAACATTCCCGTTTTAGTTCAAAACCGACCTTTGGTAATCCAAGACGTCGTCATGTCGAAACTGCACAGCGCTATTCTTACAGACGACCCGACCTGCAACCTCTATGTCTGCGGAGTTGGCCGCGGCGGAAGGCTCGGCCTTGGGGACGAAAACACTCAGTTCAAATTCACTCCCCTGCATAGTGCTTTCGCAGATAAAAAGGTCCACCAGGTTGCACTTGGGCAGAACCACTCAATGGCTGTTGTTGGAAATGGCGAACTATGGACTTGGGGCCTCAATTCCGATTCGCAGCTTGGCTATGTGCTGCCCCCTCCGCTGAGAACAGATGAAGAGCCGACGAGCCTCATCCCTCGACAAGTTTTTGGCCCCCTTAAGAAAGAGATCATTCTCGGCATTGCGGCGTCTTCTATTCACTCTGTAGCTCACACTGGATCGTCACTGTACTGCTGGGGTCGTAATGTTGGCCAGCTTGCTCTGATGGACTCTGATTCTCGATCACTAGACCTGCAGCAGACGCCCCGAAAAGTTGCTGCATCTCTGTTGACGGCCCCCATCGAGATGGTTGCCGCGATTGACAAAGCTACCACTTGCTTGCTAGCAAATCACACTGTTTGGGTATTTACCAACTACGGATACAATCTCATCAGATTCCCTATCCCCGATGGTATCCTCGATCATAATCTCGTTGGATCTGTCTTTTCGGACAAGCTTGGTATGTCTAGACGGGATATTGAATACATTGCGTCTGGCGGGGAGACCATTGCGGCAGTTACGGCGCATGGTGATCTCTTCACCATGCAGCTCAGTAATAAGGGAGATGTTGGGGCTCCTTCCCGTTCTAGCTCTGGTCTTGGCTCAACCACCAATCCTGTCAAAATAAAGAGTGCAGTAACGCAGCCACTATGCATATGGGATTCGGGAAAAGATGGAGTCACTTCAGTCAGTGTAGGAGAGCATGGATCCGTCATCATTTGCACTGAATCTGGCGCTGTCTGGAGGAGAGTAAAGCGCATTAAAAGCAAGATTGAATCCTTCGTTGGTTCTGCTGATACAAGGAGAAAAGACTTCAAATTCCAGCGTGTACCCTACATCACAGACTGCGTGGCCGTACGAAGCTCTACATTTGGAGCCTTTGCGGCCATTCGGAAGGATGTGAAAGTGATGGCGAAGGAGATTCGAATTGCCGAGCAGAACATCTGGAATGATGTTGCCTCTCTCCTTTGCTTGAAAGACTTCTACGCGCCAGAAGTCAATTTTGAGAATAACTTGACACGGAAATCTTGGACTGCTTCCATTACAAGAGAAGGGCCTGGTACTGTGGCCCACCGGATTCTGAGCTCCTCTGATATCGAAACAGATATGCTGCAATGGCTACAAGCCAACTCGTTTTTATACGATACTGACTTGGATATTCGTACATCCACTGCTCCAGATATCAGGATACCAGTTCACGGCTGGCTTTTCTCTGGGCGAAGTACTATACTTCGCACGGCCTTGTCCGATTTCCGTTTCCAGGGCTCTCATACCCCTTCAGAATCTTTTACGATAGAATATGTTGGCGATAAAATGGTGCTAACCCTGCTCCACGCTGACATCTACACGATGCTGAATATCGTGGTATACATGTACCAGGATAAAATCCTACCCGTATGGAAATACACGCGTGAAGCTCCATCACTGGCTCATCGCTTTCGCCAAGTTCGAACAGATCTAATGAAGCTTGCTACGAAACTCAACATGCCGAAACTTGAGGCCGCGGCTCGGTTGCAAGCCGGCCTAGAGCGAACACTTGATATAGATCTGCAAGAAGCAATAGGCGACCCCATATTTTTCGATGACGGCGACGTCATATTGGAGTTGGACGCAGACGAAGTTACTGTTCACAGCCATCTTCTGTGCCAGCGATGCCCATTTTTCGATGGCATGTTCAATGGCAGATCACAAGGACAGTGGCTGGCTGATCGACGCTTCTCAGCGGAGCATGCCGAACCAATTCGAGTTGATCTGAATCACATTCACCCGGAGACATTCTCATACGTACTCACATTCTTATATGGGGACGTAGGCGAGAAAATGTTTGACGATGTGATGGCTGCATCCCTTGACGAATTCTCGGAACTGGTTCTGGATGTGCTTAGTGTAGCCAACGAACTCATGATAGACCGACTGTCGCAAATATGCCAGTCTTTGATCGGCAAGTTTGTGACAAACCGAAACATTTCTAATCTTCTCAACGAAATTAGCCAGTGTTCAGTTGCAGAGTTCAAGAATGCCGGGCTAGAGTATATTTGTCTGCAGCTCGAATCTGTGCTTGAAAATCACTACTTGGACAGCCTCGACGAAGAGCTCTTATATGAGCTTGATGATAAAATTCGAGACAACCAGCTTGCATGTTTTCCGTTTGCAAAGAGTGGGAGAGCAGATTTGCTTCTTCATGAAAAATATCCTGATCTAGCAGCGGACATTGAAGAAGAGAGGCGACGCCGTGTCAAGGAGATGGCCTTCAAACAGGCTCAGAGAGAAGAAGAGAGAAGGGCATCATCTTCATACAAACCTCGATTTGGGAGCTTAGATGACTCTACTAGAGGGTCGGAAACCCAAGAGAAATCCAACCGACAATCCAAGATGGGCCGGAACGAGCCATTTAGTCCAGCCTTGCGCCCCAAAGATTCCATCGCCGATATGATCTTTGATATGGAAGATGAAGGGCCTTCGGGAGGAAGTAGCCTTGTATCCCCGCAGCTATCGCCGCCTCTAACACGCACCGACATCGACGTTGGGCCGACATCGAAGCTTCCGGCCGAATGGAAGAGGTCAAAAGGCAAGGAAAAAGCAGAGTCACTCCAATCACCTGTTTCGAGTCTACCTCCTCACCAACAACCGATCCTCGAATCAGTAACGCCAATTTCTAAAGAGACCAAACAAAGCTTGGAATCTCCATATTCAGGATCCAACTCCCCGTGGGCTTCTGCGGCGTTAGCTACCACTAAGCTGGACCTAAAAGATATTATGTCTGAAGCCTCAGGGAAATCAGCATTAACAGCTGCTTTATCAGCACAAACGACCAAGGATTCAGCTGGCAAACCACTTTCTAAAATATCCCAGAAGGAACGCAAGAAGCAGATGCAGATACAGCTAGATGCGCAGATCGCAGCTCAAGAAGAGCAGGCCAAAGCAGTCCCATGGGAAACGGTATCGCCATCAAATAAGAAGCAGCCGCCGTGGAAACCGGCAGCCCCTGCTCCAAAAACCTCCTTACAGCAGGCTATGGCATCTGATGCTGCACAGCGAAGTGCGATATCTACAAATGCTAAGCCGCTAGTTGCGTCGGAGTCTGATCCTCGATCCGCGCAAAGGCGGACGGCGTCCCCTGACACTCGATTCCCCGGACAGGGGCGCCCTGGTAACCCGCCATCTCAAACAAAGCCAGGGGTGGACAAACCACAGAGCAGGCCTCTGGTACCCCACTCGAAATCCTACATCAAACCCGCGCCAAAGACGGAGCCAACTCTGGGAGTAAGCATGGCTGATATTATCGGACAGCAACAGAGGGAGCAAGAGATGGTCAAGGAGGCTGTGGCAAAGCGGTCACTTCAGGAGATTCAAGAAGAACAAGCCTTCCAAGAGTGGTGGGACCAAGAGAGCCGTCGCGCACAGGAAGAGGAGGCTAGACGGCATACCAAGGCCAAGGGTTCGGGGAAAGGAAAGGAAGAGGAAGGAGGAGGAAGACGTAGCCGCCGGGGAAGAGGAGGCAAGACCCGGAACAACGAGCCGCCAAAACCCCAGCAGGCGGATGCTGAGGGATCAAATTCCAAAGAAGCAGCCAAGACTGGCGGTAATGCAGCCCGGGGCAGAGGTAGAAGCAGAGGTAAAGGGAAGGCTACCAGTGGCGGGACGTGAAATTTTCGTTCTTGTTTGGCTTACTCGGCGCATTAGACGGCTACACCGTCGATTAATATTTAGATATCCCACTACTTCGATGCATTTTCTCGTAGTATTACTTTATATTGGCAGTATCAATCATGATCTGACACGCTTTTTGTGTTACTACCAATGGCTGCAGACTTCCCGGCCACGGGAGCAAACTTGCAGGAAGGAAAAGCAGCGCTAAGTCGTATTCATATCATCAACCGCGGTGCATGAGTTCCGAGAGCAGGAGAATGGCGGAGAATGGGCCAATTCATTAGAAGTGCCAGCGCATCTTGCTGGGTGACACCAGCCATTCAGAAGCCTTGGAGCCTCACCGACACAATTTTAGGGCCCTTAGCAAACGGCTTTGCGCGTTACGAGTACAAGCCCCGATTCTGTTCTGTGTCTCACAAGCACGATTTCATGTGCGTGTTACATTTAACACTATAGACTTTGAATGAGGAGGATTGGCAATTCGGCCTGGTACGACCTCAAACGCCGTTGCGTTTTTCCTGGCTGATATTCAACCATTGCCACAATCCTTGCGTGCTCAACACCCAGGATTTGTTAATCTCCATGTCTCACCCGTGCTAGGCAAGCCTCGATTGATCTGATCCAGCCCAGCCCTTTCCGGCTAGGCGAGCGCCTGCGTTGCGCTGAATCAAATGGAGTGCATGGCCGATGTCCACATAGAGTGCTCCGTACTTCTCTCATGCTGTAGCACTACTCACCACCGCTACCAGGGCAGCAGACCTATTTATGCCAGGTACCGTGGCAGTAACGAGTATCCGTCCCCCTTGACACCTTGTTTAGCGCGTGGCCGGAGATCATGGATATGGATATGTGACTCTGACAATGGCGCGATAATAGCACTTCCCCACAGCTTCGGGATGCTCGCTCGCTATCATATGCTCGGTAGACTTGTCGCCCTGCAGCGCTTCTGGGCTCAGCGGTGTGTCGGCAGCCGCTTGGGGAGGCGCTGGGTGGCTTGCGCCAGAGGTTCCGAGGAGGTACCCAGCTTGAGAGATGCCGCTTTGATCTCTGCTCTGCTCTGCTAGCTGTCATCCGTTCTAGATAAGCGATGCATTGAGTAATATACACGCAGATACCTCTGTGTAATTGCAGTGGTTAAGAGCATTAATACCTTAGTCCTAAGGCATGTCCTACTGATGTCTTTCCATGGCTTATAGGAAGCACGAGACCAATAACTGGAGCTGACATGAGTCGGCGCGGCATCGGTATCTGCAGTTGGAGCACGTATATTGCTGGGCGCTAGAGCTCAGCGCCTCAATAGCACTCAATACCTGGAGCTTTAATAGCACTACTTGGTAGGTACCTAGTCCTGCGTTGTACCCACTCCAAGCCTATACTGCTCCTGGCATCATTACTGCGCTACCTTGCAGGTACTTGCCAGTGCAGTGACCTACCACTAAACCGGCTTTCATGACCTCTCCACCAACGTCGTTCCGTCCCCCGGCTCTCACAAAACCTTATCAGCAACCATCAATCTCGCGGGCGAGCAACAAAAGCATCCTCTCTCTTTCATCTCACCTCCGAGGTCCCAAGTCTCCCCCCCCA
>KQ479115.1:287048-392086 GCA_000331835.2 Trichoderma hamatum GD12
CCCCCCCCCCCCCCCACCCCTTCAGATCTCACCGCTGGCAAGGGCCTTTCAGCCTGCGCGTTCGGCGTCGACGAGGGCGCTTCTGCCAGCTTGCACGCTGCTCGTTGGCCGATGACGAACACCCCCGTCCCTGGCGCTGCTATCACGGGGTCCTTGGGTCGGATGAGTGCCGGGGCGAGTGACTCTGCCTGCTAGAAGGGAGCTCGCGTCCTGTGACGATACCCGTCTCCACAGATTTTATCGATTCGATACCGGGCTCGCTGCTCTTGCTGCAATCTAGAACTGCTTCTGCCGGCGGATCGCAACGCCTTTGTCTTCACTGAATTGCAGATAATTTGTAGCGTCATTTTGCCCAATCTATTCCTCTAGACCTGTGCATCTGCATCTGCGCTGGCTGCCTGGCTGCCGAGCAAGACCCCATCAAGGTCCTTTCTTTTCCCATCTTTCCCCTCTGCTGCCTGGCGAGTTAGCCAAGGTTGCCTCGCTCGCGGACCTCGATTGACCAGTCATCGGCCTCAGTTGGCATTTGGCTGCACCGCATTCGAGGGCCACCAGAATTAGGTCGAATTTCTTGCCTTGCTGCCCATATCTGCTCGACGTGAGGCGCCCGTCTGCCGCATACGAGAGCGGACGACACATCCCATCGACAACTCCCGGAACCTCAACGCCCACGCCTACGACATGGAAGAGCAGTCTCAGTTCCAGACCGACACCCCTATCCGAATTTGATCGATCGCCTTCCGATTCTCTCTCCACGTCCCTCTTCGAAACATTCGGTTTCGGGAGCCGATAAAACACACTATTCCCTCTCCTCTCCCCCCCCCTCTCCCTCTTTGATCTTTGATCAGAAATGCATCAACAAGCCCGAGTGCCTCCGAGGCTTGCTTCGCCGGCAAGGTCACCGATGCGATCGGGTAGCCTGAGAGACGGTGTATCAGGATCTCGGCCACGAGCGGGATCGAACCTATCGACCAGGGAATATACGAGCTCGCCGCTGATGGACCAAGGAGAGCTGCCGCCGGAACGAGGAGGAGGGCTGCCGGACCAAGGAGGGTTGCCGGCAGCGTCAGTAAAAAAGCTGGACCAGATAGTCCAGGTAGGTTGGATAAATGCTTCTTTTAGTGAGCAACGGGCTAATGTCGATGTTATTGATAGAACTTCCACACCAAAATCGCTGCTGTCGTCGTCGCTTCACGTATGAAAGCAAAGCCAGTTTACAGTGCTAGCGGAGTGCCAAAAATCAATAAATGGGTATGGTTCAATTCGTTTCAGCAGACGGAGGATTTGATGGGCTGACTATTGTGCAACAACAGTTCCAGCTTGAAACCGAGGAGATTGACGAGTTTAGGGAAGAGCTGGGGATATGGAAGAACTGTGGCAGCCTCGAGAACCACCCGCCGCCGATGGTTATCGAAATCTATCTCGATGCATCGACCCTGAAAGAGAGCCAGAGCCTCGTCATCATCGATGAGGATGGAAAGCGGTGGGACGTTCTGGAGCAGCTCACTTCATCGACATCCTCAAGTGGCAGCGATTCCCTCACCACAGTGAGACGGCCCACTGAAGTAATACTCGAACGATGGCGGGTGGAACTGAAGACGACACCCGACAGACCCTTGGATGACTTTGGACCGATCTTGCCCACCATTTACAAAAAGGCCATTGTGTTCTTCAGATCTCTCTTTGTAGCTACTAAGCTATTACCGGCCTGGAAGTTTGCTAGCCAAAGCGCCGCCAAGAACTCTCACCCTGCCCTCATTCCCCGATGCAGGATCCATATACCAGACTCTGATAGACCAAGGCCCGACCTATTGAAGAATCCCATAGATGGAAGGCGGGACGCAGTTACGGAGTACATGTTTGGGGATCTCGAAGTGCCGGTAGGACGGCTATGCACCAGCGTCATTTATCGAAACGATTGTACATTCCGCGTTGACGATTCAGAGTCGCTTCTCAGCTCCCGATTCATGGGAGTTGACGAGAACTTCTTCAAGCCATCATTACCACAGCGGCACATGGCTGAGGTTGGCTCACTAAAAGACCACCGCCGGGGGGTGAGTATGACCGACGTCCAACAAACTTATGGTAGTTTATCAACCTTCCATGGTGATGGACCGATTGGCACGAGTCCCATATCTGCACTTCGCGCTGTCAAGCCGCCAGGTTCAGATACGAGCTCTCCCCCAGCATCACTGCCTCGCCAAACCGATGGTGGGGTGGCTCCTCATTCACTCCCAATATCTGGAGGGCGATCATCTGCGGCGCGGCCCACGGTCCGTGTTGGGGAAGATCGAAGAAGGCCATCCATATCTTTCCAACCATTTAAAGCCGGCTCCCTCTCTGGATCTCCTGTTCCCCGACAGAGTGAGCCAGTGTCGCCTGCATCACTTACTAGACCCAGTTTACCATCGCTCCGACAGCCAGGAAACCGATCTTCATTAACCGCCGGTATGCCAGCTTCCCTTCGCGGTGGACCGGCTGCGATAAATACTGTAGATAGCCCTATAACAGGATCTCCGCGACCAGCATCCGCCAGTCGATATAGTAGCAGCTTTACGCACCGGAAAGGGCGTTTATCGATTGGAAACACGAGCCGAGCAGGTGATGAAGAGCAGAACAGCAGTGGGAGACAGAGCTTGGCTTCGTCAATTGTGCAGCCCGGCTCCGGATTTCTTGCTGAGGTAGGGGCTGGAAGCTATAGCTCTCTCCAGACTGATGAAGATGATATTTCCGACTTCCTAAAGGCCCTGGATAGCAAAAAGACACTCAAGTCATTCGAGCCGACAAAGAAGGGAGAGTCAGCGACGAGCAGGACAGTAGCTCAACTATCCAAATTCCACATGATGAAGGATTCGAACAATGCCCTTACGGAGTCGATGACATCCTCTATGCAGCTCAACCGCTCCTCGACCGTTTCCAGCAGACAGCTTAACAATTATACTGGTATTGGTGGACCGATTTCGGTATCTACATCTACCTCTCCTGGGAAGCCGGTGTCGCCGCACACACCACACACTCCCGCGATACCATCTCGCTTAAGCGAGAACTCGATTATTGACTATGCCCCAACCTACAAGAGGGTAGAGCCGCCAGAGCGAGAGTCAAAGTCGTCCAAGGCTACTGGATCCCAGAGACAAGGCACTACGACTCAAGATGGCACGACTGCAATTGACATTCCCCTGTCTCCTAGGCTAGGCACCTATCACCGCCGATCCAGCTCAGTTGCGCAACAGGTCCGAGCTATAACTGACGATGAAGAGACCGATTTGCCATTCGCTACGCATCGAAGCATTAGTCTCGGAGCAAACGACAGAGAGCCCCCAACCTTGAGCACTCTTCTCGGCCGACAGTTGGAAGAGGAGTGCTCCGGACAGCAGGATGGCGCATCTGCCGCGCTTCGCCCAACTACCGAGATCCCGACTTCCGGTTCATCGGAGATGATTCAGCGAGGCTCAGCAAGCGACACACCCCCAGACGGCTTTATTTCAGCCTCGCAGTCGAGCTCTTCCTTTCAGCGACGGCGGTATGCCGGCATGACCGGTGGCCGCCGCAACACGCCTCGAGGCAGCTTCAATGGGTCGACCAGTAGGCTTGGCCGTCCAGATGAAGAAGCCGTTGGTGAAGAACCATTGGTATTCACCCTCTCCGAGATGGATGCAATGGGAAGACGAAGTTTAGAAGAGCGTCGCGGAAGTGGCGCCGCGTCCAATGATCGACCAACATTTGAGCCACGAGGTGTGACTCGAAGAGGATGGGCCGAGTGAAATGTTTAACACTCACGAACATTTTTTTTTTTTGCTTCTGCTTACTAAAGATTGATTGATTGATTACACAGATTGGTTGATAGATTCATCATCTTGCTCAACTCCCCTCCCAGCGCCGAGGGGGTTTTCGAGATAACGCTTTGTTTTAATGATTGATTTGGATATTTGGACTTGAGCTGGCGGCGTTAATTGGCATTTCTCATAAAATTGTCTTTTGTTTTCTACTTGCTTTCTTGCTCCTGCTTTTTACGTTGGATATTGGTAACAAGGAAGCCACCTCAATGGCACGGATATCTGGAGTTACTCTTCATCTTCTTTTCACCTTTTATTTTCTTTTTACTCATCTCCGCCTTTTCAATTGTACCTGCTCTCCTGCTCTCCTACTCTATACATTATTCTTTTTGCTTGTGAGCGGTTTGTTTATTTCTTCTGTGTTGTTACTAGTACTATTACCACCTCCTTTCGCAGAGAGGATCTGGCCTGAAGGAGAGCCTGTGTAAATATCAGCAGGTAAAGGATGAATGATATGATTTGGACAGGTGTTTGTTGGATCTACAATGGGTGCAGCACTGGAGAATATATGGCGGCCTCGAGGCAGCGTACGAAGTAGATGAGGGCTTTGAAAGGGTGGGATATGGGGTGTCATCTTTGCTTATTACTTGGTAGTATGCAGATTCATCATCCTATCTATCTATAGTCGCATGGCATCCCTCTATGTCTCGGTATGTAGCTGTCTGTTTTAAATATAAGTGGTTGCATATATGAAGACCAAAACGTACTATGGTGCGCATATACGTATGTGCATGCGTTCGTTCTCATTGTGCATACTCTGTACCTGGCTAAGACGGTAATACTGAGTGACGTTTGTTGCAGCGGCGTTGCAGCAGCCCTATAGCAGCCTCATAGCAGCCTCATAACAAGCAAGCATAGTCCAGCTGCTAATATTCGTACTGCCCTAGTTGCCTGAGCCGTCCTTGGGCACGAACCAATATTGTATTGGATGGGGCGGGATGACGAGATAGGCAGGGAAGCGCAGGACACTTGGGCGTGGCGACAACGTGGCGCGCGGCCAGCCACGTCATGGCTGTGCTGCGAGGTGCTGAGTCTCCTCCACAGATAGGATAGGAGGGACAGGACAAGGACCGTCAGCTCATTTCATGAGGCAGGTAAGCACCTAGTGCTAGAGGTAGTTTATTCCCCGTGTTCCTTTGTGCATGTACAGAGTCGTTTATACAGTGAGCGGACTGTGTTTTCCACTATAGCCCACTATAAAATAATTCTACAAAATATACATGTTTGAATTACTTCTATTTGCATTGAAATTATATAGATTAAACAACAAATCTATGTATATATTATATTTTAGCTAATTAGCATTGTTAATTTTCAATTTATTCATGTAACTACCCAATGTTGGTGGTTCTATAAGCTATCAAAAACACCTACATTTGCTAGGACAAGGCAAGGTGGTCGCAGACTTTTGTCCGCTCAATGTAGGAAATGTACTAATTGTTGGAATTGAATAGGTACCTATTTGGCACAGGCTGGAATCGAATTACTGCAAGACTTGATGAGAGAGGCACTTAAAGCCAAACAGCCAAAAAGTGACAAGAAACCAATGCTGTAATTTATTATATGGATTAGTAGGTATCTGCAATCCTGCTTCAGTTCTCTCCTTTTTCTCTTTCCCTTTTTGCGGGTGCAGATACCCGAAAGCCTCGCTGCGGATGACGAAGTTCCTGGCCAAGGCGCCCTGTAAAAAGAACACTAAAAATGGGCGACGTAACTCCACACCCTGTATTTAAGGTATGCTGAGTACTTGCATGCATGTGCACACTGGGTGGCTTAGCCAGCAGCTCGCAGGTACCCTTCTTGCCTTTGTCGAACTTGACTCGGCCATCAGCTCCACGATCTTCCCTTTTACAACCTCAAATCTTGTCCTTTTCTCTGCTCTGCCTCATATCGACAAGCAGCTGCTGTTTTGTTCCTACAGGCGCCGCGATTCCCATCCGACGACAGCCCAAACCCGTGCGACCGTTTTAGCCTCAGCGCTCGTTCCGCCTTCAGCTTTCGTCATACCTCTGTCTTCGTATCCACCACCATGTTCCGAGCAGCGGCGGCTGGGCCGTTCGACGAAGTCGTCAGTGAGTATCCTGCGAACTGGAAGGAGAAGCATCGCCAAGGAAGCCGAGAGATGTTTCTCTTCTTCTTCATTAATTTCCTTTTCTCTTATTCGCTTGCTAACGCCCACCACAGCCAAGGCGACTGACGAGAATCTGACGTCGGAGGACTGGGGTGCCATCATCGAAGTATGCGATAAGGTGTCTGGCGACCAGAATGGCGCCAAGGAGGCTGTCCAGAGCATGATCAAGAGACTCGCTCATCGCAACGCCAATGTGCAGCTCTACACTCTTGAGGTATGTCCTTCCTTTGGCCCTCTCACGATGGCGGCCCTCCCCCGCTCTCCCAGGCCCGCGGCAAATAGCTGACCATTATCCTTTCTCCCACCAGCTTGCGCACGCCCTCTGCCAAAACTGCGGGAAGCAAATGCATCGCGAAATCTCCAGCCGCGCCTTTACTGAGGCTCTGTTAAAACTCGCCAACGACCGGAACACCCATCAGCAAGTCAAGAGCAAGATCTTGGAGAAGATGCAGGAGTGGACCGACATGTTCAGCAGCGACGCCGACTTGGGTATCATGAGTGACGCATTCCACAGGTTGAAGCAGACCAACCCTTCTTTGCAGCCACCTAGCGCGCCCCAAAAGCAGGGCTTGACCGATCAAGACCGACAGAAGGAGGACGACGAGCTACAGATTGCCCTGAAGCTCAGCTTGCAGGACGAGGAACAGAAGAAGGCGACTCATGCGGCAAGCTCGCAAGCCGGCTCCAGCAGCCAGCAACAGCAGAATGCTCCGCCTTCGACTGCGCTGCCATCGGGCACTACAGCTGCCACCGTGAGCAGAGTGCGTGCCTTATTCGACTTTGAGCCCACCGAGCCCGGCGAGCTAGAGTTCAAAAAGGGCGACGTCATCGCCGTCCTGGAGAGCGTGTACAAGGACTGGTGGCGCGGGTCGCTCAAGGGAAAGACGGGCATCTTCCCCCTCAACTACGTTGAGAAGCTGACGGACCCCACGCCGGAGGAGATGCAGCGAGAGGCCCAGATGGAGGCCGAGGTCTTTGCTGAGATCAAGAACGTGGAGAAGCTCCTGACGCTCCTGAGCGCTTCGAATATGGGACCACGAGAGGAGGACAACGAGGAGATTTCGGTACGTGAAGCTCTGCATGAAATTTGACGCAACTATATTGAAAGATGCGTGCAGTATGAAGTTGCTAACATTTTCAAAACCAGAAATTATACCATCAGACGCTTGCAATCCGTCCAAAGTTAATTAAACTGATTGAGAAGTATTCGCAAAAGAAAGGTAGCCAATCATGATAATTCTGTCTCCTGGTTCTCTCAATCTCATAGCAGTGCCACTAACAACTGATGATGCAGATGATTTCACTCAGCTAAACGAAAAATTCATCAAAGCTCGAAGAGACTACGAAGCTTTACTAGAAACCTCCATGTCTCATCCTCCTCAGCACAACTACCAGCAGTATGCTATGCGCCCAGTGCAGCAGGCTTACCCCCCTCCCGCAGGCACATACCCACCTCAGGGGCAGGACCCTCAGAGATTCTATACTCCTGGTGCTCAAGGTTCGACTTCTCCCCCCCTATCTAATCACTTGTGCCAGAATATGAATTCAGTTGCTAACCGTTGGTATAAGGCCGGCCACAGTACCCGCCGACTTCTTCCCCACCTCCTAACTTCCAACAGCCTGGTGCGCCTGCACAGGGTTCTTCCCATCCTCCACCAGCGCCGTTTTACGTCGCAGGTGCTGAGACTCCTGCAGGCCAGCCACCTGCTGGTCAACAATATCCACAGAGAGACAATGCTCCTAAGATACCCTCCAATGGCAATCAGCCTCCTCCACTCAACACTTCAGCTTCACCACCGCCTGCTCAAAATTTCAATCCTTTTCAACACCCTCCCAACCAGCAGCCTCCAAGCACCTACGGCGCTCAGGAACTAGCTACTTCCGTATACGACTCTCCCATTGCTCCCAACAATCCCAGCTCTGCGAATACGTTCTCCAGCTCTGTCTACTCCCAGGATGGCCCAGCCGTTCCCCACCCGAACGATAATGAGCCCATAGCTCCTTATGCTACGCAGCAGCAGCCGTCGTATCAGAGTTACCAGCCTCCTCAGCAGCCTCCTCAGCAGCCTCCCTCTCAACGGCCTCAAAATGTCATGACCCCTCCGCCGTTGCAGCCCTCGGGGCCAAACTACGACAGTCGCCAGAACCTGCCTAGTCAATCAGGCGCGGGCTCTGGAGGCCAATACAGGCCTTATGTGCCTCCTGGCTCATCCGAGCCTAGTGCTCCGGGTCCAAATGATTACTACCGCCAACCTGGTGTCTATTAGGTAGTTTAGCTGTGGATAATGCTGTGTCAGGGGGTAGAAGAGCTGGCTTTAGTGTTTATATGTAATTAGTGGAATGGTGGTTACGGCAATAGGAAGGCGAAATCCACTTTTGTACTCTTTCAAAGAGAGAAGATTGTTGTTTTCTTTCAGCTTGCTTTTTGGGTTATATGAATGAATTGTCTAGCGTGGACTGGAATGGAGTGGTTAACGAGGAACAAATGTCTTATTCACTTTATTCGACGAAATGATTCTCTACTGTCCAATATCTCCACTGACTTATTTTGTGCTGTTGAAGTTGTGATTACTTTTGCTTGAATACAGAGATCACCAGAATTCTGGCTAATGTTTGGACTTGTTTTAAATCAATAAATACGGTGAATATATATGTGTCTCTCATAAAAGTTCATAAACATCCTAGCCATAGCTAGCAATAGACTCATGTGATGCCGCAGATATTCTCCTAGCCCAGTTTGCCTCTATTGTTCATATCTCATAATCGTAATCATGACAGTTTATAAAAAAAAAAAAAAAAAAAAGTCAATCCATCCGTCCCCTACCATCGTCTCCCGTACGCACTATCCTCCGGCCTTTGCGTCTTCTTCTTCGCCATCCTCATCATCCCCGTCGAGTCTCTGGCGCTTCTGCGCTCAGCATCTAGCTGGTCATCGTTGGCGACGACATAGGACCTGTCTTCCCGGCCGTGAATCGGCTTGAATAGATCAATGATTTCGTTGATGCCCAGCTTGAGCGCGCCCTTCTTGGAGCTGCCTTCGATGGTCTGTTCGGCGAGGAGGCGCTTCTTCTCCTGGAGGGCAAGGATACCATCTTCGACGGTGTGGGAGACGGTGAGCTTGTAGACGACAACGTCGACGGTTTGGGTGAGACGGTGGACACGGTCAATGGCCTGCTCTTCGACAAACTATAAGAAGTTAGCATTTCGTTATTGAACCCAAAAAATATTTAGAGATATTTAAAAGGGGAGGAGTCTTACGGGATTCCAAAATGGTTCAATAATAATGACCCTCGTCGCAGCAGTCAAGTTCAAGCCCAAGCTACCGCACTTCAAACTACAAAGAAGCACTCTCGTCTTTTTATCCTCGCGCAGTTTGCGCAGGCTCTTTTCCCGCTCATCGTTCTTCATGCTACCGTCATAGCGCGTGAAGCGCAACTGTTCCTTGCGAAGGAACGGCTCGACTAGGTCCAGCATAGACGTAAATTGTGAAAAGACGATGAACTTGTGCTCATGTGCCTCTGCGCGCAGCAGCCTGGTGAGTTCCCGGATTTTGGCAGAGGAAAGGATGCTGTGCTTGTCACCTGGTGGCGAAGGGTCGTACTCGGATGAACCATGAGAGTCGCTCTCTTCAGAGTCTAATTCTTCTTCTTCGTCTTCTTCTGAATCAGTTTCAGACTCAGAATAGTCATCTGAAGCAGAAACGGTGGCTTTTGATTTCTTGGGCTTCTTATCTTTAAGCGTCTGAGCAGCCATATTTTTAGTGATTTCAGAAACGGATAAGAGTGAGTCGTCATCTGAATCGTCATCCACAGACTTGTATCCTTTCTCCTTTCTGGCAATGGAATCATCCACCACAAAGCTGTCGAGATTGCTCCCATCGTCGTCATCATCTTCTTCAGAGTCTTCGGAGTCCTCTGATCCTATCGAGTCTCCGCCACCTTCTGCATTTTCATCTTCCTCTCCGCCAGCCTTGCCTAATCGTAAAGCCCCTCGTTCATTTCCTGAGACAAGCCAGCTGCCATCAGCCTCTTCTTCGTCTTCGCTATCGATGACAGCATTGCGATTTGGACGGCGGCGGGGCTTCTGCTTTGACTCATCATCTTCGTCATCGCTGTCAACCACGGCATTACGATTTCGTGGCCTCCGTGCTCTTTGTCTAGGCTCTGCATCATCATCATCTTCATCTTCTTCTGCTTGCTTTTTGCTCTTTACACTCTTCTTCGGCTCTTTCTTTCTAGATCTGGAGGGCGCTGTCTTTGTAACCTTCTTGGTCCCCTTTTCCTCCGGCTGTGTCTCTCCATAAAAGAACTCCAGATCCGAGGCGCACTCAGCACAGTTGTCATTGCCAGCATTTCGCTGTTTCTTCTCTACCGGCCGGCCACAAATGCTGCATTCTTTAGTACTAATCCCCATGCCTGAAAGCAAATCGGCCACCGAGTCAACATCCGCATCTTGCTGTTTTGAATTTGAATAGCCTGTAGACAATGCATCTTTGTCCGCTCCCAACTTGCCCTCGAGAAGCTTTGGGTGATTGCACGCTTGTCTTAGACGTAGCAGCAGTGTAAATGCATTAGCGTAGCTTATCTTCTCTTTCATCATCTTCGTCATGCTTCGGTCAGCGCGAGCTTCTAATCTTTGATAGAATCTGCGTTCCGCGGGAGATAGTTCGGCAGCAACAGTGACTACCTTGCGGTTTGTATGTCTAAACCCATTTATGGAGGTTGCGCCATCAGCAGACGGCACTCCACCAGGGACAAGTGCGCCGTCCTGTTTCAATATTTCCTTTGTCCGTCTCTTCATGAAGCAGCGGAGAAAGCTATGAAGTCTTCCAAGGGCGATATGACCTTTGCCGCCCTTCAGGGGAGTTTCGATTTGATCTTTCCAAGCTCGGATATCGTTGTAGGGCTTGATGCGAAGAAAGTTGATGAGAGACTGTAGCTCCTCGAGGTTATTCTGCATCGGTGTACCAGAAAGGCACCAGCGGTATTCAGATTGTAGTGCGCAGCAAGCCTTGGTGGCTTTCGCATTCCGGTTCTTGATGGTGTGCGCCTCATCCAAGATAACTCGCCACCAATGAAGCCCGAAGCAGCCTCCCTTGTCACCATCTAGGAATTTACCATGTTCAGAGACGAGAATTTGGTATGTAGTAATGACAACGTCATAGAGCTTAAGATCTTCAGAATCTTTTGTTCGCTGAGGCCCATGATGAACGAGAACTTTTAGCCCGTGTGCTTCAACTACCTTTTCATTAATTTCTGTTTCCCATTGCCTGATCAGTGCTAGAGGGGCAACGACAAGAGTTGTCTTGTCGACTTTTTGGAATGATTTCTGCCAGCCATCTTCGTCTTTCCTAGGCTTCTGGTTGAGAAGTATGAGTGAAATCGACTGCAGCGTCTTTCCCAGTCCCATGTCATCAGCTAGTAGTCCGCCCTTGGGGACGGTTCCCTTCTTAACCGGTCCAAGCTCGCGGCCTCGCATCCAGTTAACACCCTCTACTTGGTGGGGAAGCAGTTGAACCTTGAGGCCATCCACATTGCCATCCTTGGCAATGGTTTTGGGGTCTTTTGGTACTGAGCTACCCTTGACTTTTTTTTCTTCTGCTGGTAGCTGTGGCTGTTTCCCTTCGTCGGCTTCCACCCCTTCATCATCATCGCCCTCCATGCCTCCCTCCAGCAGAGCTTTAAGATCGGCATTGGCCTTGGCGGGATCTGTATAGAAAACCTCGTCCTTGGGACGCGGTTGATGTGGTATTGGTGCCGACGTCGATGTTGAACCCGGTCCGATCGAAGAGAACATGGGCGGTGGAGGAGCGAAACGAGGCTCGTAGGCTGGCGCTCTGGGTCCAGACACTCTGTTATTGTCGAGATGATGCTCTGGGCGGGTCTTCTGACGGATGAAGATGTCGGCTTTCTGCTTACGAGAGGACATCATCTTGGTCGGGTGCCCAAAGGTGGGATGTGTCGTTGCAGCGGCCTGCGCATTGCCATTGCGAGAGGACCAGCCGCTCATCAAGGCAGTGATGTCAGTGTCGCTGTCAGGCGACTGCTCTCGCTTTTTGCCATCGCTATTGGCATCCGCAGTCCGCGGTGCTCTTTCTTTGACCATGTTTGGGAGTTACTTTCTTGAGAGAAAGTGGTGAATGTTTGAGGTTTTGGGCAGTGGCGGGGCAAGGCTTTAAGGGTCCAATTGTTGACTTATTGGGCTTCGATTCTTATGCCCTGGGCCGAAATCACTAGGAGAGAAAGAAGAGCAGGAAAGGCTGTTTAAATTAGGTAAAAAGGAGTGAAGAGAAACGAATCGGGGACATGATTGGTGGTTTTTGGCTTCTTGTTCTGTTGTGCTGTTCTCACTGCATCTTGCATGCAACCTGTGCAGTTGTAAACGCCCACACGGCAACATTCACGGCTGTCATATGCTAGCAGTCATTCTGTAAGTAAATGTCAAACGCCATGACATAATTGCCCCAGCAACTGGCCGCCACCACACCAAACGCGAAAGGCGTCCAATAACCTAACAAGCACTGTGATAAAATAACGGAAGGCCTACATCCCACACAGTGTTTGTAGTGGGGGTCACTGTTGGAGTACTAGGATCCTTATCTCGGAAAAAGTGAAGCTACAAAGGCTTTGGTGGTATATAGTTTAGATTTAGCTATGCCTAAAAGCTGAAATTTTTGACGTGAGAATGTATTAACATCTCTAGCCTTCGTTCTGATCCTCTCCGGGCCCCATGTCCTTATCTTCAGATTCTGAGCTTCGGTATCACCAGGTCATTACCCACTCCTTGTCCACAAGCATGATTTTCCAGTATTGATTTTGAAATTTAGTAAACCAGCTTGAAGATGTCATTCTTGACGACAAAGCCGGTGATTTCGCCTCCGGCGCCCTGGGAAACGCTGACCCTGAAGTTCTGGACAAAGTTTATTAGGTTCTCGTCCTCGTCAACCTGGAGTCGTATTGCGTCAGCGATATTCCATCTTAGTATTTAATCTCGGCTTAAGAGGCCCAGTACCTTGAGCTTTCCTGTCACCAGGATCAGGAGATCGCCGTTGGCGAGCTGGGCGTCGAGGGTGGAGAGCTGGTGGCCGCTCATCTTGAAGGGCAGGCTCTACACATCTGTTAGAATTGGCTCCTTTGATGCATATGTCAAGAGTATTGTACCGTCAGCTTCTCCAGAATAGCGTTGCCACCCTCAAACTTCTGAGACTCGAAAGTAAGGACGGACTCGGGAGACTGTGCAGAGCGTTAAAATCTCATCGAAACCATCTAATCAAATCGCAACCTACGTAAACCGCAGCGAGGCCGGCAATGTTGGTGCTCATGCCAGTAAAGAAGCCGTTAACAAACTGCTCTGTCCGAGAAAACGATTTCGCGTTAGAAAGCTCAGCTCAACGGTAGCTATATCGTATACACATACTGGCGATATCCTCGACGTCTATTGCAGTTTTGCGTGATTAGTTCGTTGCGGCGCATCGCTAGAGGGGGTTGTTTGACGTCTTACTGGCCATTTTGACGGTTGGGGGTTCGTTTTTCGTGTAGAAAACTGGCGGTTGTAAGTCTCGACTCAGAAATCAGAGGGTTGGAGAGGTTAAGGGAGGGCGAACAAGAGATATGTGCTCGTAGTTGGATTTATCGCAAAATGTGCCCAAGGCTGTGAAGACGATAAACGCAGGGAGGCATGGTGGGGTAGGCAGATGAGGGACACACAGTGCAAATTATCTACTAAACGCATATAGCTGGGTCATAGCTGTATAACTGCATAAATGGTGGGATATGAGCTCCGATAACGGGGAGTATGCATCTAAAAGGATGTTCTTCTATATCTTGAGCCGCCAAAATTTTTTCGAACGTTTCAAGAGAGTAGGATTTTCCACTCCAAGCTCTAGGGCCAAAGCTGCACTTAACCCGACACCATTTTTCTTTGCCTTTCTACAAAGATTAATATTGCGATCGCAGGAATGAAATAATCTACAACCATATGGTAAGTCAATTAGCTTTTATACTAGCTGAATGCCGCCCTCTCTCCTGATGATAAAACTTAAGAACGGCCAACTGAATTTGATGTTGAATTCTTAATCACCAACTTTTTGTCTGACAATACACAAAAACACACTCTTTGCGTGCTTCTCATTTTACAATATTCAATATGGAACTGTACAGCCGCTAACAGGGCTTCAATATAGCTAGGCACTGCGATTTTCTCGGCTCCCTTACGCAACTCGTTTAAAAAGCACCTGGCCTTCGTACATGGTGTCCATATGATTCTCCCATGTAACCTCTACCCCTACTGGTTTCCCGTCAGCTCCCAGCTTAAATTCTGCTCCTGAAAATTCCTTGAATTTGACGCCGGACCATATCACCGAGGGCATGTATACTATCCAATAGTTGCCCGTGACATGATGAAAGTGCATAGAATAATTCCATGTTGTCTCCGGACGATCGGCAACCAAAATTTTCTCACCCGGCTTATCTGGGTGAAGCTCTTCACGCAGAGTAAAGTTGCCATATCCTGGATCGTAGTATGTGCCCACAAACTCGCTCACGGCCAACGGAGAGGGCAGTACGGGATCTGGTCTCTTGGGGTAAACAACGTCCACGGCATTTTCGTATAGCCAAGCCAGCTGCTTTTTGGCTTTATCCCATCTGTTTCAAAGTCAGCGACTCATGTACGAGTAATATATGTTCTGAGCGTAGGGTCAATGGAAACGTACTTGGCGCCGTAATCCGCGCGGTCTTTCTCGGGAATACCAAGCTTATCATCAATGAGCTTCCACGCAATGATCTCTTCCGGAGTCTGGCTTATTGCCGTATTTCCAAATACCACCACTCCATACTGGGCCTCTGGGAACCAATATACTTCAGATCCAAAAGCGTGGACTCCTCCGCTATGGGTATATACCACATGGCCCTTGTGTAAAGTCCTTGTCCAGCCCAGTCCATAGAGATTGAGATCATACCCAGGGGCAGTGTTAGCATCCCAGAGCGTTCTGGGGGATCTGATATCCTTGTGCACATCTGCAGAGAGAGGCCCAGATTGGTGAAGCAAGCTTTTAACCCACTTGGCATAATCAAGAGCACTGGAGAAAACCGATCCTGCTCCGCTGATTTCTACCAAAGGCATATGAGGCACTTCTTTAAACTCTTCTTCGTCCAGATCCCAGTAGTATCCCGAAGCCAAATACTCGGGAGCATCCAGAGCATCCTGTAAATCAAACTGGGTCGAGTTCATGCCCAGTGGGCCCCATAGGTTCTCCTTGAGCACGTCTCCAAGCCATTTACCGGTGATAGTCTCGATAACATGCGAGAGGACCACGTACATTATGTTGCAGTACAGAGGTTTTACGCGCGGCTCGTAAGTAAGCGGTAGGTTTCTCATATTCCGGACGATATCCCGTGGAGTTGTTTGCTTTCCACCAGTCACCCTAAGAAAAGAAGCATCGTGGCGAGGCATGCCTGTTCGGTGACTAACAGCATCCTCCAAGGTGATGTGATTCGTCGCCCATTCGTCTTGTAAAACGAAATCATCGCGGATAATGGACGAAATAGGTGTTTGCCAGCCTCGCGACAAAGCTGAAAAGTTGCCAGAATGAATCATGGCGGATAGGACCGCAGCCGTTTGAGATTTGGTTGTCGAGGCGCCATACCACAGAGTTTCTGGAGTAGCCGGGACATCTGGCAGCGTCGCATATCCATAACCCTATACAAGCAGCATTTGAGACTCAGTATTCGACCTATGTGTGCAGTTATATAACGGTAGGACTTACCTCAGCGTAGATTGCGTCTCCATCAATCACAGCCACCGCAACGCCAGGAACCTTCCATTCATCCAATATCTCGAGCACAAAGTCCGCAAACTCAGAAGTCAGCGGATTTCCGCTCGCAGTGGCTTCATGAGATGATATTGGCTTCTGCCCATTATGTGCGCTTTCTCGACCCCTCACTGACACCACGCTCGCAGCGAGGCAGAGAGTCGGAAAGATGCGCCAGGGTCGACCCATGACTGAGTCTCGAATAACTGGGATCTCGTTAATTAATATCCGTCCTCCAGTTTTTCCTTTGTTTTGGGTATCTACAAAGGCAAAGCTGCCTGGGTAAAATCCTGCGAACTTGACAATGCATTTATACAGCCATGTATTTGGGGTAGACCAGCGGTTATAGTACCCCATCTTACGTCAACATTAATAAAAATACGATCCTTCAATCCTACGAACCAACGTAGTAAATTCCGCGAACCTAACGATGCATTTATATACAACTACATGTTTGGAATAGACCAATAGCTATAGTACAGTACCCCCATCCTGCGTCAGCATTAAGAACATAAGTTGCTTCTGCTTGCAGCTAAGCAACTTACGCTCGCTTAAACACGGACATCAAGTTCAAGCAATATCACAGAAAATACGCTCATAGACATTGCCTTCATATTTTTTGCCTATCTTTAAAAGGATTGACTTGCCTGTCGTTTTCATAGCAGCATTCGCTCAGCTCGACAAAAACTCGGTTCCTGATGCAAGTCTAACAAGTTTTTAGTTCCCATATATAGCCAACCCCCTCAGCATGCCGTAAAGCTATAGCATACCAAAAAGCGGTGGATGAGCAGGACAGCTCGAAAGTCATCGCCGTCATCTATAGTTAGAGAATGCAACCAGTCCATATAGCCCATCTCCAGCCAGCAGCCTATAGAAGTGCTCTTCAAGCGCTGCAATAGAAGTCGAGAACAGCATCTCAGAGTTTCCAGGCGCCCCCATTTGTTCCCGCCCACATTTATTCCAGCTCTCCATTTTACCAAATCCAGTGAAAAAATAAAAAAAAAATAAAAATAAAAAAAGATGAAAAAAAAGGCGGAGTAAAATAAAAAATATTTGCTTCAATCCACACTCCGCGAGTCGTTCGTACATCATGGCCCATTCCCGTAAAGCGTAGTCGTTAATGACTCGTCCAGAATTCTCTCTGCTAACTTCGGCTCGCTCTGTATGCTTTCGTTTGATCATTCCAATAAGCAAGGTATTAACAAGTATAAATTTGAGGTCATCAAATTCGCTAAGTTACAGCGTCATGCTTTAGCACACGTATCGCTCTCACTATAGCTCTTCCTCTTCTTCTATTTTTATTTCAGGCTTCACTAAAGCAGGTGCTTGTGCTTCTTTGGTGGGAGACTCAGCACCACTTGAAGTAACAGTTCCCAGGGCTGAGCTCAAGCTTTGAGTTGTAGAGAATCTATCTCCAATATTGGTCTGATCAACGCTTGGCCGTACTTTTTTGAGCGGGCTGCCAACCATTGCCGCAGCGAGAGAGTCGAAATTGGCCTGTAGGCTCGAACTTGCACTTGGGGCTGATCCGGCAAGCAATCCTGGATCGGCCGGGGAATCGGTTCGTTGCGATGTCTCTGGGGTGGAGTTTGCGTCTGGTTCAGCCGAATGTGCCCTCTTAAGCTATATGAGAATCGATGTTAGCGTTCGAGCTCTAGATGATATCGAAGAGATCAAACTTAATCATACGTGTATACGGTTTACACCATCTGCTAATTCGCCTTGGAATTTGGCATCTTCTGGGGCCAGCTTGGAGCTGGTTTCCTTGTCGGCTACTTCCTCCATTTTGCCAATAAGTTCGTTCTCGTCGTCGTCATCGTCGCTGTCATCAGCAACATTGCCATTGCTCTTCTTCCTAGCCTTTCGTCGTCGTGCCTCTTCGGCTTCTTGGTCTCGGAACGCAGAAAATCCAACCGTACCACCGGCCTTGAGAGGTCCTAGGTTAGAAAAGTCTATCTGACCTGATCGTCGTTTAGCCGCGAGAGCTGTCGTCTGTGAGTTCTTCGCCGACTGAAGGACGCCAATCTTTTGCAGTTGTCCTATTTCGGTATTAGTAAGAGAAACTGGGAGAAAGAAGAGCGCAAGCAAGCAGGTTGATCGAACTCACTTTCACCGCGGTAAAAGAACGTAAAAGTAGCATAAGGCTTGTCTGGACCGTCAATTCCAGTAACCGTTTGGGTGCTAATGGTCTTGGGATCGAGCGTCTTGGGTTTAGCGAAACTTGTAGTGTGCTCAACATCTGCGTCGATTCCGTTGCCATTCTCATATTCATCATCTCCGTCATGCGCATCAAACTGAGGAGAGTACTCTCCCTTTTTGATCTCTCCTGAGGCTAGAACACGGAACATGGCTACCTTGATCTGGCCTGTTGCCTCCGGAGGTTCATCATCATCGTCAGACCAGGAATCGGAGTCGTCATACACGGGCTCGATTGGCGAGGTTTCATCACCATATCGCAGAGTGCCCTTTCGTGCATCTGAATCCATGCTGGAGTTTCCTTCCAAAGTCGCGGCCTGTCGCCGCCTCCGTCTTTCGAATTTTTGACGCCGCCTCTCAAGCTTTTCCGCAGCATCGTGACCCTTGAGATCTAGGCCGTTAAGCCAGCGCTCGAGACCAACCTCGCGAAAGAGGAATTCACGCTCGGCCAAACCACCACCTTCAGCGTCTGGGACCTGGACCCAGCGGCTGTTGACCCAGGTCTCTTCGCCGGGACGCAGCAAAGTGGCCACCTCCTCTTTGCCCCTCCCATCAAAATAAATATAGGCGGCAATCGTTTCGTTTTCAGAGTTTGTCAAGGGCATGTAGGGAGCTACAGCTCCAACCTTGCCTCGTTCATTCTGGGAGCCAGAGTGGAGACCTCCGACGAATTGTGGCTTCGGGTACGGGTTGGCCTCGGACGGCTTTGGGGCCGAGTACGGGATGGGGAGACCGGGAGTCAACAGCGTGATCGAGATGGCAAACTTGGCAGGCTCCGGCTTGTTGCCTGCGTTGAGAGTCGGCTGCGGCACGGGAATGTACGTGCTAATGCGAGACAGCCTCGACTGCTTCTGTATGCCGTACTCGGGTAGCGGAGCGGAGTTGGCATGGATGCTAACCGCAATACCCTTGAAGCAGGGCATCGTAACGGAAACGAGACTTTTTTCGAGGGGGAAATTGTCGCTCGAGGGTGGGATTTGGGAGTGTTGGGCTATTTAAGAGCTGGCGGGCGTTGGGAGACGAGGGAGACGTCGACTGTTTGACCAAGAGAGGGCGGTGGGGGAGACCTGATTAAGCTTGGCGATTAGAAGCTCCGATTCACCAGCTAGCCATCTCATGTGACGAGCAAATAGCGTGGGGTGAGGGCGTGTCCTGCGCACCAGAAGCAAAGACGGGAGACGACCAAAAAGACGCAGGCGATGCGTTGACTTTGCGTTCACCAAAAGAATCACAAAAGAATCACAGCCATGACTTGCTCTGCGAATAAGCACCCGAGGACGGCCTCGTCAGTGAATGGTGGAAGGGGGGGCTATTTGGGGGGGTCCAATCCCGCCCGCATCAGCGGATCATCTCTTAGTCCGATCGGGATACCTGCTGGGTACAAATTCCAGCCCTCTATTTTAGAGTGTTTGGGCGCCAGCCGCAGTGCTGTCACGGCCGCCTCATGCATGAATGCCACAAGCCAGCTGGTTTTCACCGCAAGAATGGAGCGCATGTGTTGGCACTGACTCGCATCTGCCGTTTGGTTGTGCCCTAATCCGGCCTTTCTGGCAAGGATTATTGGTATTCGCCGCCAGGAAAGCTGTTCCGTGTCTCTGGCTGGCAGCCGTTAGATCATGCAGCTTGGCGGCGCTATTGCCGCCCAGGTACCGCAGCCATAGCGCCCAGAGCGTCGCCTCCAGTCTAGGGCTGTATTGCTACCTATGGCCTCTCGGGGCCTGGAGGTTCTGGGAGGGATAGGAGGGTGGCATTCGGTATTACGGATCGTATCACCCAATCAATAAATCTGATCCCTGAGCCAAATAAAACCCTGTTCTGGCGCTTGTAGATTGAAAGTTGAGTAGCTTATCAACTTGGACGGCGAGCAAGATATTTCAACGGGAAGAGTAGTCAGTAATAATAACAACAATTGAGAGATTCAGCTGAGTGGGCGCTATTCTAAGGCATGAGTGTGCCTAATATGTGCGCGAACTATTGTATATGCCACTACTAATGAAAATCAGTTAATAACCAAAGAGCATGCTTCTGCCGCTGACAACATTAGATTAATTACATTGGGGTATCTGAAAAATACTGCAATACCACTGAAGTGCCCGGTCTACTGTTCCAAGTTTGATTGCGACTTTCTCTTGCGAACACTGCCGCTCCCTTCTCCGCTGTAGCTGGTACCAATACCCGAGTCCCCAGGTGATTTATCCTCGATTTCTTCTTCTTCATCATCAGCTTCTTCTCCGGCAACAGGTATCTCATAAAGAGGCTGTTTGTGCTCTTCCTCATCTTTGATATCTGGTTCATGCTTCAAGGCAGGCTGCTTTCCATAAGTAGGGAACTGCTGCGGATAGTCAGACCCGCCATCGTCGTCATCATTCTCGTCCGAGTCGTCTGGGTCTGTTGCTTCTTCCGTTGTCGACCGGCGCTGGCTCTTTCGAGTCTTGTGTTCCAGTTTGTTGGACGAAGATCCCATTAGAGCGCCGAAGATAGCCCAAGCAACGCTCATAAATGCAAGTTCGCAGACCCAGAAGAGCATCGTAAATGTTATAAAAGTCAGAAGGCGATAGTGAAACATGAGCCATCGAAGACCGCTAAGTTGCGCCGTCATCGTAAGTGAAGCGCTGTAAATCTGAATCCCCTGCCCTGCCTCTATCTCCACATATGCCGATAAGGGAATGGAAGAATCTGTCGGGAAAGCCACTCGTTCGGCCACAGGTATATTCATGATGCAAGTTTGCGCTGTTGGAAATATCAAATGGTAGAGCAAGAACAGAATGCGCGATGCCAAAGAAACCACGGGATCGATGTAAGGGAGCAAGGCCGGCCTTCGTGAGTGGAAAACCACAACGTTCTGTTCGAAACTCGGTTCGCGATTGGCAAATTTCCGCGCATCTTCGGCTAATGCGTAACCATTCTCGGAGCCCAGTAGATATAAGCTAACCATAAAGTTCCCTCGTTCGACATTCGGAGGCGATCGCGGCAATGAGAGGGTAACGGAAATGTCGTAATCTTGCTGCGGCTTCAGCATTGGTACGGCGAGTGCCGTAAGGCCATATGGGTTAAGGCTCGTCCTATACAGGCAACAAGTCAGTAAATGATACGTCGACGTCGTTATACCATCTCAATCACGATTATACGCACCCATATTGCAGATGGACCGGTGTAGTGACAAACTGGTCCGGAACAAAATTCTGGAAGAAGAGTACAGACGCAAACGCAGCCAGGCCAAGCAGTGTCACCGCTCCAGAAACGAGTAACGCGATATTGACAGCAGCCCTCTGGACGGGCTTCGAGGTGATAACGCGCGCAGTCTCCTGGAATGTTTCCTGGCGTACATGACTAGCGTTAGCTCAGGGAGCTTCAAGATGCAGACTAAATAGCGAAGCAGGTTGAGATTACCATGGCAGAAAAGTCGAGCAGGTTAAATCAATCCATAGACAGTTAAGATTCCCTTTCAAATAGAGGATAAACAAAATTCAAAGCATGTGAAACGTCGAGGGAGATGTGCGAAACAAGGCGAGGCACTTGCAATTTGAAGTTTGGGACCTGCGTTACTGATTATTGACATGAGCTTCAGAGCATGTGATCAACATGACGTCTTAGCCGATGGCGGCGGCAGCAAAAGGCACCTGACAGTTACTTGCTCCTAACACTAGCGTGGTCACAGCCTGCGCATTTAATACAGCCATGAACAAGGACAGAAGTACTGCCCTTGTAGTTTTAGCTAATTACCACATTTGGCACTGCTGTATAAATGTACTACTATATTAGATTCAGTGCTGGGCCTAGCATCACGCCAGTCTAACATCTTCAAAATATTAAACTATGGAGCATACACAATATCATATATCTCAAAAAGAAGTGAGCAGAAGGAAAGGACAGGATTTATTAACAAAGCGCACCCATATAAGGATCGCACCACTATAATCGAATGAAACCAAGCATAAACAGTTAAGTCTTGGTGTCCTTGCAAAAATCGCAAAAACCATCAAAATCATATACATTCAAACAAGCCATAAACAGATCCGTCGTGTTTATCATTCAAAAAAAAAAAATAAGGGGGATGGGTTGAAGAGAAGGGGAATAAAAATGAAAGAAGAAGAAAAGCACCATCACCCAACAATAGCTCGTTATTCGCCGCCCGTTTAGCAAGGCTGGAGGTAGTTGCTTGGGACCAGCCCAATTTGGCCACTTCCGTTGTGGACTTCTGCCTCCCACCACCCATCATCTTGGTAACGATAGACGGCAAGGTAGTCGCCTTTAGCGAAGCCAAGTTCCTCGGGGATAGCAGCTTGATACATATACACTGCGCGTGCTACAGCATATGTTAGCCAATCTAACGCTTGAATTTCGGGTTGTGATGGGTGTATATTAGAGAACGAGAGAAATAGCTTACCCATATGTAAAATTGGTCGTCCATCTCGAGAATATTGTCTAGACGGGTCAGCCACGCTTTTGCTCCGCTGGTGGCCTCCATCGTATAAGCCCATAGCTCGCGACCCTGGCCGACTAGATGCTCGGCTTCTTGTCGAGCCATAGCGATCATCACCACCACCGCCACCACCACCACCACCAGGAGAAGCTAACTGCATCGCCATTTCGGAGCCGCTATAGCTGCTTCCCGGACGGCTCTGAGAGTAGTTATAGTCCCCCCTATACGGATTTGGCGAAGCTCCCCTGGTTGAACCCCTAGTCGATCCATGAGGAGACGCCCCGCGGTAGTATCCTTGACCTGGGCCTCGGTTTATACTGGTCGAAGAATTGTTTCGCTGATGGTAAAGGTTTGGCGATGCTGAGTGCCTAGGATCATTGCTCATTTGCCGCTGAGGCTGGGGAGATGCGCCACGAGCAGTAGCTGGAGAGGCTGAACGATCATTGCCTCGCGTACCAGGTCGCGAAATAGGAGAAGCAGCATTGCTTGCAGATCCTCTACGACCATCATCTCCGAAAACGCTCCTTGCCTGGTTCGCCACCTTTTGGGTAGCCTGCTTCATGGCCTTAGATGTTACAGCTGGAGGCGGCACTCCCAATCTTGTCACCTGGGTTTGAGCTTGATACGAAGGCGGAGGCGTGCCGTGCATGCCGGCAGCTGCATCATGGCTACCAGGAGTTGGGAAGGATCTTGTCATCGCTGCCTCGGTGTTTGGAACAGGCGTAGAGATGCCATGATAGTGATCGGCCGACATTCTCACTGAAGCTTGCTTGCCCACGTTGACATTCTTGAGCTCGGCCAAGGCTGCTGCAATGGGATCCGCCGGTTCAGCCTTCCGGGGCGTCGGTTGTGGCTTCTGTCGATTGGTGTCAGGATTCGTAACAGGGAGAACGTTCTGTCCCACACCAAGGGCCAAGCTTGCATTAGCATCAATTGGATCTGGGCTGGCAGTCCGTTCTTTCAGCAAATTCCGAGTCTGCGGCTCGTTATTTCCGTAGGGCTGAGGTCGGCGAACGGGGCTTGTCGATGTCTGAGATTGGGACGGATGCCAGGTATTTCTGTTGCTGGGAGCATTGCCGGCGGCAGCCGCGGCTTGTAGATCCTTGGTGCTCTTGCGTCTAAAGGGGCTATGGTTTTGGAAGAATCCACTTCGTTTCTTAAGTGCTTGTTTATCAGGGCTTGACGAAAGCGGCGGATCTTGCTTAACAGGGGACATTTTGCCGCTTTGGCGTTCCTGACTGGAAGCCGACGTGGGATCGGAATATTCGCTGCGAGAGTCTCGGCTTGATGGCCTGGCAGATTGGATCTGGGAGCCGCTAGCTGACGGAGGACCAGGGCGGCACAGCATCGTCATTCCATCCTTCGGATATGGATCATGGGGACTTGTTCCTTTAGGACCCTGCCGAAGATTATCATATGGCGATGGAGGGCCTGTTTGCGACCTGCGAAACTGGTCGTCTGTGGCTGGTGGCTGTCTACGGTACTGATCTTCGGCTGTAGGCGGTTGCCTACGATACTGGTCATCAGCTGGGGGCGGCTGTCTTCCATATTGCTGCTGCTGCTGCTGCTGCTGCTGCTGTTGCTGTTGCTGCTCTTCGGGCGGAGGCAACTGCCGGCGATGCTGGTCGTCTGGGCCAGGCTGTTGACGGCGATATTGATCTTCTGCGGCCGGTGGCAGCTGGCGATAACGATCATCCATGCTTGGTGGCTGCTGCTTACGATACTGATCTTCCGAGGACGCGCGTGCAGCTGGCAGCATCTTCTGAGGGCTTTTTTGAGGAGTCGCCGCGCCCTCACGGCCAGCTGGCTTGGGCTGAGGTCTATGAGCCAAATCGTTCGCCAGCGCAGAATTAGGGTCGTGATGCGATTCAAACGTAGAAGGCTGTGGTGAAGACGAGCGGAAAGCCGGATTGATACTCCGGGGAAATTGCGCCACGGTATAGTTGTTTTCATCTTCGGAAGCTTCAGAGGTGGTATCGTGGACATCGCCGCGGACGAAGTTGATATACTTGGGGGCCTCGGGGATCTCCTGGCCTGTACCACGTTCGTTTATGAAGGTGACAATGTCAGTCTCCACATCCATGTTCTCAAGAGCGAGGCGGATCTTCTCGCAAGCTGCATCGTCGCTAACGCAAACTGTCGAGGCGATGTTGGCATATGTCCAAAGACTGTTTTTAGTAAAGTCGAGCCTCTCTTCCTCGAGGTCCTGGAACTTGTCGGCAGCGGCCTTCCACTCTCGGTTCCATCGAACTGTGGTCTCTTCCAATACCTTGACGGCATTCTCATACTCCGTGTTGGAGGTCGCAAGGCTGATTTGCGTCTTCTCCAGCTTGGCTTTGTTTCGACGCTCTTCTTGGCCCATCACCATATGGCCTTGTGCGAGATAACCTTTAATTTTCAAGCATTCTTGTTCGTATTTGTCCCGAGTCTAGCTAAAGTCAGCTGAGAACATATTACATCCAACATGTACCCCTTACTTTGTTAACGTGGTTTGTTTGTTGAACCTTTATTTTGAGCAGCTTCTCCACAGTGCCCTGAACAATTTTGCGTCGTTCCTTGATGCCCCCGGCGAAGGCTGCCAGTGGCTCTTCGAGCTCCGTCTTCATCTGCGCAGCAATGTTTTGATGCTGCTTGGCCATGGCCTCGAGTTCGGTACGGACCGTTTCCATAGAAGCTTTGAGTGTTCCGCTCTCGTGAGTGCCTATGGTTTTCTTGCTCAGGTTCAGCAGCTTTCGGGCATACTCATCTTCGATCGAAGATCGTGCTGTAGTGTCGAAAGTCAGTACTTGGTCGGTATTGGACCATAGGTCCATTGTCTCGGCGGCAGACATCCTCACCGCCATAGAAACTCTTGAGTTCGTCGCAGGTCTGCTTCGAGTTGACCATTCGGTCGAGGAGGGGGCCGACGCCAGCATCGTCTTTGCCCCAAAAGTTGTTGGCAACTGCATCGATATAACTGTCAGTACTGTCTGCTCTGTGTGGGCGCGGGTTCGCGGCGCAGGGCACTGACATGACATTGCTACCGCCGGAGCGTCTGCAATTGCGGCAGGCATGGTGCCCGGTGGGAGTGAGGGGTCGATTTTATGTGCCAATTTTTGTTGCAAAATCCGAAAAGCGATTGGAAATATGTCGTGGGAGCTCGGATGGCCTCTGTCGCATGTATCAACGCGCAGCTGCTCGAATGTCACGGTTGTAAGATGCAGAAGATGCGGGTATGGTGCATAAGAGCCCGTACAGATAGATAGCCGCCGCACCGCCAAACAAGGCCGTGGCGTTGTTTAGAGTGGCTGAAGGCGTTGGCCGGGAAACAGCCCAGCCGGCGCGGCTGCGTCACGTGAGCCTCCGCAGCGAACCTAATGGCTGGCCCAACCTAACGCGGGCTGCCACCCTGCCTCGACAAAGGCGGAACAAATCGCCGCCCTCGTCTACGGTTCTTTTTGCGGTACTGTCCGGAGCCTCTTCCACTCCATCCTGCACCCAAGCCATCCAAACGAGACTCTCAGACGCTCAAATCTTACCTCGACGCACTTGCTGGTCCAGCTTTTCGGCCGCTGCCTGACTGCTGCTTTTCGCCTCCCCAGAAGCCGCTTAATTCTTGCGCCACCTGGCAATTCGGCGTCCTGGTACTGCCACGAGGATCTTTCACGCGAACCCACTTTGGCTCAACGTCCCGCACAGTCAAGCTTCGCTACCAAGGCCTTGGCTCGAAAGAAGCTTCTTCTTCCACCACCTCGTCTCCCAACCCTCGGCCAACAATCATCCCAACTCCTCAACCCCTCCATGTAGAAACGCCTCTCGGTTCTGCCTTCTGATAGTCGTTATCCTCTAATTTTCCCTAATCTCCTCCCATCCTTATCCCACCGGTCTGCCTTGGCCCTTTGGCAGACACCACCTCTTCCACTCTCGACCGCCGCGAATATCCCTCCATGGTCCCTCCACAAAGAGCGGGATCATTCTCACCAAATCCTGCGCAGACTCTTCAAACTGGCAGTAACCACTCACCCCATCCATCGCACACTGGTATCCTCAGTGCTGGCGCAAGCCCCAGCACAAGCAGTCCAACGGGGGCCAATTCTCTGACGAAAATTGTCGTCGCCCAAGTCTATCTCTTGCTCAGCACTATTAAGGAGGATAAGGATCGTGCCAAGTGGGAGCTGCAAGTTGAGCAATTGCGAAAGGTAAGCCCCTATTTGGCTGTGAACTCTCAGATGATTCTAATCCCACCGGCCAACTATAGCTCATCGATGAACACGGCATGGAGGTCTTTTCCAAATACTTCACCCGGTTGGTGGCGGGCAATGCACCCCAGATATTCCCGGGCCTTAATAGACCCGTCGCCAACCCGGGCAACTACCACATTCTCGTCGGTGAGATGCGCAAGATTGCACACGATGTCGATCAAGCCACAAAAATTGCAGAGTCAGTGGAGAGTGGCACGGAGGACATATTCCGCGATTTCGACCTGTCAACCTTTATGGAGCACTTCAAGCTCGATGCCTTGGAAAAGACCTTGTTAGCTTTGGCATTTAAGCTTGGGTCCCGCCCTGACTTGAAAACGAAAGGTAAGGCAAAGATGACACTTCGCCATGGTATTTGCTCCTGGATTCACCGCTAACGATTGGGCTTAATGTAGCGGATGCTATCCTATCCACCAACTTTCCGACCTTTATGGATATTATCTCTCGGCCGGATATTGAAGCCCACGCTGACCTAACACCCGCCTTTGTATCACTCATCATTGACAGATTTTTGCAATATTATCCTCCGAGCTTCAATGCAGCCTCCCGCCGAGACCTCCAAAATTCGGTTGCCAAGCGCTATCTGTCTGTAGATCAAGCACCCCCTTCCGAAGTGCTGGCAGCTCTCGATATCAGTAGAGTTCTGGCTGATCGGCCTGCCAATTCTTTGGCTCGCTACATTCAAAAGTCTGGGCCGGACTTTACAAAGGACGAAGAATCGTGCTTCCAGTTCCTGCGGGGTCGTCCGGCTAACATCCAGCTCGGCCCTGAGCAGGTTTCTGCGGCACTCACTTACGCTACAGTCAGCCAAACTCCCCCGCATGATCCCGTTATCCTCGTCAGCGCGCTCCTCCGTATTGTGCCCAAATCTTTCGATTGGACCGAAGTGGTCCTTTGTTTTGACCAACCCTCGGCACGTATCTCTTCTGCTCAATTCTTACGACTTTACAAAGCTCTTTTACCTATTGCTGAGGAGCCGGCGAATAATTTCGATATTCAGCGGCTGTGGGGTGGCTCTTGGGGCGAGCCGGAGGCACAGCTATCCTTCGTCAGCGCCTACGCTTCGCTGGGGCCTGATCAGCTCGACGCGACCACAATTCCCGGCCTCGAACGGAGTATCAAGATTGAAGACTACGCAAATTCGCCTCCCAATGTGCAGGAACGTGCCGCTATTGTCGTCAAGCATCCACTCGTATCCGTAGCAGCATTGTCGGCAATATTCAATGTCGCTCTCAACTCCGTCCACGCATCCCAGAGCGTCGAAGCAAAGCGACTATTCCAAGAAGTAGTCGTCCCGAACCTCGACATTTTCTTGGTCTCTGCTTTTGAGGTTCCCAGGCAATCTTGGGCAGTCATGGCCATTGATACGTTGAACTCTCTTTTCGAGACCTTTTTATACAAGCGCTCACCAGAGTATGATTTTGTGCTCGATAGCCTTTGGAAGAAGGACAAAGAGTGGGTTGTGCAGCGACTCATTGACGCGCATGCGGTTAAGCCTGTAGATCTTCCACTCATTTTCGACCATGCAGCCAAGCATAACTGGCTAGAAGAGCTGGTTTATCTTCCAAACGGGTTTGGCATTGATCTCGCAGCCTTTGCTCACGCGGAGGGCTACTTGGACTTGTCGAAATGGGCCCAATTCAACGCCGAGCGAAGCAATGAGATTGCTCGAACTTTGTTGCAGTTCCTCATGATCAAGGCAAACCTAGAAATCCAGTTCCAGCGACCACCAGATGGCCAGCCACCTGTGAAAACCAGTACCAGTCTCCAGGTGCGAACTGTTTCGGCATTGCTGCAGATACTCGAGGACTTCCTTCCCAAAGCACCAGTTCTCGATCTCATTCTCGTCCAGCGTCACTGCATTACCGCATACCCTCGTCTGATCAACTATGGAGAAGGATACGACGACATTATTGATGCAAATGGAAAAGATGGGAATGCCTTGCCGCAAGCAGCCAATAGCAAGATGGAGGAGCATTATAAAAAGATGTATGGTGATGAGATTCAAGTCCGCACAATCGTCGAGATATTGGACCGCTACAAGCATTCGCGTGATCAGCTTGACCAGGATGTATTTGCCTGCATGATTCATGGCCTGTTCGACGAGTACAATCATTATGTCGACTATCCCCTCGAAGCTCTTGCCACAACCGCGGTTCTCTTTGGAGGAATCATTTCTCACAAGCTGATTTCTGATCTGCCCCTGAAGATTGGTCTCGGGATGATTTTGGAGGCAGTGAGAGATCATATGCCTGATGACCCAATGTTTAAATTTGGTCTCCAGGCTTTAATGCAACTTTTGGTACGTCTCCGGGAATGGCCAGGATTCTGCAAACAGCTACTTCAAATCCCTGGCCTTCAGGGAACCGAAGCGTTCAAAAAAGCAGAGGAGATTGTTCGAGATCACGAAGAGGAGCTTGTACGTGCTCGAAATGGATCGGGCACTCCACATGGAGTAGGATTCCCCGTTGATTCATTTGCAAATGGAACCGGCGATGAACAAGCCAGCATCGATCGCCCGGCTCCTGCGTTCACAGCTATCAGCGTTGATCCGCCATCTGCTGAACTCGAATTCGAGGACCCAGATGACGAGACCCAGGGCAAGATCCAGTTCGTTCTCAACAACATCACTGAAGGCACCTTGCAGTCGATGTGCATCGAACTTCGCGATATGCTCGAACGAAGATACCAGCAATGGTTTGCCAGTCACCTCGTTGAGGAACGCGCAAAAATGCAACCCAATTATCACCATGTGTACCTGGAGCTCGTCAAACAGTTTGAAGACAAGACTCTCTGGGCCGAGGTTCTCCGCGAGACGTTTATTAGTGTATCTAGGATGCTAAACTCTGAAGCGACTCTGCAGAATTCCACGGAGAGATCACATCTCAAAAATCTCGGAGGGTGGCTTGGTCTCCTAACCCTTGCCAGGGATTATCCGATTAAGCACAGAAACATTGCGTTTAAACAGCTTCTTATTGAGGCGCATGATACTAAACGGCTTATTGTCGTTATCCCGTTTGTTTGCAAGGTTTTAACCCAAAGTGCAACCTCGGCAGTTTTCAAACCTCCCAATCCCTGGCTGATGGACATCATTCACCTGTTGATAGAACTCTACCACCATGCGGAACTGAAGCTTAATCTGAAATTCGAAATTGAAGTCCTATGCAAAGGCTTGAACTTGGACCACAAGAGCATTGAGCCTTCTGGAGAGATTCTCAACCGACCTGCTGCAGACGAGCCTGATGTTCTTGTTCAAGAGCAACTCGAAGCCTTTGAGAGCTTGTCGCTGAACGGAATCGGATCGGCAGTCGGACCTGGCTTGTCTCCTCAGGTTCCAACCATTCCGGAGCTGGGACCTCTCATCACTATTCCTCCTACCAACGAGATGGTTGTCAGTACTAGCAGGCTGCACGAAATCGTTCGATCGGCCCTCACTCGTGCTCTTCAGGATATTATACAACCAGTCGTCGATAGATCCGTCACTATTGCTGCGATATCAACCCAGCAGATGATTCGGAAAGATTTCATTGCCGAGCCGGATGAAAACCGCGTACGAACTTCCGCTATCAACATGGTAAAGGCTACTGCCGGCAGCCTAGCTCTCGTTACGTCTAAGGAACCTCTAAGAGCAAACTTGACCAATTACATGAGGAGCCTTGCCAACGATCTGCCGTCGGGTCTCCCTGAAGGTACCATCATCATGTGTGTCAACTCCAATCTCGACTTGGCTTGCAGCATCATTGAGAAGCAGGCTGAAGAGCGAGCGGTGCCGGAGATTGAAGAGATGCTAGAAAGCGATCTGGAACACAGAAGGCGGCATCGTATTCAGCAGCCAAATGAGCCCTACCACCTAACAGGAATAAACCGATGGGCCATGACAATCCCAAGCCCTTACAAGATACAGCCGAGACCTGGTGGCCTCAATGCCGAACAGATGGCGATTTACGAAGACTTTGCGAGACAGCCTCGCACCACTACTTCCACAGTGGCATCCCATGCGCCATCCGCGTCAGAAGCTACAAGATCGCTTGCAAATGAGGTTCTCCAAGAGACCTACAGCGCCTTACCAAACATTCCCACGCCCGCCGAGACACCTTCAATCCAACAACTAGGCGCACAGCTCCAGCCATATGCCCCTGTTCATAACCTTGCCGCTGCCAACGCGATGGGCAACGGACGAGCTGCCGGGTTTCAAATGGATGTTCGAGGTCTGGCAGATCGAGTCAACAAGCTGCTACAGGAGTTGCTGCGCGTGGCCAGAGAAGCTCAAGAAGACCACTTTGTCGGCCTGCCTCGACCTCATCCTGTTCTTGACGTTGTCGATGCTCTTGTACAGCTCATCATTAAGACGTCCCAAAACTCGGAAGAGTTTGCCATCTATGCTGCCGAGCAGATTAGTGCTCTCATTTTCCAGCAGGTTGAGGACAACTTGACGCTCGAGAGTCTTGTGCACGTACTAGAGACTCTGAGGAAGATTTCTGGCCCTGCCTTGAACAGCCGAGTTCGCTCTCTGTTTGCCCAACAGCCCGGACCAAATTTCTTGAGCCTTCCTCTGCTCGCAGCACTGATCCGAACCGATTTGCTCGACTGGAGAAACATTGATCTCGCAATGTCCAAGGTCCTGGAAGCTCGCAAGGACAGCTCGCTGGAGTTCCTCGAACACATGCTCGACCTCACAATTCTCAACAACCGGCCTATTGCATTGTATACTGACTTTGTACGCACTCTTGAGTCAGCCTGGACGTGGATATGTGAAGACCCCAACTCTACCACTGGCCAGCGACTTAAGAACAAGCTGATGGGCTCGGTTCCTTCTCAGTCTCCTCAAGCTGAAGAACAAACCAATCAGCAAGACCAGCTAGAGTACGTCTTCGAGGAGTGGGTACACTTATGCAACAATCACAATGCCTCAAGCAAAGCTACGACCATCTTTATCCAGCAGCTGCAGGCAAGGCATGTCATCCGCAATCGCGAGGACTTCCTCTGGTTTGTGCGCATTGGTATCGATCTCTCGGTTGAGCGATATGAACATATTCTACACACTGGGGCTATTGGAGATGCGTATGTCGCAACGGAGGCGCTGGCAAAGTTTATCGGCATCTTCTCCGCCATGCACTCTGAGACGCTCGTCTCGCGCGCTGCCTTTTTGGACTCAATTTTGGTATTGGTCTCATTGATACTCAACCACCACCATGTGAAGCGAGGGGAGCACCTGAATCAAAGAGTCTTCTTCCGCCTATTCTCGATGCTTTTCCACGAGATCTACTCCGTCTGCGAAGAGTTGTCAGACGACGACCGTCGCGACGTTATGTTGAGACTTGCTACCAGACTTGAGAGCATCGGCCCGCAGTATCTACCCGGATTCGTATTCGGATGGCTGCTGCTTATCCAGCATCGGGCCTTTATGCCTATTTTGCTGCAGTTGGTAGACAATGCAGGATGGAAGCCTTTCGCGGACCTCGTCTGCCAGTTACTCAACTGCTTGAGCGAGCAGCTGAAGGCGCTTAACGTCAGCGACGCCGGCAAAGATCTCTCCAGAGGTACGGTGAAACTGTTTGTGGTCCTGCACCACGACTTCCCAGACTTTTTAGCAGCCAACCATGTCAGATTCTGCGCCAACATACCGACGCACTGTATTCAGCTGATCAACACGGTTTTGACTGCGACCCCCCAGCAAAACTATGGCAAGCCTATCGAGAACCTTAAAGGTGATCGGCTGGAGGAGCTGAAGACATATCCCGGCCTCATCGATGAGGCGGTTGCAACTCTGACGGAGGCTGGCCTAATGAGCGTGCTGGATCAGGTTTTCGAAAATGGCCCTGCGGAAGAAGCAGTAGCCCAGATTGTACACACTATGACGTCCAACGCATCCACCGAGACCACGTTTGGCCATGTGGCCATTGCAGCGAACGCTGAGATTATCGGTGCGGTTGTGCTGTATGCTGGTCACCACGCTACGGAACAGCCACCTCCAGCGAGCGGCTCACTATCCATTTCAGGGAGCGAACCAGAGGTTGCCATGCTATGCCTCTTGGTGCATGAACTGCCTCCGGAAGCCCGTTATTACTTGATAGCCAGCATGGTGAACCAATTAAGATTCCCCAATCCTCATACTGAGTTCTTCAGCCAACTCTTGCAACACATCTTTGGGAAAGATATGAACGATCCCGAAGAAACAGACATTCGTCAAGAGATTACGCGAATCCTCTTGGAGCGACTGGTGGGATTCTGGCCCCAGCCCTGGGGACTCATCTACACAGTTGTAGAAATATGCAAGAACGAGAGAAATATGTTCTTTGAACTCCCCTTTATCAGATCAACCCCAGAGGTAAGTAGTAGTGTTCCCCCCGGCAATCCAGCTACAAGAGATGCTAATCAAACATATAGGTTGCTGAACGGTTCGCCTCAGTGCTTCAACGGGTATAATTTACATCGAAGGGATGAGGTGGATTCGACACGAAGCTACGATGATACAGTGGAGAGGAACTTTATGAGCCTAATCGCATAAATTTTGGTGCGTCGGAGCAAGGAATTCGGTTTACTCAATTTTACTTGTCTTTATTTTATTTTATTTTTTCTGTTGTCCTTTTTTCTTCTTCTTTGGGAATAGAACGGAAAGGGAAAATGGTGAATTGTCAAAGAAAAGTTCGGATCTAGTTTTGCTCAGTTGAGCATATACAAGGAGGGCGGCTTGAGCGAACGATATAAATGTAATACTTTGTATTAATGTACGATAAATACTTTTACGATGCGGGTAGAGCGAGAGCGAGAGGGGTGGGAGAGTACCATTGGCGCATTTGGGAGCATCTAGGTTCATGAACCTAGCCGGATAACATTTGGGTTTAAGATGACAGTTATGAAGAGGAAAGCAAGGACTACGATGGACATTGCAAAGGCGAAAGGTTATGGATTATTTTGTGAGATAAACGGCGCCGGGGCAAGTTATTTTTATCAGAGTGGTGGCTCTACTAAATGGTAACATGTCCACGCATGACTTGGACTGCTGTGCCCGCAAGAGTGACTGTATCAAGAGCACCGTCTTTGAGGCTGACATCGACTACGATGGAGCTCTCCCGGCCCATCTCCACGCCCTGGGTGAATTCGTACCGTCTTGTTGGTGTTGTCTGCTTATCTCCTCCATGGATGCTCAGGTAGGAAGCCAGGCAGCCCGAAGCCGATCCAGTGGCGGGATCCTCCAAGTCATGGGCCATCATGCGAGTGCGCAGCTGAATCACAGGGATGCCGTCTTCGGTGGTCGAGGTGCCCGTTTGAACATAGTAGAAGCGGCCGACGAAGCCTTGTTGCCAATCGGCGTCGAGGAAATTGTCGGCCTTGAACTCCATGCTGCTGACATTCACCGCGGCGAGCAGCTCCAGCGAGGACAACTCGATGGGGACAAAGGTCATACCCTTGACGAGACTGAAGACGGGAGCCGTGAGCTCCAGCTGGCGGATGGTCTCATTGCGCTGGAGGTGGACCGCGGGCTCGAGGCCGGGATACTTGGCGAGGCTGGTGTCGTGCAGGTGGACGTTGTGCGGCACGGCGATGGACACCGAGTCCGGGCCGGTCTGGGTGATGGGGATGGGGCCGGCCTTTGTGACGATTTGGGTGACGCCCTGGGGCAGCAGCGTGATGGCGCCGCCGATGGTCGGGTGGCCGGCGAAGGGGATCTCGGCGGTGGTGAGGAAGATGTCGATCTGGCGGGACGTGTTTGTGGCGGGGTCGGCGACGTCGTGGATGAAGATTGTCTCGGAGAAGTTGAACTCGCGGGCAATGGTTTGTTTCTGGTCCTGGGTGGGTTTGGGCCCCGAGGCGGGGATGGTGACGACGGCGAGGGGGTTGCCGCGGAAGCGGGTGCGGGTGAAGACGTCGAGGGTTACGTAGGGGAGCTCCATGGTTTTGGTGTGTGTAATAGGGAGAATGGGTGGTGATGTTGTACAGAGAGGCAATGGGGAGAGGAGTGGTGGGCTTGTAAAGAAAGAAAGGTTGGTTGAATTATGGGTGGCTGGATATGCAGAGGAGAAGGGAGAAGAGGGAGGGGAAGCTGTGGTTTGTTACGTACCTAGGGAGATTATATACATCAACTTATATGACTCTATTTCTATATTAGTCCTTTTGTTTCTCCGTTCACGGCGTTTATAGCAGCATTAATTGGAGTCCCCTTGAGTCCCGATATGGAATCTTACCAATCATAGCATGACTGTAGTTGGGTGACTCTTGCAAACTATTCTAGATGTGGGAATAAGATATCGGGGTAATGTCCCCGAGGCTGCATCGAATTGTACTTTGCGCCCTTCTGTTCCTCGCTAGAGCAAGCCATCGGCGGCGAGTGGAGCGCCGTTTGTCAAGATGGTGATACGAAATAGTCAAGACAGGTGGATCTAAAATATCAGTGCCGGGAGCTACTCCGCACCTACTCCGCACGTTCGAGTTGGAGAGAATTTGTCAGTGCTATCGGCCTTGTATGCAATACTCCGTATACCAGGCAGCATTGATAGAGGAGACAACCAGCAACTATCAATTGAACTATAAAGTACTAATTATCTTCTCTTCCCGGCTGGAGCTTAAGCTTGAGTCTTGATACTTGGCGGAATGGCTATCTCTAGGCATCTTAGTTGCCTTTTATTATGACTCTTGCTCTTAGTTTTGTTTAGCTGACTTACCAAGTGCCCTCTATGATAGCCAAATGACCCAAAGTACGATAGATTTTATCTGCTAGTATCTTATGCTTTGTCAAATGGTGGTAGTTGTAAGCACAAATTAATCGAAAACTTGATGAGTAGATCTCGCATTTGTTGCTTCTACCCACCCAGACGAGCAAAAAGACTATACTTTGGCTTATATTCGCATCGGTGCAGGGTAAATGGCACCAAGCCACCAACTAACTGAAAGCACCTAGCTCTACTCTAGCTCAGCTGCCTTGAACTGCCCAAGATAAACTTCGTCTCCACCCCTCCTTACCTAACTTTCCCAGCATCGATGTCAACACCACACAAAACCAGCAATGACAGATATCGGCACCGGCCTCGACTCTCATAATCGCAACCCCAATCGCAGCCACGACAAAGCCGACAGACCCAACGACGACGATAGCTACGACAGCCACGACGACCATGGCAATCGCACGTCGAAAAGCTACAGCCCTCGGCACGCGAGCCGCCTAGAGACCCCCCAGCGTATCGCTTTCATCGTCCACCACGTCAAAAGCCATCCTGGGGCCTATCTAGTGGCACTGCCAGCGCTATATTTCCGCTTATTTCCCATAATCTTCACGCACAACTCTACGCCACTAAGCGTGTACCTCGCCTATGTGCTGGTCTTCATACCTGTCAAGGTGATCCTGGGAGCATGGCGGGCATACCATTCGTCGTCCTACGCACCCAAGAGGCGGAAGAGGAGGGGCAGCTTCTTACTGCCGTCTAATGGACCTCCCTCGACGGGCAGGGCTAAGCAGGGTGGAGGAGCAGCGCAATTGCTGCTTTGGCTGTGCGGTGCGCTCTTCAGCATTTGGGTTTATACCACAGGCATATCGTCGCCATTTCCCACGGCAGCGTCCATTATGGCCCATTCCCCCACATTACAAGAGCAGCAAGCACGCAATTCGAGCTACTTCATTGCCGCCTCCTTCTGGAACAACGAAGACATATTAGACTCGTGGACCACGCAGGCTCTCGAACTCATCGACACTCTTGGCCGGCCGAACGTTTACGTTTCGCTGACGGAAAATGATAGTGACGACAACACGGCGAGCAAGCTGCTACACTTTGGCCGCGAGCTGACGAAGCGTAATATAGCACACAGCGTCAACATAACGACAGACTTGCGCGGGTATCCCCCGGAAAACCCCTGGCACAGCATTGAGCACAGGATGGGCTACATGGCAAATCTTCGCAACGGCGCCTTGGAGCCTCTGGAGCGACTGAATAAGCGATTCGCGAATGTCATAATACTCAACGACGTCGTGTACCATCATACCGATGTCCTCAAGCTGATTGCAGCAGTGGGAGGAGATGATGTCGGCGGCCCACGGGCCAAGTATCCCATGTCGCATCAGATAGCGAAGCCAGGGAAGAGACGCATGGCCTGCAGCATCGACATGGACGGCGCGACGGTGTATGACACGTGGGTGCTCCGCGATCGTTGCGGAAGGCCTGTGAGTGGCTTTTGGCCCTTTTTCACATCAGAGGAGGACAAGAGGGCTGTGCGTGAGAATCGTGTGCTGGAGGTTGGTACCTGTTGGAACGGCCTCGTGGTGCTCGATGGGGACATGCTGCTCGACCCACATCTCCGCAGCAAGAACGCAGATTGGGATGCCGCCACGCTGCGCTTCCAACAGCCGCCGAAGTGCATCATATCCGAGTGCTCGCTGCTGCCGTTGGCCATCACCAACGTCACAGGCGGCGCCCCGGTTGTCATGGACCCTTCCGTCATAGTGGGCTATACCATCGGGTGGTGGAGGTACTATGCAGTCTGGCTACGCATGCCTGTCGTGCGACTGTGGATGAACATATTCGAGCAGGGATACTGGAACATCTGGTGGAAATTGGGCATGGGCAAAGGCTTAAGATGGGCCGGGCTGGATAACGGCAAAGAGAAGAACGAGTGCATCGTCACTGGGTGGCCCAGATGCGAGAGCGAGGAGCGTGAGTATGCCGTCAAGGGAGCGATGAGGCTTGGCAAGCGAGACAAACACCAGTAACTGAGACGGTAGACGGAGGGGATAAGCTGTGAGACACAGCGAGACACAGACTCGACTAGTACTCGTGTATTCTCAACATGTCTCTGGGAGACTGAGACCGAGACCGAGACCCTGAAGCCAGCCATTGGGCGATGCTACAGTAGGGGTCCCTTTCGATGTAAGTGGCCTAGTTACAACGGCCGCACACCGCAACGTTAATTTCGGTGCTGCTACCACAAGAGTTGGATAGTGGAGTAAATATTACATGCGCAAGTATACATAGAGCTTTCAATGAACAAACATCTAGCACGTATGAGAACGGCTAGCAGCATCAACTAAGGCATTGGGCCGAGGCATTGACGATGTACAGGCAAGGTATAAGGTACCTAGCCGCTGTAAAGGTGTCAAGGCAGGGCGGTGTACTCGATCAGGTCCCAAGCTGTTGACCTGTAACGCCCAAAGCAATCATTGAATCTTACCATTCCCCAGCCGCTAACATGTCACCGCCAGTATCAGCATGCACAAGCATCTCCGGCTAGTACGAGTGCAGACGGCGAGCCTTCATTTCGGCAAAGCCTGGGTCCATCGCATTGAGCTCCATTGCTCTGGCCGACTTACACATGAATACGGCAGCGAGTCAAACGACACGAACCTCGCGCTGCGGTCTTTAATCGCTTAGGGCGCTTTAACTAGCAGCCAGCCCCGCTAGAAAAGACCCTTGGCCTCAGCGTTTTGGGGGATCCATGTCCCAATCGCAGGGGTGGCAAAGCGGTGGCAGCGAAATCGACGGCAGGGAAGGCTCATGTAAGTGGAAGAGCAATCTATTCGGAGCATTACTCCGTACTCCGTGATTGCCAGAAGCGTCGGGACACATGCCAAGCGAAACCCCAAGGTAGCACTGGAGAATTTTTTTTTTTTTTCCCTCCAAGTGTGTGCACACAATTACGCAGCACCCACGCACAAAAAAAAAATTCGGCTCACTAACACTTTCTCAGCCTCTTTTTTTTTTTTTTTTTTTTTTCTCCCCCTCCCCCGCCTTTGCTGCAACGGACGACGCGAACAGAAGCTTTCTTCCAGCCACCCATTGAGCAAAAATGCTGTGCAGCGTCGTAGCAGCTTCACGATACCGAAGTTTGCCGGGCTTTGCAGCTCCGTTTTATTCGCGTCTTTTTCGTTCTAGAAGCAAGTCCGGCACACAGTAGCTGGTGCGCGTCTCCATCGCCATGAGGCGGTCCCCACGACCCTGAAAATTGGAAACTTTTTTTTCTCTTCTCTTCATTTTTTTACCTCACCAGACACGACTAGGAGTGGCCCCATCAGATGGCAAGCGTTAATAAAAAAAGAAGAAAATACCCACCTTGTGATAGTCCCTGAGTGCCGAGTTGCGGACCAACCAAAGAGTGGCCGCTGTCGCGGTGTCTGGCAGGCCTCATCCCCACCAGCTCTTGCCAACCCCACCCGCACGAGCCTGTAACAGGCATCGCTCTTGCCATTTCCGTGCCATTTTTGCTGTGGGCCATGCTTGCCTTGGAGGCTTTGCTGCAGCAGCGAGTGGTCTGTGCGGGCACTGACGTTTAGCGCGCCCCACTTCGGCAGCCGTGACGGGGGCATCGACCAATGGGATCCGAGGGGAAAGAAAAAAAAAGTTCAAGCTCTCGTGCTTGCTGCCTCTTTTTTTTTTCTCTTGGCCCGCCAACGCCAGGAAAATCGCCTGAGCTCTACCCTCTGGCTTCTCTTTTTGCTCGGTGGCCCCCCCCCAATCATTCCCTTCCCATCCGCTCGTAGAAACCGCAGACCGCCCCCCGACCTGCGCCGAGACAATTCTGCCCTCCCTCGGGATGTTTGGGACGAACATCTACAGCAAAAACAAACAAAGCCTCATCTCCTTCCCGTAGCCTTATCGTTGCAGCCTGTTCTATGCGTGCCGGCCTGTAGTCGATCCATCTCCTCATCTTTGCCACCGCCATCCATATTACGTCGTCCAATCAACCCAATTACACCAGATCGTCTTAATACATTACATACCTTACATACATCAGTACATTGCATACATATACAACGCAGCCTACCTACGCATCATCATCTCCGTCATCGTCATCCTCTCCTACATCACCATGCCTTACAACACGCGCCGCAAATCGTTGTCCCTACCCAGCCTGGGCATACACGTTCCCGTCACGCATGCTGCTCGCGCTGCTGCCTCGTCAAAAAGCACGTCTCGCGGATCTGCCACACCAGCGGCCAATTCCTCGCGCTCAGAATCACCAGAAGCGCACCCCAACAAGCGCCTCAAGAAATCACATGCCGCAGATTCCGCCGTCATCGAGACGACGCCGCCGCCTTCGCCTCCCCGAGCCATCAGCGAGGAGATGACAGATGCCGACGCAGCCCAGAAGATCGATCTCGAGAGCATCAAAGACGACATTGTTGAGGCAGTTGTTGTCCAGCTGCAGTCAACCGCCAACCGCCCTCATCTTATCAAGGAGCTGGCAACTGTCCTTATGCAGTCACTGACGGCTGTACAACAGTACGTTTTCCCCCGAATTCACCTGCTTCCCCTCCTCTCTTCAGCAGACGAGTCTAACAATACCATCCTAGATCTGCGAACCCCTGCGCCATCATCTCGTCCCGCCTGGCTTCGTACATGAAGCGAACCTGCTGGTCTGCCTCAGCGCCCTGTCCATTGGGCAAAGAGCTCGAGGCAGTACACCCGCGACGCACCTATTATTTCCTTACAAATCTTCCTAGGCAGCCACTCCCGGACTTTAGCGCAAGTCTTCAGGTTGCCTCTCTCACCCCATCAGTGTCCCTTACCGAGGACTCTGGCTCAGATGACATCGAAGCAAGGCGACGAGAACTGAGCCCTTCTCCCGAGGTGGATCTATCTGCCACCGAGTTTGATCATACCGATGACGATATTTTAATGCCCATGACTCCCATTGGATCATTCTCTTCACATCAGAGTAGAATTATTCTTGGCCCTCGCAACAATTCTCCCCCTCTCGAGAAGGATGAGCGGGAGTTTACACAGACTGCAGATGGCCTTCAGAAGCGCAAACTTAATGCGGAAGTCCCTCAGTCAGAAACCGTCGAGCGCCACAGCATCTCCATGGTGGACTATTACCGGGACGATGTATGGTTTTCTGATAGCCGCCCCAGCGCAACAACTACATTTCTCGCTAGCCCCTCCATCAAGCCGAGCATTTCCGCGGGTCGGAAAGAAGACGACGCTGACGCTTGGGAAAGACTAAACAAGCTGTTTGAGTGGGGCAAGGGCGCCGAGAGCATCGAGATAGACGAACTTGATTGCTTACTAGACGCGTGCTGATTTCCTCTTTTTTTTTTCTTTACTACTACAATTAATGTTATTATGGAATGGCGCAAGGAGCTGGGAATACTCAAAAGGGAAAACGGAGTTGGCGTTGGATGGCATTTGTATTTTATGGCATATGGCGTGGATATATGTGTATGTGTGTGTGTGGAGAGAGAGACACCCCATTGTAAATATACTAGATGATGATTCTGATTATACTATGGAGATGATGAGACGAACAAGAACAAAAGGAGCCGAGCGGGGAATTTTGATGAGGAGTTTAAAAGATTAAGAGTACATACAAAAGAGCAAACCACTCATTTATAGGAACAATATCCGCTCATCTTTCGAATACTTTGTTATCCAAGAATAGTGACTCTGAAAAGTGACAATCAGCCGCGGGGTGATGTAGTAACCGGTAATCCCCGGCGGTCGCTTTTGCCCATGATTATGCGCCGTGATTTGATCATATTGAAAGTATTATGCCGTCTTGTCTTTGGCTGCCATTTTAAGCTCGATCCAAACCAACGTTCCCATCTGTGTTATATTTGGCCGCTCAAGCTTCACCACCTCCAGGCCAGGCGTCGTGCTCACGGCATCCTCGACAATGGTTTCGATGTCCCGGTTCCACCAACATCCATACTTTGCAAAGTGCTTTCCAGCATTTTTGTCAAGCAGACCATTCACAAGCCCATAATATCCTTTCCCGTGTTCTAGTAGGACAATGCGGCCGGTATCAGGTCGGATGACGGTAGCGAGATTGGAAAGAACGGCGACAGGGTCGGAGACGGAGCAGAGACCAAAGGTCTGGATTATAGTATCGTATTTATCGGTATGGGCAGGAGGGGGCAGCGGGTGGTGAGCATCGGAGTTGACGAGACGGACGTGTCCATCCAGGAAGGAGAGCTGCCCGCCGGTATGGTCGGCCATGGACGAGGCCTTGACGATGGGGGCGGAGGAAGACATTGGCGGAACGGATTTGGCGAGGCTCTTTCGTGAGACATCAAGCATATCGACGGATATATCGAGGCCCGTAAACGATGTTATGCCTTGGGGTATCTTTGGCGGGGGGATTTTGCCTGTCCTGGCAGCCTCGACGGCAGTGCTCAAGGGTTCCCAATTGTAGTACTCGAGGTTCCGGCCGGAGCCCATGGCGAGCTCGAGGACATTTCCCTTTGCGTGCGTAGCAAGTCTCTTCCGCAGCTTCGTAATGCCCATCCACCACTCGGGGAGGTTGAGTTCTTTGTCGAACTGCTCGGCGTTATCACCGCTCAGGGCGGGGGGTCTACCTGTAGGCGTGGCATGTTCGCAGGGAGAAGAGGGGGAGCAAGGGGAGGATTTAATAGATGCGACTGTGGTGCCGAAGATGTAGAACCCTAGAAAGCCGGCAAAGACGGAAGCACCGGTTAGGGGAAGCCAAGCACGGCGCCAGATATCAAGGAGAGTATCAGCCTTTGGAGGAGGAGGTGGTGGTGGTGGTGGTGGAGGAGCGGATGTATTGGAAGAAGTGCCGGGCTTTTGTGTGCTATTTTATATAATAGTTAGTTTCGAACAGTATTTTCAATAAAGATGCGAGAGCAATATTAAGAGAGACAAACGGTTTATATGACTTCGTAACCCGGGGTGTTGGAGGGACCCGAGCTGGAGGAGTTTTCACAGCTTGGCGTGAAGAGCTTGCAAGGCGCCATTGCAAGGGTGTAGCGCTCACAGCGGCCCTGGCAAGGCGGCGAGTAGGGACGTTCATCGAGGGAGCATCGTTGCGTGAAATTGGCGCAGCAGAGGAGATGCGTTGCTCAGCAATTGAGAGTGAGGAATAACGAATGAGTAATGCTCTAATCCTTGTGGGTTGAGGGCATTGAACCCGATTGATTACTCCGAGCTTGCAGAAAGAGTAAGGTGCGGATATGCAATGCGGTTGCATCAAAAGAATAGAATCGGTTAAGTGGGGCTGCTGGCAGATGGCTGCCGCTTAGTGGCTGCTCTTCAGTAGAGATCTCATGAGACGTGATACGATCACAGATTCACTACGGACTATTGCTGCTGCTATTAATACCCTGCATCTGTATCCTGGCACGTCACGTCATTCCCCGCGGTTTTCAAGGGCGGTCTTGTTTTTGTTACTCAGCAGAAGAGGGAGCGTCAGATCTGAACCATACATCTCCATTCACGGGGCACCAGTCGCGGCGATGGCGGGTCACGGTGATTTACAAGAGATGCTGCGCATGCTGACCGCACGCAAAGCATCCATGATGGCCGCCATGGGTTACATAAAGGCACTGCAGGCGAAGAATTTAAAAAGGCGAGACACTAGTAGCGTGGATCCTGCTTACTGAGAATCGCTGTAACTAACATTCGAGACACAGCATCGAACAGATTGCCGAGGCACCTTCATCTACTATTGAAGAGGCCATCAGTGACGTGAAGCTCGCCAAGAGCTTTCACACAGCATGTAAATCACACGGTAAGAAGGGCAACAAGCGGGCAGCCGAGGAACCTGCTTCTTCATCTGGCGGTAAAAAGCCAAAGCTGGAAATGCACAAGAGGGACTTGGATTACAACTCCATGACGCCCGAAGAGCTCGAAGGATCGTTAACGCTGCCTCTATGCGAAGATGAGGAACTAATCAAGGAGACGGCACTGGTGACTAACAGAGCTCCTTTGGTTCTTGCGTTTGCGGTAGAGTTGCTACGCTTCACTATGCCAGAGCAGCCTCCGAGTAGTCGTCTCAGTCTTGCCCAGGCTGTCGTGAGTGCAAATTCGAGGTCCAAGGCAATAAGTATAGGGATTGAGAAGGCGCCTGTTGGTGGAGAGCCACCAATACCAACTGGGCAACCAAAGGTCTTTGTTCTGGGACGAGAGATTCCGGTTCTGAAAAGAGGAGATTATACCTGGTCAGAGAGCTCTGAGAAAGAGGCAGAAACTTTGTCCACAGATGCCGGCAAATCATCATCAACACTGACATCTACAACATCTGACAATTTATGGGCAACCAGCAAATCGCTTAGTTCAAAGGGATCAGTTTTCATAGCGCATGCAGCACCAATAAAGTCGCCGTCTCTGCGCTCAGGTCTCATGAAGATCTTATTCAACAAATACCCTGACCTAGAGAAGACGGCCGATCACGTTGCGTGGGCAATACGCACCAGCTTCGGCGGCTCGTCTCTCGTGCAAGAAGCTTCATTTGATGATGGTGAAGCGGGCTGCGGCAAGTTTATGCTTGAGCTCCTGCGTGAAGCGAACATCACAAACACCACCGTTGTACTTGCGCGATGGTATGGCGGCGTCATGTTGGGGCCTGATCGATGGCGTCTGATGCGAGAGTGTCTCAACGATGCGCTTTCTGCTCAGCGGCGGACGGCGACGTTTTCTGGAGAGGCACTCTGGGGACTCGATGCAGAAGATAAGAAGCCGGCTATATCTACGATTGGTATGGCGATTCATCGGCCTGAAAATGCAAGGAATTATCTCTTGCGGAGCTTTGCCTCTGCCGGTGCTTCTGACGGAGGGGGAACTGGTGGTAGTGGTGGTAGTGGTGGCAGCGGCAAGAAGACCGTAGCTGCATTGAATGATGAGAAGCAAGAGAATCTAGGAAGACTTCTGGGAGCTCTTCGATTGCTGTTTGCGAGCTGGGCTGGTGTTTTGGGCCGTGGTGAGCTTGACCGAAGAGCTTGGAGCTGGTACGTGGCTGTTCGGCCCGATATAGAGGCGGGACCATCTGGATGGGGAGAGAAGGGGACATTGAAGCTGTCCAAGATACTAGATCTGAGACGAAAGGAAGCTCGGGCGACTGATTGATCTGATCTGATCTGATCTGATCCAATCCAATTCTGTGTTGCAGAGAGATGCTGTAACTTGTAGCTTTTTCTTTATGTTTGTGGTTAGCAGGCGACAATATGCTTCCAATGACATTAGCAATCTTGAATATATACATGTATAAGATTATTAACGCATAAATGAGCTATCTGATACTCTTTTCTCTCTCACAATTACTCAATTACATCAAACGCCGTTACCACCGTTAGGCTAATACAGCAGGGATTTGTGGCGGATGCATAACATGCAGCGCCAGGCCCAACTCAGCCTAGTGCCCTCTTCTTTTTGCCGTCTTTGTGCCCCAAGTAACAAAAGTAAACACAACAAACATCCAAAACCCAGAGCTCGTCAACATCAGCCATTCGAGCTGTCTCTGCGGGAACTGCCCCTGGCAGGTGCTTACTAACGACCTAACCACAAGGATCCATCACTCGCAACACCAAACTTCAGGTGGTGCTCCTTTCATCCATACGAGTGCAGTCCCCGAACCAAGACCGCGTTTGTGCCCCCCCGCGCCAGTACCGCGAATTGTTGACCCCTCGCCCGGGCGACCAAGAGAACGTGTTTTTTTTTTTCTTGACCACCAACATCCCTGATTGTGGTGTTCACAGCAACAGCCGACGACCGAGACGAGAGACAAGGGCGAAATCTCTTCCTACCTGTCAACTTGGATTTATCTTTCCTCCTTACCAGTCAATCCAATTCGGTCGCTACCTTGCCCCCCCTAATTCCCAATTCTACAGCCAACCGCCGCCATGGAGAATTACCAGAAGCTGGAGAAAGTTGGAGAGGGTACGTTGCTGCTGTGACTTGTTTACTTTGCCCCTAATCGTGTGCTATAGTCATGAATGTATATTTCCTTTGCATCTCCAATGCCTTCTCTTCTTCCCCGTCCTATTCTCCGTGCATCCGCTCTAAAGCCTTACTTTTATCTATGCTAACGTATCTCTACCCTCACAGGTACATACGGTGTCGTGTACAAGGCCCGGGACCTTGCTAATGGCGGACGAATCGTTGCCCTGAAGAAGATCCGACTCGAAGCCGAAGATGAGGGTGTTCCCAGCACCGCCATCCGTGAAATCTCCCTCCTGAAAGAGATGCGAGACCCCAATATCGTTCAACTGTTCAACATTGTCCACGCCGATGGTCACAAGCTGTATCTAGTCTTCGAGTTTCTTGATCTGGATCTGAAAAAGTACATGGAGGCTCTTCCTGTTAACGACGGCGGTCGAGGCAAGACACTCCCCGAGGGCACCTCCATTCGCGTACAGCAGCTTGGACTTAACGATACTGTCATCCGCAAGTTCATGATGCAGCTATGCGACGGTATCAGATACTGCCACTCCCATCGCATCTTGCACCGAGATCTGAAGCCCCAGAACCTCCTCATCAATAAAGATGGCAATTTGAAGCTTGCAGATTTCGGTCTTGCGCGGGCGTTTGGTGTACCGCTGAGAACCTACACGCACGAGGTGGTGACCCTCTGGTACCGAGCCCCTGAGATTCTTCTTGGCGGAAGACAATACTCCACTGGCGTGGACATGTGGTCTATTGGATGCATCTTTGCTGAAATGTGCACACGCAAGCCTCTCTTCCCAGGCGACTCTGAGATTGACGAAATTTTCAGAATATTCCGGTAAGAGGCCCTCTATTCAGCACTATCTGGCACCTTTCTGTTTACAATTCTTGTGGCTAACTGATGTCTGTCTCTAGTGCTCTCGGAACTCCCACGGAAGACCAGTGGCCCGGTGTCACATCGTATCCCGATTTCAAGTCTTCTTTCCCCAAGTGGCAGCGAGACTACCAACAGCCACTCTCTCCCAACCTCGATGACAAGGGCCTGGACTTGCTCGAGATGATGCTCGTTTATGACCCTGCAGGAAGAATTTCGGCCAAGCAGGCGTGCAACCACCCTTACTTTGAGGACTACGTGCCTACTCCAGGATCGACTACAACACCGGCAACAGCCCCAACAGCAGGTCGCGGTAACAGCTACTTCCACTAGATGGGGGGAGTACCTCCATACATGTGATACTCTGTCTGGTAATGGCTCTTGGGGTGACGACGCGGACGTGGATATCATTTCCCATTTTACTGGTTTTCAGGATACTGCTACATCGTCAAGAGGCCGCTATAGGTTGGGGGAAGTGCGTGTAAGAAAAAGCAACAACGTAATTTGGCTTTTTTTTTTTTTAAATAGCCCGTCTGAAACATCGCGGAGTATGCTGCTCAAGGGCTGAGCCGCTTCTGCCGCGTCCAGCATTTGCCGACACCCGATATCATCACCCATCTCTGCCCAGCATTGCTACGTGTAGGCACCAGAGGCGGGGAAAGGCAAATGCATTGGAGGAGAACAGGAACAAGTGACGTGTTATATGCACATGCTTCACCGTGCTGCTCGGTGAGCTATTGAAGCGAATAAGCGCGTTACACGTGGTTTACGAATCAGGGAAATGTGGACACGAGGACTGGGCTCATTCTATGCAAACTAATATTTTTTTTTGTGTTTTCATGTACAGCATATGCAAGGGACAATGCTAAGGTTTTTCTTTTGGGGGGGAACGGACAACAAATAGTATGAGGATAACAGTAGATGACATGAATGATGGAAAATGACTTATAAAGAATACATGATGCGGGAATCTGACCGATTATTGTTGAATCTACACCCCTTGACGGCGACCTCCGTTCTATGCCTAATAGGCATGTGAAGTACAGCTGGCTTATGTGGTGTGTCTATCAATTGAAAATCCGGATCATGTTATGGTGCAAGGGGCGAAGGCCATAACATGACCATTCCAGTTCTACAATTTTATCTTGGACGAGTCTGGACCGCGGATGTTGTCTTTCTCAATGGGATCTCAAATGAGTGTCTTGATAATTTCCCTCAGGCCATTCGATGTAGTGGTTATCTAGGGTCTTGATGCACCTTGGCAGATGCTGTAGCTCTGTCCAAGTGCTCGAGAATCGTTTTGACGAACAGGTAATTTTATCATACATGAGGGCAGGGCGTTGAGCGTCTCGAAGGCAGAGCAATAGATAATTTACCTCTTGTAAATTAATGGATACGAAGATCAAGCATATGGAAGCAACGAACATTGATACATTCAGTGTTTGGAGTTTGATGAATAAATACCTGGTACGTATACAGACGATCGGCCAATCTAGACTTTTCATAACGCAAGACACCTTCGTTGAGGTTTTATTGTTTGCGTTCAACAGATGTTGAGAAGATGGGCTTTAACTCTATGCCGGTATGGATAAGTCTTTCCGAGATGCCAGTGAGTCGCAGGGTGATATTGAGAAAAACTTTGTCCGCTCCGATATCTTCACGTTGGCCGTTGGAAGCCCTAGCTAACCACCTTGCAGACCGACAGACACTCTCCGCCTTGAATTGTAATATGCATCAACATGGCATTACTGGAGCATAACCTTTTGAATCATGCCTACCGGACAAAATTCCTATCGCTACGCCTCAGATTTAGCAGCCACACACTCTCAGTCAAGTGTGTAGAGTCTGGCCAATCTCACCCCGACACCATCTTCATTGGCCATCTGAACAGCACGTGGCATCTCCATCGGAGCAGCGTTCAGCAACCAGAATGCACTTCTCAGAAGCGATGTGATGCGCTCGAGACTTTTGTGGCAAATCTTCAACAAAAGGATGAATGATGCGAGACTTTGATTAGAATCTAATATTCATATACATGGCAAGTCGCTTATATGTGCGCAAGTTGGAACCCAAAAAGTAGAAGATTTAATACCATTAGCTGACAATTCTATCGTTACGCAAATTATCATCCTACTAATGACTACGGTATCCTGAACAAACTTTTATTACTTTTATTACTTTTTATTTACCTATTGTCAAGTGAATGTTAACCATTTACATGTGTAGCAGTATTGATATCAGCGTAACTGGCAACAGTGTACAAACAGTACTAGAGATCCTTTGGAAAGGAACACTGCGCGATGCACTCCCGGTCTACGGTCATTTTCGAGGAGTAACGTAGATCTTACACCATAGTAGAGCGCCCGTCAGGGTCTGGGAGCAAGTCTGGACCACCCACATCCAAACGATCCTCTTCCTTGCGTGGAAGAGAAACACCATAAAAGCTCAGACAGCCGTTTACATTGCGTTATTCTGGGATCTGAGGCTGATTGGTCGCCGATGGTGCTGCTGGCAACGTCGATTGTCATATGTGTCACCACGGAGCGGCGTGGTTCCGGCTTCTTCAGTGACATGTCGTTGAAGTTTCAACAAAGTACTAACATCTAAATGCTAAAAATAGACGGAAACCAGCTTCCCATTGCTGGTCTATGTACTACATGCATGTTGGCTCTCTGCCCAACGGATCGTCTTGGTGCTATAAACACCGCAGCCCAGCATCATTTCTGCACGTGGAAGAGCCTAGAGAGGACAAGGAAACATGCATACTCGACTCAGCCATCCGTTTCAAAAATTACTCTTGCATTTGCCCTACCAAGACGACATCGACCTGATACAAGCGCTTGTAGAAGTGTGTTGAACACGGCAGGACAGTGATGGCAATGCGGCCTGGTGATTGGCCACCTAGGCGCAATCCGCACCTAAGCGCCCAAGCAAGTACCCGCAGAAAGCAGGGATCGCATCCAGGTCCAAACAATGTAGCAATGGCTGTGTTTTTCGCAGATTGCGGCGTATTACATGTTAAACCTCACCGGAAGTATCAGTAGCCGCCCATGGTGGGGACGTTTCGGCATGAATTAAGGATCGATCCGAAAGAAACGCGATGCTACGGCGGCAAAAGGCCGAAGACGAGGCGGCTGGATGCAACACGGAAGAGGGAGGTGCCGTATTTGTTTCTGCTTCCGCCGTGTACAACAGTTAATTACTACCACCTCGTATAGTGCCCCAGCCTAACAGGAACTACATGTTGTCTGTGAGCCAATGGATGAGATCGGATGGGCCGCGGCTGTTGGCCCAACGTCTTATCCGAGCGGCTGAATGAGTGGGGAGACGAGAGGGCGAGATGGGCTCGAGGAATATTCCGAATGAACAGAGGGACCCCAATGCTACTCTGCCACGGGTCGAGTTAAATTAGGGGAAAAGGCTCGGTGAGTTTGACGACGATGAATAGGGCAGGTTTTATTTTCTCTTGGGAGGGCGAGAGGCTGTGCTGCACGATAAGCTTGGCGGGATCAATGCCGTGATACCACCTTGACAGTGCCGAGGCCCAGACAGGCATGTGCAAAAGTCAAGATAATAGTCGCAGATGTAGATTTTGAACATTTTGAACGATGAAGTGTGCTAAAGAAGGAAAATACTGATGGTCCGGTATGTCACTGTCGGCTTGGATGACCGCTCAACGGCCTAAAGAACGACCGACGTTGCTTCATGATATTGCTCCGAGACATGCATAGGGGCTGAGAGGTGCTGGGCCGGACGAACCATCTAATGCCTCAGCTCACTGACTGGCCCAGGGGAGGAGCCCGTTGACGGTTCGCGTCGGTGATGGATCCGGTGCTACTACTCTGAACACGGTCGGTCCTTTTCTTGTGAAGTTCTACGAAGCCATAATAGGCTGAGGGAATAGGCCATGGTAAGCGGAGGACAGAAAAGTCTGGACCGCAAGGTGAATAAGTGCGTACTTTTGTATAACATGAGCACCTTTCAGACTAACTAATAGGAGGTATTGTGTATGTGTATAGTATTATTATGTGTGCTCAGAATTCCCGCATTACCTCTTTTTCTGTCCCTCTCTTGGGTGGGTGTAAGTGAGTCTGTGCGCATCAATGCACATGGTGGGATGGACCGGATATGCCGAGTGATGGGGAGTCGTGCTATTCAGCTCATCACTTATATTGTCATTTTCTGAAACCGGATCATGTAAATGACAAGGCACCGTCTGGCTGCCTGGATAAGTGTGCAGCAGGCTGAGTTTTTGGGATCATGATGGGCGATGCTGCCTTGTGCGAATGCGTCCGTCCAGCCAAGCCCAAGCTTGATGACCGAGCACCGAGACATTGGGACACATGAGGTCCAGGCCTCGCGAATGGGAGATGAGAAGCTAGAAGAGACTTGGGAAGAGGATTATACATTGTAACATTGCTTTTACTTGTTGCATCGCATGGCAGTGCATCGAGATATTTCCATGCCCAAGGCGCGGGATTATCGGCAAGAGTGCCAGTAATCGTTCTTGATGATACGTAAAACCCAATTTTTTGATATTCGCTACACCACGGGATTTGCTATTTCGCTATTCCTTTCCGAACGTGATAGTGGAGATGCACATGACCGTTGGCTTTCCTTGGAATGTGGTTGGAGAAGAAGGTCAAGGAGAAGAGAAAAAAGCCGCTACAGTACTGCGCATCTTACCCCAACATTGCCAAGTCCCTGCATGCACCTCGAATGCCTGGTACCCAAGACAGTCATGATCAGCCAACCATGTGTTTCCATCACCTCAAAGACACTCATCCTGTGACCCGAGAAGAGAGCCACAGCCCGTCATCAGGCTTTGGAGAGGGAAAAAAAAAAAAAAACTCGTGCAAGCACAAAAGAGTTTGGGCCAGGTAGGGTTGCAGTGCGAGTGAGATGATGAGGACAGACGAAGCCTATTCTGGCAGGAATCACTTGATGAGGCTTGTGCCAGGGTCTCTCTTTGATGTCTCTTAGTTGAGGGGAAATTGCATGTGCAGTTGGACAACAAAGAAGAACGATGGGGATGAGATTTTGAGTTTCTTAGACTGCCCTTGTTCTGTTTGGCTACTACATGTGCCTAGTATTAGGTGCCTTGCTACGATGGATTGTGCTTTATACTTTCGGCCGTTTTCCCCTTTGGTGGTGCACCGGCCTATCTTCACGTTTCTTGTTTCTTTGTTGGCGGTTTAGCCTGTTCTTTGGCGGCATGGCAAGACTAGGTACTAGTGGCGGCTGGCATATTGCCGTCTGATAGGTACGCCGCGGGTGTGGTTAATCACGGGCTTGGATGTATGTGCAGTATTCTGGGCCTTGTTTTGCGTGCTTGTTAGAGTTTTCGACTTTTGCCAACGAGGCTTAGCCGATCTGCTGCGTGCCTGACTCTTGTTTTTGTTGAGTCAAATAGATAAGCCATGGATGAAATGAAATACTGTAGAGTAACCTTTGCGCCTCGGAAAAAGAGGTTGGCTGTGCGATTTGTATGAGTCGTATTGGCGCTGCCTACCCTAATAGAGGCAGTATATTGCAAGTAGGTATGCGTAATACGCCTCTGACTCTTTGCTCGGCAAGGCGAAAATTACGTGGTTCTGCTGGAATCGCAGCCCGTCCAGCCACACTCGACGACGCGTCAGCCACAGCTCGACATGGGACAGTATACTACTGTAAGGTATTCCACCCGCAAAGTACTACCTTGGTACACTAACAGTACGAGGTGACATCGCGTTGGGCTCAATCAGCGGTGCCAAAGTGCGCCATCGTCTGTCTCAGGCCGCACGGGCCAATCACTGGCACGGGAGGGAGGACTTGAGATCTCGCCAAGGCAAGGGAGCACAAAGACCACTTGGCGGGCGATTGTCTACGGGGGTGGGTGTCACAAGCCCTGTCAACGGACCCATACCTGTGTAGTCCACAGCAAAGTACCAGCGCTGGAAGTACTTGTGGCCTCGAACTTTCAATGTTGCATTCACTACCTGTAGGTATACAGCTTATTAGGTAGCTGGGATATGTGCTAGGGCAAGCCATGTACTCTGCTGATTGATTGCCAGGAGCGAAAAGGGCACATCATGTCAGTATCAGGCCAAACTTTCAGTGCATCAGAAAAAGAAAATGTTGCCCAATTGTCTCCAGTTATGTCAAGCGCATGCTTAGTGCATGGGCAGCGGTCGAAAAAGGGAAAAGTTGGGTTTTTTTTCTTCTTCTATTCCCCCTTTGGAGCATCATGCTTGATACAGTGGCGGTGAAAGAAAAAAAAAAATCGTTCGCATCATGTAGGTATGATGCTTTGACAACAAACCATGCGTTATTACTGCTGCTATATCTGGTCTGCGTGGATCCTACCGTGATTCCATACGGGTACGACGAGTATTCGGCGCAATTCCTTTTTTGGGCCTGTTCGTATAATGTGTATCTAATAATATTTCAATTGCTTGCATCTCCTTCGTATTGTGTATACGGGAGCACTTTACCAATATCCCTAGGTATACTATAAATGTCCAAGGAATATGATATGCACATTTGTTAAGATTCAGGAGAATGCTAGCCCTACCATGCAGTAGCAGTATAAGAAGGTGGTGGCCACACACACCACCAGTGGCATGTGTGGAGGTGGCCACGCTCCCATCTCGTCTTCCCTGGACAAGGGAGAGCCAATGGATCGGTTGTCATCACATGCGGCCTCTCGTATAGTCTAACAACGCCCATGTGAATGCGATATGACTGGCAGCGCCCTTCAGCCTTTACCTCACACACTACAGAGCTGATTAGCTATGGTGCTTAGCTGGGTGATGGCTGTAACAAGCTGTAACGATTCATGGCGTCCATTCATCATATCCCATGCCCCCTCGAGCAATCCTCGTCTTCAGCGGTCAAGGAACAGTGGCCGCCCACGGGCCCAAGAACGGCCTTCCCTTTTTCTCTCTGCTTTCCCTGGTCAACCCCACGCCACGACTTTGATGTGTTGTCTCTGGATGACCCGCCCGGATATGTACCAGAGATGTATGTAGACCTGCACTATGTAATGGCACATGCCACGGGCATGGGCCGGCCCCAATGCATGCGAACGAAGCGAACAAAGGCGACAATTATTGATACTAATGCCATGCTAAAAAGGACAGAGCATGCTCGTCCGGTATGTATACTATGCCCAACTGGCGGCGATGGGGCAAATTCTGTGCGTTTTTGCAGCACGTTATCCCTTCACCTACTTTTCGAAAGTGGGTGGGGACAAACCCTGCTGCATGTGTTTAGCTGTACGAAGTACAGGCACCATATGTAGTACATATAATTTGGGAATGGATGGACGAAAAAGCCAAAGGAGATTGAAGCAATGCCAAATACGGCTGGGACGATATGAAGGCGAAAACTCTGATAAGCTGTCAAATTAGTGATTGGCTGCGCGGCTGCGATTGATTGCATTGATTCCTTGCTTCATTCACCTGATTGCTATCACATTGATATTTTATAGTGCTTAACGCGGGCGTTCAGGCGTCGAGCCAAAGCGGCCGATAGCGGGTTCAGGCACCGTGGCAGGGATGGGACGGGACGGCCACATGCCGCCGTGATTGGGTACCTACAAGCTGACTGGCCTTGATGGAGGCACCACTTGATAGCACGATAGATAGACCACCCATCGCCGCCTGTGGAGAAGGGAAAAGGGAAAAGGGCTGTACTTGGGGGGCAGGTACTGTAAATGAGATAACATGTATCTACCTATATACCTGGTATATTGTAGAGCACAGCTGCCGGGAGAGCTTGTTAGTTGATTGATTAATTAACCACTACCACAGATGAGCGGCCCTGCATCGATAGATAGTGCGTCCCATCGTGTCTTTCCAGCTGGCTACTACCGCTACAAGTTTATAGCGGAATGCGGAGCAATTGCAAGTAGTTGCCACTAGTCACAGGTAGCGCGTGCTCCTATATTATGCCTATAAATCTGCCTGCACCACATCAACTTTGATAGGATCAAGAATGTGGCGTCGGGCTGAAAAGTAGTAGACATCACCGAAAGTAAAGCCAAAAAAGATTGCTATTTGTTGGGCTGATTCTGTTTCAAAAGGCTGCAGCTTTCCATTTAGCCTAGACACGATGGCGCCTTATTTTTCTCTTTCCTTTTCTTTCTTCCTCATTTGATGAGGAGTCGGAAGGATTTTGTTTGCGCATGGATCATGGATATATGTGCGCTGCTAGTCATCGGTAGACCAGGGAAAGCATCCGGAATTTAATTGCAAAGAGAACGGGCTGAGGCAGAAGCGAAGGGGTTGTTCGGCTGACCTTTGAATACATGTACCCTGGGCTCAGCTGCAAAGTACAAAGCTTCGCTGGAGATGATAGCTGGGGACTTGTTGCACTACTACTAGTGGTAGCAACATGGCAATATTACTCCACGCAAGGGAGCGAGGATACAAATCAGATCAAAGCACAACATGGCATTGCATAGTCCAGCACAGCGCAGCACGGCACGGCACAGCACAGCACAGCACATCGCTCTGGACCAAGTAAAGGCAATCTAGACAACAGAAACACGCAGCAGAGACCGCAGGACAGAGACACTATGGCCAGCTAGCATGCAATTATCAAGCCGCTAGACCCCGGCCCAGCCCCCGTCTCTGCACGCGGATCGGATCTAACAGGGAGCTGACCATCCGGAACAGATTCTCAGTGGTGCCAGGCCAGACACTATTAGTATCCAAAGGGTTGCGGAAGATCGTTGCTGGAGCTGGCATGTTGCGGAGGCCGCTAGACATGTGAGGGAGCCGGATTGTAATTATACGAGAGCACCATGGCCGGATTGAGGTTCCATCGCCTGAAGAAAAAAGTAAAGAAAATTGAATTGAATGCATCACTTCGGGCCGTATTATCTCGCTACCAATATGCAAGACAGAATAAGAGAGGAGGATTAAAAACGCCATGGCAAAAGGAAAAAGGTACCGGTGGCGGGGATGGAAAGCTAGACGCCACGGATGAATTCGACCGGGGTTGAGGGGAAGGGTGCCCCATATGGGCAAAAGTTTGATCCGCGTCTTACTCGTGAGATACTCGCACGAGTAAGTGACTGTTATCCATCAAAGATGGACAAAAGGATATTGGTTTGGGATGGCAGATGAACCTACTGACTTGCGTTCCGGGAGGCAATCCATTCCCTCCCCCTCATCTCCACACGAATATCGAACGCTAGGGGCAAAAGGCGTTCCGGACAATTATACTAAAGCGGGAAACGTGATGTTACCCGTATTTTCCTTGGTGTTTGCAAGTACCTACATGGAAAGACAAAGAATTGATAGGCGCAAGTGATGGGCAGATGGACAGACGCCATGTTTCAAACAACTCACATCGTCATATCACGCTGCGTTTCACGCCCGCAAGGTTGACGTTTAGGGTGTCATAATTTTAAAGATGAAAAAAGTTTGCGGGCCGTTGATGTTCAATGCAGATGTCAAGAATTTTTGCTAGCACGAGTAATTACACTTTGTTCCTTTTCTCTTTTAACTTTTCTGCCCCTGCATTGGAGCGGCTCGCATGGAGGGAGTTCCTGAATAGGCACCTACTTTACTACTACTACTGGTGTACCAACCGGGGACCTATCCAGGCCTTTACAAGTACTAATTGATGTCTTACTTTTATGGGCGGCCAAGGGAGAAGATGATTGAAAAGTGAATGGAAAAAGGAAAGGCGTGAGTTCGCGGCTGCGGCGTGGCTTTCCCGAGCAAGGAAAAGGCTGCTACATTTGAAATGCTTCCTTTTTTTTTTGTTATACTGTACACCCATACCAAGTACTGCTATGCGCACTACCAATGTACGACCTACAATGTCTCACATTCTTGTCATAAGCAAATTTCATAATGCTTCTACTTGCCTAAATGAGCTTTGCAGCTGAAAAAAAAAAAAAGGGCAGCACAGCAAGCCACTCATCTCTTTGACCGGGCATCTATTGGACAAGACGGCAGCCAGCGCATCAAAAAGCCCAGCAAGGTGCCAGCAGCAAATCAGCTGGCCGGGGACAAGGGACCAGGGCACATGGAGAGAGATAAGGAAGGGAGAGGAGAGACGACGGTACATGATGAACGGCTACCGAGTAGTATCTAATACCGGTACTACATACTTGCGTATATTGAACCGGCAGAGACAGACGGCGAACCAAGGGCCTTCCTTGACTCACCTTGAACTGCGGCTCTCCTCTTTCGGCTGCCGCTCACCAAGATTGGCTGGCGATTGGCCACGAGCGATTCTGCCGACGGACGGGAGCCGCCCGCCATTGGCTCCAAGGCGGCGTTTCGAGGGGGTGGGGCAGATTCGGGCTTTGGACGTTTGACAGCGACAGAGAGATGAAGAGCATCGCCGGCAAGGGTTTCGAAGTCGAGCTGAGTTTCAAGATGGCAGCGTCGCGGGCCAATGGCGAGGCGGATGCAGGCAAGCCGCGACGGGGCTAGAGAGGGCAGCGCTGACGGCCAGTGTTCAATGGGCGCTTCCATCTAGGTAGGTATTACCCATCGTATCGCATTGTAGGTATTGTATTGTATTGTCGAGCTGCGGGAGATCAAGTATGGAGCCTTCAATCTTGGGGCTGCGCGTCTGTTAGGCGCCAGGACTGGCCGCTTCGGATGCTTGCCGACAATGCGGTTTGATGTTTGATGTTTGATGCCTGGAGGCCGCAAATAGAGATGGCTGCGATGGCTGGGGTTTTTTTTTCTATTTTTGATGCGATTCCCGCTTTGCCGTGTTTCATGAAGCAAGATAATGTTCCGATACGCGTGGCCGTGATAATAATAAAAACTCGTGGCATCGACGCTTTTTTTGGGAGCTTCTATTTCGATGCCATCCTCATCTTCCATTCTGTTAATTTTTCCTTCCTTTTTCCCTTTTCTTTTTCTTTGTCTGTTATCCTTCCCGCCCTTTCTTTTTTTTTTTTTATTTCGACTGCTGGAACGCTGCTGTGCAGTGAATTACGCATCGCCCTAATCCTGCCAATCATTGAATAAGCATACCACTGAGTGGTGTGAACAAGAACAAAAAAGAGGAAGAAAAACTCTCTCCCTTCAGATCGACCGCCGGACGGATCCTGTTCTGATTTGCCTTTTGCCTTGATCGATTTACTCAATTTCGCATACTTGTGTTTCCCTTGTTCACAAGTTAACTATTTGCTATTGGATTCCAATTGGATCATCGAAAAGCTCACGCCAACCGCTATCTTTTAAAAAACAAAGCGATTGCATCATCATATATATCTGCCTACCGAAACCGGTTTTTTGTTTTTTTGAGTTGTCTGGCATCGCATCATCACAATTAAATACCCTGCTCGACTCTACCTCACTTGGGCCAAGCTTTTGACGTGCTCACCGCATTTGCGCTTTCTTGCCGAGCGAAGCCGATCTTCATCGGAGACTCGACGGCATTTTTTTTTTCACGCCCAACTGGCCATATTACGGCTTTAGGAAGGAAAAAGAAAGTCATTCTACCCTTGACGCCACGTCTGAATCAGTGGACCAAGCACATCATCAGAAAGGCCATCCGAGTTAGACACTTCGAACACGCCATTGAGAAAAATTCAACCGCCTCGTTCAGGGCCCCCCCAGCTTTTCCAACTGCCCAGTGCTAGAATCGAAATTCCCCTTCAAACCCCTTCCGCTGGATCGGACGGCGCCACGTTGGCATCGCGGTTTGTTAGCACCACCCAGTACACACGGACTTGCCTCCACGAATCCGGAGAGAGCCGGACTGCTCGGGACTCGGATAGTCACTTTTTGCTTCTTTGGTCTTCTTTGTCTTTGCATCGCTTTTAAACAAGGCGACGACCATTGGATTGCTCTTTTAATTGCTGCGCTGCACCAACGGTGATCCTAGCGTCATTACGGTTGCTAATTTGCTTTTATTCGTCTTTGTCTTGGGCATCCCTCAGACACGGGACTCTGAGGATTTCATTTAATATTACTACTATATCAATCACAACTAGAGATAGCGGCAAAGACAAGACAAAGACAAAGGCCTCCATCAATTAATTAAGAGAGAGGAAAAAAAAAAAAAAGCCCGTCATCTGCAACCCACACGCCTTTATTTCCTCGTATCGACTCGGAATCGGCTTCGATACAAAAAGCAAGCAAGCAATCAAGTCGAAATATCAAGCAACCCAACACAGCCATCATTCGCCACCGTTCACGGACGCGGCACCGAACCACCCGCAGGTCTCTTGTCCTGCAATTGTCAATCTCTCCATTTTCGCAGCGCCAACTCTAAACGAGCGCCCTGCTGGAAATCCCTGCCGGCCTGGCCGTCAACCTGCCTTGCTCAGCAGCACCTGTTCTGTCTGTGCCTTGTGCGAGAATACCTGGAGAGCGTCGGTACCTTGGCCGCTACCTCGGGCACTCGTACCGCCACCGTCACCCTGCGTACGACATCACACACTCCCAGCCACCCTCAGGTACATCGCCCAAGTACCTCGCCGGCCTTCTCTGACCGCCCCTCCTCTGCCCGCCACGTCGCCTGCAGTCACTGCCAGCTCACGCTACTCGTGCCACGGTACATGCCCGCTGGGTACTCCCCCCTCCACTGATCCATCGCCAACCCCTGCAGCCCGCAGACCCCCCCGCTAAAGCCCGCTAAGCCAACCCTCTGTGGCGCATCGCTGCCCACTAGCTCTGCACTAGCGGCTGTACCGCCAGCTGTACTTGCTGCCGCACCGACAGCCTCGTGGTGCACCCCAAACGCCAGGACAGGTCACTTGGGCGCACCTAAATAAGGGCCACATGCGCAGGTCCTCTTCGTGTCCATCATCGCTTTTAATACGTTTGGCATCCCTCTTCCTCTTCTCATCCGCCTCCTTCGTGTTCCTCTTGCTCTTCTCTTCTCTTCCTCCTCAGATCAGATCCTCCCTTTCTAGCGTTGTTGCTTCTTGATCTTGATTCTGATCCCTCCTCCCTCACTCGACCTATCTCTGAGCACTCTCGCTTCCCTCCACCCCTTGTGTGAGCCGGGATCTTCTGCTCTCTTTATATATATCATCGCTCTCTCTGCTCGCTTCGTTGCTTTTTTTGCTTTCCATCATCAGCAGCCTTGTGTGTGTCTTTTTTTGCAGATCTGGATTGCTCTCTGATAGTTCAATTCGTCTATTTGGAGCATTGACCACTTCTCACTTACATACCTACTCATCTCACATTCACCACATCCAAAGCAATCATGGCGTCAAGATATCTCTCCATGGACGAGCTCAACAAGACTGCCCTTGAGCAGTTCGTCTACCAGCCCGTCAGCCGCGAAATGATCTCATACCTGGCCAACGCTGCCCACAGCGTCATTGCCTGCGACTCGACCCTCATGCCACCACCCCGGGAATCCTCATCATCAAAGACGCGAGACGGGCCTCCCACTCCACCACGAAGCCCCGAACCCCGGGCCGTCTCCAGCACCGACGATGCGCTGCCCACACTGGAGGAGTTCATCACCCAGCTGGTTGTCTCCTCCAATGTCCAGGTCCCAACTCTCATGTCGACCCTGGTCTACCTCAACCGCCTCAAGTCCAAGCTGCAGCCCATGGCCCGCGGCCTGCGATGTACCACCCACCGCATCTTCTTGGCAGCCCTGATCCTCGCTGCCAAGTATCTCAACGACAGCTCACCTAAGAACAAGCACTGGGCTAACTACACTCACATCAACACCGCCGACTACACATTTGGCTTCACCCGCACCGAGGTCAACCTGATGGAGAAGCAGCTGCTGTTCCTGCTCGAGTGGGAGCTGAGAATTACCGAGCACGACTTGTACGCTGAGCTGGATTGCTTCCTGGAGCCCGCCCGCATCAAGATTGCCGAGCGCTATGCCCGCAAGCTTCGCCACCGCGAGGAGAAGAAGCGACAGCAGGACATGTTCCACGCCGCGGCCCACGCTGCTGCCAGGTATCCCAGCCCAGTCTCTTCCCGGGGCCCATCACGATCCCGACACGCCAGCCCCGATCACTACCGCACCATCAGCAACGGCTCCATCACCCCTCCCGGCCTTGTCTACAGCTCTGCCAGCTCCTATGCCTCGTCCATCTCCAGCCGACAGCACTCCCGGTCCACCACCCCTCTGGAGTCGGATCCCTCCCCCTACCTGTATGGCACCAGCCAGAGCAGCCTGTACGACTCCCCCGTGGAGATCATCATGGACAAGGAAGAGGCCAAGGCGCAGGTACCGAGCGTGCGCGCTCTGCCTTACGACATGACCATCTCTGCGGAGCAATACGAGCAGCTCAGCGAAGCCACCACCAAGAAGCGGCACCGACGCGGCGTGTGGGGCCGTATTCTCGGCGGTGCCAGCGCCAGCGCCATCAGCGTCCGATAGATTTCTTTTTTTATCCAACATCTACTTGTCTGTTTTACTTTTTTCAGAAAAAGCATGGCGTCGCGGATTGTCTTTTTTATTTTCCCCTCCATTTCATTCACATCAACTGCAATTACTACTATACTTTTGGGTCTCGGACTTGTCTCCTCTCGAAAGAGCTGCATGGCCGGCGCATCGACAGGGATGACATTTCTTGGAGCATTGCAATGGGTACTCCGTTTCTGCGCCCTTGGATAACAACAAACACCTAATCATCACTATATTTTTTCACCAATATGTTATACAGAGAGGATATCATGTGCATACGTCAAAAACAAATTCTTTCTTCACTTTAGTTTGCCAAGGGGGGAAACGGGGCTCCTATGTTTTTTGTCATATTTTCTATTTGGGGTTGGTTCAAACCAACGAGGCGAAGTCGCGATGGTGGGCAGGAAATCGGGAGTGTGGGCATTTTTTGAGGGGGCCTGCTTACAATGGGTTGGGATAACCCTGGTTGTTTTTTCCAAGGGAATCGATCGGAACTGTCATGGAATCTTTTGGAGTTTTTTCGGGAAAGGGAATTAACAGATCATGTATCCTACTGCGCCCAAGAACCCTTTCGAGGGTGGCCAGTGGACTGATTTTTTTATACACTACTATTTTTTGCTTAATTTTTTTTTCTTTTTTTGAAAGAGATATCTACAGACTACGTTTAGATAATCAATTCTCTAGACTTGGATTTCCATCAATATCAGAAAGCCCCAAAGCCGCTTACTTGATCATCACTGTGTGTCAGCACTTGTTGTCCATGGCGCCGCCGTTAGCTCCAGCGCTCGCGTGACTACGAGGTGAAGTGAAGGCTCTGTATTTCGTGTACTTCACCAACAATCAAAGTGTCAAAGTACCAACTGCTGCTAACGCGATGCAAATGCTTGATTGGGCGAAAAGCTGCTTACAAGCAAACATACGATATCTTTCCCTTACCAAGCATGCGAAAAATAAAATAATGGTCGGAGCTTTTCCAAGAGGTACAGCCCCGTGGAGAGCGGACATGGCTTTTGCGCCACGTCCGGGTCTACGTATGCGATTGCTAACAAGGTGACGATGATTAAATCAAATGATGGGATATAGTTTGAGAAGATAGCATGATGACGCAAGTTTGATGATTCGGGATGGCGGAGGGTTTTTTACACGTACGTACGTATGCGAGCGTGGCTTTGATTCGGGATCTGAAAACTGTAAAGTAGCATTTGTTTGATACGTATCGTGTTCGTATACTACTAACTACTATAGTAGACTGCGTAACTGCGTGGAAGCAGATGCGCAATTGCCGCGGAGGCAAACCCCGAGAGCGGGAGAGCAATCTTCCGGTACGTGCTTTTGAGGCAGTTCAGTTCGGTGCAGGCAAAGTCGGGTAAACCAGCGAGTATTCGGTTCCGAGGCTGGGCTTATTCAGCATTTACAGCGCCAGAAAGCGTTGGATTTAGCACCAGGACTGCGGTCTAAGGAACTGGCTAACATGTAGAATGGGGCGTATTCTTTTTTTAAACAGAGGGCGAAGCAAATAGTAAAGTGAAGCGAAGAAGAAGAAGGATGCGAATTGGGAGCGTGATCAAATTCCCTTTCTAATTATTCGTGAAGGAATGAGACTATTTTCTTTTAATTGTGCTTTTTCTTGTTGAATAGCTTATAGAAGGAATGGGTGTTTGTTGGTTTGCGTGCGCTATTCCTTCTAAATACATGTAGACAGTGCAGTGTGCATGTAATGGGTGGAAAGATTTGCTGTTGTGTCATGCTTTATCTGATGACACTTGTGATGACGGCCGTTGTTTGCTTGTGCGTTGTACACAATAGCCTTGTATGCTATTAATATAGAGGGCCTTGGTTTGGAGTTTGCTTGATACATGTGATTTGTGCACACAAGTGGAATCTATTCCATCTTGCATCAATACATGGTGATGTGGTTGAAAGCTGTGCATAAGAGGCAAACAGAAGAAACCAAACAAAGCACCCATCAGTGCTCTATGCTTCTTTACATGTTAGCGAGAAAGAAGCTAAATTAAACATTTGATTGTTGGGCCCCCTTCCAGCCCCCCTTAAGCCTGTGTTGCGTGTAATGCATCATGACAATCATTATCCTGCATTTTACTACGTAGCACTAAATACATGTACCATAGCAGACCAGTATTCGTTGAAAAAACGCACACAAGAACGATGCCCATTCGCCAACAACCCTTGCTTGCCATCTCAGCTGAGCTCAGCTCCCCCCCGTACGCTTGACCAGGTTGCTCGTACCATCCATCCCAACTAACCAGCAGCAGAAGAAAATCCCCGATCCACTGCTGCGCCGCCCCCAGGGTCCATTCCTGGACGAGGCCCAACTACAGTCAAAATGGCCACTACTATTGCGTTGGGCAAGTCGAAAATAATATTCCACCCCCAAGAATGAGCCCGCCGCATCTTACTATTCAGATTCGCCGACTATTCTATTCTATTACCTTATTTTATTCCTCTAAATATATATTGTTAAGGGGAGTGTATTTAGCATTCCTATGAGAGTACATCCGACTAAAGTATCTTTTTTCTGCGCTGGCCTCTTGTAAGGCGCAGCGCGCGGCTGATACACCACCCAGCTCTGGGCAGATCGTGCTGTCATCGCTATAACACACTGCTGGCAGGAAAGGCCGCACATGATGGGTGATTATGTGATGGAATGAATCAACTACAAGATGGCCGATTGAAGCCGATTCAGATGTCATGTATCATTTATACCAACTATATGCTTTCATTTAAAACAACAAAAACAAAGTAGAGCAACCGTAGATTAGCAACAATACGTGTATATATCTATATAGATCCGCCATGTATAACTTGCTCGTCGCTTCTTCATATGTTATATTCAACATTAAACAAAGACCAAAATGTTGGAGGACAATCACCAGCTTCATCCCATCACAACGCCTTTACCATGTGTCCAATTAAAGACCTCGACAGCTCCCCATGAGCCTCCACAAGTGCCTGAAACTCCTCGCTCACCCACAGCTTGTCAATCTTACAGACTGCATACAGAGTAATCATCTCCCTCAAAGCTTCCGGAACCAAATTATCGTAGCAGTAACGCACCAGCACTACGACGTCGTTAATCCTTTCTTCATACAGCGTAAACGCCACCAGGGCCCCGTGCAATTCGTTCAGCGAAAGCTCCATCAATCCGGCAATGACGTAGCATTCCGCAAAAACGTATAGTCGTGCGTGCGAGAGGAACGTGCCTGTGTAATCTTCATGCGCCTGGTTGCTTCTGGCCGGCGCTCCTTTAGAAAGACTGGCGGAAGAAGACGCGCCGGAAGCTCCCTGACGCTTGAATGCATTCCACTGCACCTCGCGGCTTGTCAGCTCTCTTGATGGAGTCTCGTCTTCGACTTCGCTCGCGGGTTGTTCTTCTTTTTTCCGGGCCATTTTCTTCTCCAGGAGATGGACCAGCCGGTCATAATCTTCTTGTGCGAATATAGGTCGCCTGTCTCTCATCCGCTGTAGGTCGGCGATTTCCTCTTCTTCTTCGGCGATTTCAGCGCGCCGTTCGGCCTCGCGGGCCGCTCTCCTGGCGGCTTTGGCCTGGAGTTCAATCAGCCTCCTCTCATCCTTGCTTGATAGGCCGCGTAACGTATTGTCCCTCTTGACAACGAGCTGCACGATTTCCTTTTCTTCTCTGGCGACTGTGGCGGCTTCTATCGCTTCTTGAGCAGTCCGTTCTTCGGCTTCCTGAGCGGCTTGGGGTTCCGACTTGAGTCCAGCTATCGAGAGATCAACGGTATATTTTCCCGTGTAGGCATACTGCCAGAATCTGACAAAAGTATCTTCATCCACAGAGCCCCATGTGACGCATTTTTCAGAAGCTTCAGCGAAACTCCCATTTACCAACGTATCAAGTACGGGGGACTGGTGTGATAAGAGAGCAGAATGTATAGTGAATTCTCGCCGGTTGGGGCCAACGAGAAATCGGAACGGGACTGACGAGGCAATACTACAAGTCACGCTTAACATTTCATATTCAGTTTAAGCATTATTCAAACTCACGCTTCAGCTGGTATGTGATTCATGGCGTGTGTTTAGAGAGGCCTTCACAGATGAGATTCACGATGTAATACCTGATCAGAATTTACCCCGCAGCTCGAAGGGTGGTATTCGCATCAAGTAGGATTTGTTAACGGCACAATTAATATCCGAGAACGCGTATAAGGTATACGGTTTGAGAGTTCATGAAGTATACAAGGTAGGTGTAAATGAAATGAAGCTCAATGTAGTTTTGCTTTACAGCGTGCTAGGCATAACGGCTCGGGAGCTAAAGCGAGTGGAACTAGAACGATGCCTGACGATGTGATGGAACTCGCACTGTATTGGCCGCATCCCTTGACGCTGGCTTATACAGAGAGTACCGTACATTGCACAGAGTAAAAAGAGGGCAATCCTTTTGGATTTGGACCCCAAACATAATAATTGCATATTAACCTTAAAAGGCCTTTGCAGCCCGGGATCTCAACTACAGCCTTGCGTCAAACAAATAATAGTCCCCAGGCTGGCCTAGGAATTCCGAGCCTCGTTATGGGCCGCAAGGCAGCGCTCTTAGTCCTTACCACTGCAATTTAACTATACGATGGCTGTTTAAGATTAATTCCATCATTCTTTTTGTTATTTTTGTAAGTCATAGGGATCCTGAATAGCCCTAGTGGAGCTTCATAGGCACTGGGAATAGAGGGACGGTAAAAACGAGACATTATGATAATAGAAATATCCTAAGCTAGAACATGTGAATACAAATATTGATATTAATATAACATTAATTCGTATTGAAAAACAATCTGTAGCGTGAACGTGCTGTACGCCCCGAGTAAAACCCCTTGCTATGCAAGACAGTACCCATGATAACTCCTTTGTCCTACCACCAGTGATATTTCCTTCGCATTACCTATTCGTATACATCGCAGAATTACATAACCTGCTTATTACGAAATCCAAGCCAAGGAATCTTTGTCCTCATGCTCAAACTGCTCAGCACCACGCTGATACTCGACAAGGCCATGGCCAGCGACGCCCACACAGGATCCAGCTTGATGTGCGAGCCACTCGACGTCGTAACGGCGTACAGGCATCCCGCAGCAATAGGAATGGCACACACGTTGTACACCGCTGCCCATCCAAAGTTGAGCTTGATGCGGCGGAACACGACGCGGCTGAGATCCAGAAGCGTCAGCACCGAGTGGAGGTTTGACGTGGCTAGCACAAAGTCAGCGCTCGAAATAGCCACATCGCTGCCAGACCCAATGGCAATGCCCACGTCCGCCGTTGTGAGGGCCGGCGAGTCGTTGATGCCATCTCCCACCATGGCGACCATGGCACGGCGGCCGCTATTGGTCATCGAGGCTTGGAGGAAGCTAATCTTGGCCGCCTTTTCGGACGGCAAAACCTCAGCAAACACGTTGGTTGGAGGAATACCCACTCTCTGAGCCACAGCCTGCGCAGTGGTCACATTGTCACCTGAGAGCATCCAAACCTCTACGCCACTCTTTTGCAATGCCTCGAGGACGGGTAGCGTCTCTTCACGGATGGGGTCGGAGATTGAGAATGCAGCCGAGACTGCCCATTTATCACCGTCGCGTAGCTTCGTCGCGACAAGGGCAACCGACTTGGCCTCTGCCTTCCACGTATTCAGCAGGCTCTGAACATGAGCAGACAGAGAGGCAGACAGGTCTCTCATTAGACCCTCATTACCCACCGCAATGTCAAAGGATTGGTTCTTGCAGCTTGCCTTGATGCCTTTGCCCGGTAACTCTTCGATTTGCTCAAGCTCAACCTGCTCTTTACCGGTGTTGCAAAAGGCAACGATGGCCTTTGCTATGGGATGGCTGCTGTTTTCTTCTGTAGCTTTTACAGCGGAGAGCAGAGTCCGTTCGTCAATCTCATCGCTAGATCCGTCAGGGAATAGAGCAGAATCAGTGATTTGAGGCTCGCCTCCAACGGTGAGGGTTCCCGTCTTGTCAAAGACCACGCAGCCCACTTTGCTAGCTTTTTCAAAGGCCTCGCCGCCACCCTTGACAAGAATGCCATACTTGGCTGCGAGGCCTCCTCCAACGAAAATTGCCGTTGGGGCTGCCAAACCCAATCCGCATGGGCATGCCACAACAAATACGGCAATAGCAAATTGGAAAGCAAAGGAAGCCGAGCCGCCCGGTGAGTTCAGTTCGTCGCTAGAAACTTTGTGGGTAAAAGAGAGAGCCATCCAAACAGCCCATGTGATGATGGCTACGAGGGTAACCACCGGGACAAAATAGGATGTCAAGAGATCGGCCACTTGCTCCATCGGCGCTCTTTTAGCTTGCCCTTCTCTGACTACCTCGACAATCTGGTCAAGCATGGACTTGCCAGAAGTTCCCGTCACCTTGACGACTACTGCTGACCCCTTATTGACGGTACCTGCAAACACTTCATCTCCTTCACCCTTCTTGATAGGGCGTGATTCGCCAGTAAGACTCGATTCGTCAAAAGTTGTTTCGCCATTCAGGATTATACCATCAACCGGTGGCGATGAGCCATGAGGCACTCGGATAACATCACCGTGTTCCAACTGGTCCATATCAATCGTTGTAGTGACTTGTCCTTTCAACTTATCTTGCTCGATGAGAAGAGCAGTGGTTGGTCTAAGCTTTGCCAAAGCTTCAACAGCATTTCCTGCCTTGGACTTGCTGTACGCCTCGATCAACCGGCCAGCGAGGAGGAAAAGGGTTAAGAAAACGACAGAGTCAAAGTAAAACCGATCTTCAGGAATATCAGCATATCCCTCAGCTCCCGCTGCAATCATCTGACCAATGGAAGACCAATATGCGATACTAGTTCCGAGTGACATGAGCATGTTCATACTGCCAAATTTGTAGAATCTTTGTAAGAAAGGTGTCCGGCTGCTGGGCCGCCATAGCGTCCTCAACTCCTTTATGGCTCGGACGTGGAAGACATCAGCCGCAAAAAAGTACACGGGTGTGGCAAGTAGGCAAAGTATAATCTCTACGCGACTGAGGCCAGATACCCACGGCTTCATTAGGAAATGCTTGGTAGAATTGGAGTCGGGCACAAGGCTCATGTAGACTATACCCAGAACGAATGTTGGAATAGCGAGGACCAGTGTCAACATCTCTCTGTAGAATAGCTGTCGGGTATGCTTCGCCCTGATGGCCCTAGATCTCTCTTCGAGTGTCGGTGGGTGGTATATTTTTGCCTGGAGAGATGGATCTGTAGCCTCGATGCTTCTCAAAATGTGCCTGATTGTAAATTGCGGCGAGTTTGGTATATAGCGCAATTTCAAGATGGGATGTTCCATAGATGGAAGAGCCAAAACCTGTACACCATGTGCGCCAAAGCTCTTCAAAGTCTGGTTGATTCTCTGAGGGCATCGTGGACAAAAGATGCCGCTGACTCTAATCTCCATTTGTCGTTCGTCTGATGAAGACTTTTTCTCATTAAGATTAACCACCGAATCTAGAGCAGCATCGTACCCAATGTCTTCAATCGCCTCGACCAGATCCCTTTCTTTATCCGCGCCAACAAAGTCGATTGTGGCGCTGTTTCCAACAAGGTTAACAGCAACGTTTAATACCCAGGAAAGCTTCTGTAATTCGTTCGTTATGGTGGTAACACAAGCGGCACAGGTCATTCCGCCAACAGATACCGTCGCTCGCCATGAAGGGGGCTGGTTTCCGTCGCCTGTGACGACGCCATCGAGCGGTACCGTGTCGATTAATGGCTCTTTTCGCAGGCTATTTGATGAGAATGATGACTTGAGCTTATGGTCAACGCTGCTGCTACCATCCTCCTCCTCATGTGGTCTATGTTCTTTGCAAGCCTCGCAGTTTTCCAAATGAGCGGCCTTGATGATCTCTGGAACTGGCGCCGGCTGCTTCTGGGCCCAAAGACTGGACCAGCTCTCAAAGAGGCCGCCGCTGTTAGCCATATCCCCTCGAGAATTGTCATTCAGTTCCTCGGCGCCGGTGGCAGTGGTATCGACTCCACAAATCTCAAACCCGACATTTGAAAGTGTCATGCCAATAGCTCGCACAAAATCGGGAGAATGGTCAACATGTTCGACTGTCACAATGGACGTCACAAGATTTGGTGATACCCACACAATCTTGTCACCGAATTCCTCCTGCAGAAGAGTCTTGATGAGAGTCACACATGATGGGCAGTGGAGGTTACCCAGCAGATAGGCTGTGGTGACGGTATTGGACGAGGCCATCGTGTATAGCCTGTGGTGCGGTTGCACCAAATCGGCGATTTAATCAATTGTAAGATCGATGTGGGATGCGCTTGTGAGATTACTGCCGTCGTGATGCAAGGCGTTTAATAGATGGAACTCTGACAAAGATCGAGGATGTTTGTTGTTGTACCGTACACAAAAATTGTATTAGTGAAACACCGTCGCTCGGTGATAAGATTGATAAGAGTCGTGGAGAGATGAATCTTGGACGCCGGATTAAACACTCTCACGTATAACAAATATTGGCAATGCAAGATGGAAGCCAGTTGTTTGAAGAATAAGAATACAAACTACCACCTTGCTTGATGATGGCCGTCAATATATAATAACAAAGTGCAACGCTGAGCGGCCCCTGGTCTCCTTTTTGACGCTAAAATCGGCACAAATGTCGCAGGAGTGCAGCGCGTGCAGGGATCCCTTTTGGGAGGTGGTAGTCATTAGCCACAGTACTAAGCAGTAACAAGGTGCATGATGTAGCGGTACTTGGTATCTGGTAACACTTTGGCAGACATGGCGAGTCACTGTTTGTCAGTTTTGCTCATGGAGGCTGCTGGTAAGCACGAAATCGCCGCAAAAGGGCAGTTGTCGGTTCTCTGCGGCGTTGCAGGTATCACACGTGGCGGTGCTGGAGAGGAGCTGATATCGCGTCGCCTTGATAATCTGAGTGCAGCGGTGACGCCATCAACGGCACATTTCCCTCAGCATGCAAATGATTTACAGCTACTCTTAGTACGGAGTGGCGATGGCAGTACCGCGGTATTTGTGCGGACGAGCTAGGTGAAGCTGAGGTGAGAAGGAAAGTGTAATCTTGTCACGTGGTATCGCGAATGACAAAGCATACTTGGGATGCTCGAAGCATTCCATGCTGACTGTGTAGCCTGCTTATCTAAGTCATTTTTAGATTGATGTTCAGTATGAGACAAGATAGATGCCACGAGTGCTATTGCATAGGTATGTTGTGCTATACGTAAAATATATGAATTGAATAGCCGTTGGTAAAGATGATCAGACGCTAACCAACAGTCTATATATAGGCTGTTAATACCATGTAAATACATCCTACAACAACAGGCTGATGTACATGGCAGTCCTCTAAATACTGTATATACTGGCAATTTATACGCAGACCAAGGCCAGTCATTTTCACCACTTCATACTGTGCTCTGGCATTCTCGAATAATCTGAAGAAAAAATTTAGACGCCCAGCGGAATCGCCACAGCCATTGGCTTGTCCGTCTGAATTAGGATATTTTCCGCCTCGCTACTGTATGCATTCGTCTCGGCTGCCCCGTCTCGCTGCGTCACTATATATGCGAGGCTATGAAGATGAAGCAGCTCTCATCGAACCACCAGCCTCCCCATATTCCGGAAGAACTGCCATAGATGCAATCCAGGCAAATACCAATTATATCCATCATCATCACGTCTTCAATGCCATTCGGAAGTCGGTCGCTGCGCACACAGGCTGCCCGACGGTCCGTACCAATCACGGCCCCAAATCGCCCAAAAAGCGGGGCCTTCCGTCTTTTCGGAGAGGGTTCGGCGAGTGGCATCATCGGTGCTAGGCTCAATGCGGTCTAAGTGAATTGCGTGATTCTGTCCCGGTATCAACAATTTCACGGAAGCGCAAGATCCAAGGCCAATGAAGACGAATTCACGGGGTTTAAGCTGGGAAAAAAAGTCGTTTGTTAAAGAAATGGACCCTGACAAATCCGTGGCTGGCTCCCGTCCGGGGTGATCCACGATTTCCATGGGCTTAATTGCTCCTCGTAGAATCTCCTCTTTGTCCTCCTCCTCTCTTCCTTTAAGCCTTCAGCTCTCATTCTTTTTTTTTTTTTTTGCCAGTCTGTAGTATAATCCAGACGTAGGGGCTGCTTGTATTCATCGTAACCTCTGAGGCTTGCATTCGAATCTTGAAAATGCCGTCCAAGGTTGAGGAATCCGCCACGCTGCCCTTCGGCAAGCAGGTGCCTCTATCGGCCATCTCTGGCCCAACATATGTCACAGCCCAGCTTCTCGTCCAGCAGATTGCCTACAAGCTCTCTGACAAGATCTTCTCTTACTCTCCCGACACCTTTGATCTGGATGTCGCCGCTAAGCAGTGGGCTGCCGATGAGAGCAAGAACATCCACGGATATGCTCCCTCAGTTCTGCCTCTCCAGACAAGAACCGGTGCCGGTGCCCTCGCCCTGGGTTACATCTTCTCCCCGGATTTCGATGTCAACAAGCGTCACATCCCCCAGACGCTGCTTGCTCCCTCAGGCTCTCTCCAGAGCCTCCGTGGAACCCTTGACCAGCTCTCTCTCCTTTACAACCTTTCAAGCCCTTTTGTGGCTCACGTCGCTGCCGCAGACTACAGCGCCGAGGACGGCCTCGTCTCCAACTATGATGTTGCTCTGAGACTGGCCGAAGATCTGGGCCTGGGCCTGGTTGCCAGCTCCTCTTCGTATGAGACTCAACACATGTCACTGTTTGCGACGCTCCTGGCTACCGTCGTCCCCACCCTCCACATCTATGATGGTATTCGTCTTCCCAGAGAAACACTGAGAATCGTCGATGCCTTGAGCGAGACTGGCGTCGCCGACCTGTACAACAAGCTTGTTGCCGAGGCTGGCAAGTTGAACCAGCACCTCGACACTGCTGGCAAGGTCCTGGAACTCCTGAGACGCTTCAACGACGAGCTCGGCACTGTTTACCAGCCCTTTGAGTACTTCGGCCATGAGACTCCCGATGTCGTCCTGGTTGCTCTGGGAAGCGTTGAGGCTCAAGTCGCCAAGGAGACTCTCAACAAGATTGCTGCCGACGGAGCCAAGGTCGGTGTTATCAACGTCCGCGTCTACCGACCCTTCATCGAGGAGGCTTTCCTCAAGGCCATCCCCGCCTCTGCTCGCACCATCGCCGTGCTGGGTCAGGTCAACAGTGAAATCGCCTTGGCAGACGAAGCCACCCAGTCTGCACTGTACGGCGATGTCCTCACCGCAGTCACATTTGCTGGCAAGTTTGAGCAGCAACCCGAGGTCTTGGACATCAAGTACACTCCTGCTCAGTTCCTGACTCCTCAGGGCCTTGTTAGCACTCTGCACAAGATCTTTGGCAATGACGATGAGGCCAAGCCTCTGCCCTCTCTCATCAAGTCCCAGCAGTTCACCTTCTGGGATGTCGATACCTCTGTGTCCGCCAAGTCTCCCGCTGCCATCGGCACCCTCCTTTCTCAGGAGTCCACTAACAACGTTCATCTGTTTGAGACTTATGACAACTTCACCCAGGGAGGCCTTGTCCGAACGGATCTGCGCGCATCCAAGGTCGCTCTGGAAGCACCTTATGCTATCAACGAAGCTGATGTCGTGGTTGTCGGCGACGAGGTCGTCTTGAAGGACGTTGATGTCCTGAAGAGCGTCGTTCCCGGCGGCAAGCTTCTCATTAAGCTGCCAAACTTCAAGGCTGATGAAGTTGAAAAGCGACTTTCACCAGCCTTCCGCAAGACAGTTCAAGAAAAGGAAATTAGCGTCTTCGTTCTCGATACCGCCGCCTCTCCCGCCTTCGAGAAAGATGCTTCAGTGGCTAAGCTCCTTCTTGAGCTCTCCTTCTTGAAGATTGCTCTGCCAGAGAGCTCTTCCGAGGACTTTGCAAAGGTGGTTGATGGCCAGGCTCTCTTGCAAGAATCCCTCAGCGCTCTTGACCAAGTCCTGACCCAGCTGGAGATCCCAGCAACTTGGGCAGAGGTCGAGGCCGACTACGTCTACCCCACTCTGTCGACTGGCCTCCAGCCAACTGGCTTTGTTCCGTTCCAGAAGGAGGAGGCCGAGATTGACCTGAAGCTCCAAAACTGGCAGATTGCTGCCCAGGGCTTGGTCTTCAAGGAAGCCTATGGCACCCAAACCACCCTGCGTCCTGACCTTTCCGTCAAGACCGCCACCGTCCGCGTCAAGGAGAACCGCCGTCTTACTCCCCAAGACTACGACCGTAACATCTTCCACATTGAGTTCGACCTTGGCAACTCTGGTCTCACTTACAAGATTGGTGAGGCTCTGGGCATCCACCACGAGAACGATGAGGAGCAAATCAATGCCTTTATCCAGTTCTACGGCCTCAACCCCGCAGAGCTTGTCCAAGTGCCTTCTCGCGAGGACGTCAACGTCTTCGAAGTCCGCACCGTGTACCAGGCGCTCATGCAGAACGTCGATATCCTCGGCAAGCCTGCCAAGCGCTTCTACGAGGCACTGTCTGAGTTTGCTACCGATGAGACCGAGCAGAAGAAGCTCGCTGCTCTCGGTGGAAATGACGGCGCTGCCGAGTTCAAGCGTCGCACTGAGATCGACACTGTGACTTATGTCGACATTCTCGAGGAGTTCAGCTCCGCTCGCCCCAGCTTCCACGATCTGGTCAAGATCGTCAGCCCGCTCAAGCGCCGTGAGTACTCCATTGCTTCTGCCCAGGCCGTCACTCCTGACAGCGTCGCCCTGATGATTGTCGTCGTCGACTGGGTCGACACCAAGGGCCGTACTCGTATCGGCCAGGCCACGAACTACCTCCGCAGCCTGCAGCCCGGTGCCTCTGTCACCGTATCTGTGAAGCCCTCCGTCATGAAGCTGCCCACCAGGGACGATGCGCCACTCATCATGGCTGGTCTTGGAACTGGCCTGGCTCCCTTCCGCGCCTTTGTTCAGTACCGCGCCATGCAGAAGGCTCAAGGCAAGGAGATTGGCTCCATCCTCCTCTACCTTGGTTCTCGCCACCAGCGCGAGGAGTACCTCTATGGTGAGGAATGGGAGGCCTATCTCGCCGCCGGTGTTGTCACTCTTGTCGGAAGCGCTTTCTCGCGAGACCAGCCGAAGAAGATCTACATCCAGGACAGAATGCGCCAGACTCAGGACAGCATCGTGCAAGCGTATATCAAGGATGGCGGCAGCTTCTACCTCTGTGGTCCCACATGGCCTGTGCCTGATGTGACGGCGGTGCTGAAGGAAGCTATCGCGGCCGAGGCCAAGGCTTCTGGCAAGAAAGTTGATCCGGCCAAGGAGATTGAGAGGCTAAAGGAAGAGGGCCGATATGTGCTCGAGGTTTACTAAGCGGCTGACGTAGAGGGGACGGGCCTATTTTCTTACGAGAGCGCGTGCAAATAGAAGAGCCATGGCTCGAAATCAAAAGCGATGTAGATAGAGATACAATGAAATTTGTTCAAATTTACACTGTTGCAGATGAGCTTCTTGTGAAATTGACCCTTGTAGAATGAATATTACACTATTCTATTCCAGACTCTGGCATTCCTCCATCTATGAATATCTAAAAAAGAGCAATCATTCAACGCAGCATGCCAATTTGCTCTTGCAGAAGGATATACAAAACATGCCATTTCCCATTCCCATACATTTCCGTTGCATCATGAAAAAACCATAACATTAAAAAGAAAAAAAGAAAAGGCTCCCAAACCAGGTATCTCGCTTACAGAAGAGTCTCACCAAGTGCGCAGCGCACAAGAGAGCAGCCGGCTCTGACTGTCTCCTGCGCGCCGGCTTCAGTAGCAGCGAGGCTGGGGTTCACCTCCACCAAGTCAATGGCAATCAGGTTGCCAGTTGCGTGGACGGACTCGCAGATGTAGTCGCCCTCACGCAGGGTAAGGCCACCTCGGACGGGAGTGCCAGTGCTGGGAGCCCACATGGGGTCGAGAGCATCCACGTCGAAGGACAGGTGGATGGGGGTGTCGTTGCCGATGTGAGCAAGGGCCATCTCCATGACGCGACCAATTCCGTGTCTGCGGGGGTCAGCTTTTGTTCTCTGGGGCTGATTAGGGAACGGTTCGTAGTCATGGACTTACCGGTCAATGTCAAACATGCTAAAGGCCTTGATGCCATGCTCTTTCAGAATGCGCTTCTCGCCAGCATCGACGTCGCGCAGACCAATGTAGACAAGCTTCTTGACGCTCAGGCGCATATCATCCTGGAGCCAGCCAAAGTACTCCTCCTTCTCCTCCTTGGCAATGCCGGTGAGGAAAGCAACGGGCATGCCGTGGATGTTGCCGCTGTCGCTGGTCTCGGGGGTGTTGATATCGGCGTGCGCATCAACCCAGATGACAGCGATTTCGCGGTTCAGACGCTCGCGCGTGGCCTTGGCGGTACCAGCAATGGTGCCAATGGCAATGCTGTGGTCACCGCCGAGGGTCAGCGTGAGGCGGCCCTTGGAAGAGTGCTCATATGTCTCAGACGCAATCTTTCGGTTGACGGCCGAAACGAGCTTGGGGTTCTTCATGCCACGGTAGTCAGGGTCGGAGGCGGGGGAGAGGTCATTGTAGAACTTGACCGTCTCATCGCCGTGCAGCTTGTAGCCAAGCTCCTCTCGGATCTGGGTCAAGAGGCCAGACTCGATGAGGGCGGTAGGGCCTGCATCTACGCCGGCTTTGGGCTGTTACACGGCATGTCAGCATTCGGACTGGAAGTCGTTTGCAAAAAAAGGTCATAGAACCGTACCTGGCCACCAGAGAAGCCAACGGTGACAATACCGAGATCCTCCGGGTGTGTGAGAAACTGGCTCTTGACGGTGCTGGTGTTCATGTTGGGCGATTGGGTTGTGGTCGAAGTCAAAATAGATCCGTAAGGTCTCAAATTCCGATTATCAAGAGCAACGAAGAGGTAGATTGCTGGCTTGAAGCTTGTGGAGAGTGATGCTGAGAGAGAGGAAAAAAACAGAAGCTTCGATTCAGGCGGGCAGCAGCACCAGTAAATATACTCCTCCGGTCACATGTGTCCCCAAATCGGCGGTCCGTTTTCATTGCCCAGATGGGGGGGGCCATGCTTGCGCCTTGCTTGCTGCTGCCACTGTCTGGGAGCCGAGACTGAGCACTTCGCGTGCGGGCTCGGCCCCTACAATTGGTAGGTCAACCAGAGGCGCTCGAATCCATGTGTGCGTGTGTGTGCGCGTCTGCTCTGGCTGGCGGATCGGGCTAGTAACTTAGAGGTAAAGGGGAGTTGAGCAGAGGAACGAACTAGTAACTTAGAGGAAAACAGAGACTCTATATAAGTAAGTCGCTTTACTCAGGGCAGGGCAAGGGGAATTAATGCTAAAAGGCTTCAGTCGGCAAAGCCGCCGCGTCCGGAGACCCCACCGCGGGGCATGTCAAACGGGGGCGGCCGCCGGGATTCTCGAGCATGAGATGAGCCCGATAAGAGGAAGAAGCAGCGCTTCTTGCGGGCGAGAGCTATTGATGAAACGCTGGTTTGATGCCAATTCTGGTGTATTGGAATTGGTTCAAAATCACAGGTACCTACCACGTAGCCACCCTACACGGACACATACTGTGCATCCCTTGAGACGAGGGCCCTTATCTCTCCCTGCTTACGCCCCCGGAAGTCGATAACTAACTAGGTACGTGTTCCTACTCTGTTTACTTCACTTATTCGTTGAAAGTAAATACAGAGACTCTGCTCGTGAGCATATGTATACCTATATGTAGGTATGTGCATGAGTTATTTACCCTATCGAGTTATTTACCTCAAGTTATTTACACCATCAAGTTATTTACCCTATCGAGCAGGAGGTTATATTCCTTGCTATACTGTATTCAGCTGCATCCCATTGCAACTCCAATCCACCGCCGTCTTTCTCACCATAATGGCCTCAAATCGCTAGATGACGTTGAAGACCCTCAGAGCCGCTTCTAACCTTGCGCTTTTGCCTATCTCTTCCTCCACCTGATAAGAAATGGTCAAGTGACCCCGCCATGGCCAACCAACCAGCCCAATAAGCGTTATGTAATAGCGGTCTCAGCCAGTAAAACATGAGTCAAGGAAACTGAATTTATTTTATCTCGAATAAATAAATAGATAAATTCGATAAAATGGAATTTATTAAATTTCAATAAATTATTAAATCGACCGCCAGACCATCCTCCGAGGGCAAGCGGTAGTCGGAGATACGACCAACTAGTGCGTGGTAGGCAATTCACCCATAACTCCGAACCAGGGACTAAGACAAAACGACGCAACTCCCACATCAATCCGTCCAAGTTGTGTGTCTAATCCCATTTACGATTCTATCCTAGAAGAGCAGCATCTATTCCCAACCCAGAGATCTATCGAACCACGCACAACCAGGGGCACGGTCGGCCACTAAAAACAAGAGTCAACGGATCTGATCCGATCGATCTCAAGCTGCCACCTTATTTGCTGGGATTTGTTCTAGAATCTAGTTTAATTTTTCCTTCCGCTGAGAAGCAGTTCTTTGTACGCAGCGCAGCGAAACCCGTACTTTGACGTACTTTATACAGGGTAGATGAATAGAATGAGTAACTATCCTCACCCACGCACGGGGTTTAAATGCAATAAATGCGTAGAAGAATTCTTTTAGCGTGCTCAAACAAATACTTAATTGAAGCAGTCTATTAGCAATAGGCAGCAGGTAATTAAATCTTGTTGCTGAGCAAAAGAATTAGATATGGGTTAAATGTAATTCTGCAAGTCTTGGGAATAAGTAGCACTGATATACTACAAATGTAGCCGAAAACGCAACGTATTTCGCAGTGAGTTTACAAGTAATGTTAGTTTGTTCGTCTCTACACGCCGATACTATTAAGATTATTTGGCAAATATACTGTTCATTTAAACCATTCAAAATAAAATACCCAAAGCCAGCCAAAATATTGTAAAATTCCTTCTCATACCTCCCATCCGCTATTAAAGGGTAGCAAAAAAAAAAAAAAACACCCCATATCAAGCATATGGGAAAAAAATAACCGCTTCGTATCTCAATCTTGGAATTGTATAGGAAAAGCCCAATGCGGGGGTCGAACCCGCAACCTTGAGATTGTATCAGAACGTGTGTCCCTCTTAAGAGTCTCACGCTCTACCGATTGAGCTAACCGGGCAAGTCATGTGACCGTTGACCAATCAACGGCGATGAAATTCCGATCAAGCACTAGGCGGCTTGTTGAAACGGATTGTTGTATTTCAGATAATAAACCCTGACTTGATAATAAAACTAGAAGCCGTATCAACTGCGACCTTGCATCGACAAGAAAAAGCGCTTAACACCCTGAGTATTAATTTGGATGGGAAGGATTTAGCGAGATACAATATAGATTGCCTTTATTCCTTTACATAATTTCTCTCGTCTTTAAGCCATACCTGAAAACCCTCGGAAGTTATGCAACTGTCTAAGCCTATAGTCCGATAAGGCTTTTCTCCAAAGGTACTACGAATCGTTCCACTTTGTGATGTGAGATGCTATTTCTAAAGAGTATTGCTATTCGAGTATATACATAACCTTACCCCCCCCTAACCCAAACCTGTGAACACAGCTTGTAAATTAGTTGCTGTAACCATGAGTCTAATTATAGCATCGCTTTAATCGTACTCTATATATACACTTATTCTGCCGAACGCGCTTCGTGCAATCTAATATTGAATCGTGAGAGAGCTCAATATGGAGCCAAATACGCTCCCAACGGCGGATCCCTCGCCTCTTATTCTGACTACCGATCTCGAAAAGCGCGATTCAAGTGAAGAAGTCTGCCAATTGCTGTCCCATTTACTTTCTACCGGGAAAGATGTGATCGGGCCTGCTTATCTCAAACATCTTGGGCCTCTAGCAAAACTGGAGCGCAACTGTACTTCTACACGTTCAACATACGACATAATAAAAACACCCTTTGGCAATGTCTTCTACTATTTTAGATTCTTGATACTATTTTCAACTCTTGTAATACCTCTGATTGTCTTGGTTGCCTGGCTTGCCTCTACACCACCGAAAACTAAGCTTTTCGGGTCATTTGCTGGGTTAGTGATTGGCGGCCGTTTTTCTCAAAGCACCGCAAAAGCTATCGATATTCTCTGTAGTGGACTTTTGGTCCCAGCTCTGATGACTGTCTTAAATTTGATTTGGTTTAGCTCTGCGCGTCAGGCCATCCGCGCATCTCGAGGCAAGCCGCAAGAGCAGCAACGAAGAATGCCTCTGGCACCCTTGGTGACAGCCAGTGGTATGTCAACAGGAAGTTATAATGTGATGGATTTTCTTTCGCTACGACGGGGCCGGATGTGGCGACTACATTGTCCTGTACTGCCTGCTTTATCATCTGCTCTCTCATGGACCTCTCTATCTAATGTCATCGCCAATGAGGCTTATACAGAAACTGTTCCATCCAACACCAGATATAAACTCAAAACACTCAAAGACTTGGAAATCGATTCTGCAACAAGTACCTCTGAGAATCTAACAGGCCAGGCGTACGTCCTCGAACCACAAGCCAGTTTTAAATTTAAAATACAACAAGAAGCCAGAATCTCTGAGCAACTTACGAATCTCTTGAGCCAGATGCTGTTATCTAACTCATCAACCCTTGACTCTGAAGGAGGTTATATCGTCATTAACGCGACAGATAGCTCGTTAGCTAACTTAGAACCGTCAGTGGTGGGGCTGTATGATGTACCTGCGTTTTGCTTAAGTGCAGTCTGTCAACCCGCACTACTTCTTCCTTTGTCTCTGGATCCTGTACAGATGGGTGAAAATGCTGTTCTAATGCACGGAACGCTCTCTTTACCAAATGACATTGGCCAGATCTACTACTACTGGTATCCCGGTGTCAGCGGGGATATCAAGTCCCGGTAGACTTCGGAACTTCCAATTGTTCTCTTCTCGCCTAATTACCAACATGCAGTTCTGAGTTATATGCACACACACAATTGGAATAACAGTGTCTCAACGCAGTACGGTGAAATTGAGCCTGTAGTATTGAATCTCACCTCAATCGATAGCACTGTGACCACCTACTCTCTGTATTGCTCTCTCCTTCGCCAAGAGGGACTCGTCAACTATACACGTACGGCTGGTCAAACATGGGACTCGTCTGGGTCACGGTTTCAGCCATCTAAAAGCCCACAACGTTCATTTATCGGCGACTGGCAGGTTGTGCTCAACTATCACGCCATGACAGAAACAGGCACGATCCCTGGTATCGCGCCTGCGATTAGCGGAGGCTTGGCCTGTGCGGTTGGTGATGGGCAACTTGCGGCCTGTCCATCGATCAACTTTTCGACATTTGCCTCCAACTTTGTGCTTGCATCAGGTCGCGCCCAGAGCATATTGTTCAACGTCGCTGCAATGAACTCTTCTCGTGACCAACCAGAATATTTCTACAATGTGACGGGTGCAATAACGCAACAGTCTTACCACATCACCTATGTTCCAGCGCTACTCCTTGCCAGCCTGCTTAGTATTACCGTTGCAGCGTCTACGACGGTTGGTATGATTGTATACGCGAGATACATTAAAGGAGATAGCATGAGAACATTGCATGAAGCTACTATACTGCGACTTGTAGTTGATAGCGGGGCGGGAACACTGCAAGATACAGCCAGCCTAGGCTGGCTAACTTGTCAGATAACGAACTTCGAGAAGCAGCCAAGGAAGCCTTTATTACATGTATGTATTAGACGAGGTCCTAGACCTGATACTGTCGAAAACTTAGCCCCCATCAAAGAGGCTCGTGGCCGATCAAGCTAAATTTAGATGATAGAGTGGCGCTTGCAATTGTATAATTAAGAATCTTTGGTAGTAGAAAATAAAATTTCACAACTTTTATATAAGCCAGACTGTGACTGCCAGACTCGAGGAACAGGCTCTTTTTCAAGTTTTGAAGCTGTGGGGCACATTAAAAATATAGTCATATTTTGGACCAGCACTTCCACAACAAGGAGCTAGCAAGTCTCCTAAGCCCCTCTGGCCTAATGGCTAAGGCGCAAGACTTCTATCGGGATTTTCCCTAGAGCGAATCTTGAGATTGCGGGTTCGAGTCCCGCGAGGGGTTACACGCGCGCGAGCGCATCACTTTTTGCTTCTCTTTTAAAAGAGACAAAAGAGAAATCCATTTTGTTTGTTTTTTGCTCAATTCCTCCATCATTTGGCTATTAAATAAAGCCTGCCTCCTCAAAAAATCTCTTTTTTTGCCCTGTTCGAACCTGTCTACAAAATCATAAGAATGCCCACTCAACAAAGCTGCCATGACGTCTCCAGTGCCACCGCGGCCAGCAGACGTCGACCTTCTACCGTCTGTTGTGTTGAAGCGTCGTACTCCGTGTAGAGCACTATTCTGTAGCTATGGCCGTGTGGGTGTTATAAATGCCACATGCAGCTAGGCAATGGTCTGCGCACATAGTCGGATTTATAAGGTGTAGTAGATGCATCATTTACGCAGCTATGGACTCTGATCATGTAGATTCTAATCTTATGCTTTGGTGGCCGTAATGCACACACCCCCGAGCTCACGGCCAGCAAACAATGCATCAATCGTATCGTAAAATATAGTAAGTGGTGCCTCACTTGTCCCCCTTGTTCTGTTACTGGCTGCCCGTTCGTGCACAAACTTTGCCCACTCCTCTGACACTTCTTCAAACTGAATGTCGTGGAACCCTGCCTTTGCCAGGTCGGATATGTACTGGTCTCGGCTCGGTAGGTATGGACAAGACACGATGTCGCGCAATTGGTCGCCAACTTCTTTGCTGAGCGACGTTCGAGCGAAAAAATCCTCAATATAGATTTTACCTCCGGGCTTCAGGGTGCCGGCTGCTTTCTGGAACAGAGTGTCCCTGTCAGGGATATGCAGAATGCATAGGAACGAGACAATGTAGTCCACAGGCTTATCCAGCGTGAGCTTTGTAAAGTCTGCATTGACTGAGCGTACACCTCCTGCCAGACCATTTCGCTCGGTGATCATCTCGGCGAGCCGGTGAATTTCGGGCTGCAGTTCGATACCTGTGACTTCAACGCCACACTTCTTGCGCAAATAGCGGCCGGTGGCGCTGAAGCCCGAACCGATATCGACAACTGTCTGTCCACGTTCCATGCCCAATGCCAGGCATGCCTTTTCCAATGCAGCATCGCCTAGATAGTGCATGCAATCAAAATCCGCCGTGTCGCTGAGATCCCACTTGGGTTTCTCAGCGAGAGTATCCAACCTTCTCTTGGCTCTCCTCAAATCATATAAAGCTGCACCGCTAATACCAGCCTCGTCTCTCCCGTTGGTGTTGGCATCGCCCATTTTGAATCAGGTGAATGAATTCGAATAATAAAACAGAAACCTAGAAAGATAGTATTAGCAGTAATAATCACATACACTACTAGCATGAGTTACCAGACTAGTATCCTGATATGGTATCTGGGGAGACCTTACGGGTTTTGCTGTGTCAATATATCTAGTCTCTCACTCCTATTGCACCCTTATTATGGAGATGTGATGATAAAAAATAAACGGAACTACGTGCCAGAGTCTTGGTAATGATGAAGGAGAGAATCAAGAGTGGAAGAGCGGTCTGGTAGTCGTGTCTCAATAATAAGCCTTAAACTTAAAGAAGAGCTAACGCACATTGGCTCTCCCTTGCATATCTCCTTTTCTTATCATATATGAAAGTATAATTATGGCTCATATCGCTAGAAAATAGCTTCAAATAGTGATTATACAGTAGTGTTAGCTATCCAATTGTTGATATTGGCTAAATATACATCTCAGTCGCTTGGTGTCGAAAAGTCAATTTCACTCGAATTGATATTTGATAGGGCCGTTGACAGAGCCACATCCGCAATGTCAGGAATTGTTTAAGCTAACAAGGAATAAGAGCACAAAATATGCATGTGCTACATTGCATTTATTTGTGCCGTGTAATCCCACAGGAATTGCGGAGCAACGTGGTAGTCCATGTATATATATGCTCATTGAGTTTGATCTGGTGGAGTAAACTTGATTTAACTATGCACGTAAATGCACCACAGAACGATAATGGCATAGAATCATGCACTGTACACTTGTGCATGTCGAGCTTTGCCTTCTTCATCAACGCTTTGATATCCTTGTCCTGTAAATCCGCCATCATCCAAAGTGCGCCACTATAATTGCACACCACTAGCCAAAATCTCAGATTTGCGGAGCACGGACATTAACGATGTAGATTGCGCTAGAGTTTAGTATAAGAGCTAAATCCGTGAGGGAAATACGCACCTTCTTATTTCGGCACCTCTGTTTCAACTTCTAGTATAGACCCTAACCAGAGGTGTTATTCTTTAGAATACTCTGGAACCTCTGCCCTTATCCTCACATGCACCATTGAGTTTACGTTTAATGTGTAATTGCAATAGTATAACTCGAAATATTAAATTGAACAGTAGCCACTCGCTGCTCAGAAGCCATTCAAGGCCAAACCCGCCAGTGCTTGAATTAAACACAACATACGGATTCTCTTTTCCCTACAAATACCAATAACTAACAAAACTTACTACATGCTCTCTTTCATAATGTCACTCCTTTTGAATAACTACCAGCATTGCCTTATCGCCATGGCCTTTGACGTAGTCGATGACCTCCTTTGCAGCAACTACTACCAGTTTCTCGGCTACCAATTTCTCAATTTCAGCACTGAAATTGGCGGTCTCCCAAAATTCCTCTAGGACTGTAATAATAATTGTCCCATGCTTCTTGGTCAGGCGGACAAATTCTCTGATGGCAGGATCAGGACCAACGTGGCCATTTGTAAAAGTGCCAACGCATGTAACCAGATCATAGATTCCATCTTCCTTTTGTACACCCTGGGTCAAGTCTGCCTGGGACAGATTACGGTATACCCCAGTCTCTTTTGCAATTTTGAGCATGGCAGGTGACAGATCCAGTCCATCTATAATATTTGCGCCAGCCAACCCAAGAGCTTGGCCAACCAGGCCAGTGCCACAACCTGCATCCAAGATGGCACTTTGGGCAAAGTTGTCTGATGCCCGGAGAGCAACTTGGGCAACAATGTTAGGAGCGACATACTCTTGAGCTTTGTCCATAACTTCGTCGTTATAAGTGGCGGCCCATTTATCATAGAGGCTCATGCAATCCTGCACACTACCACAAGCACGAGCCTGGGCAAGATACATGTCAGGTGTTTGAACGTCGGCCATCATCTTGAAGATGCTCTTTGAGAACCAAACGTATGCATATGGCTAAAGATATAAAAACAAAGCGTCAATTTTGAGCAGTGTAATGTAAAAGGCGAACTAAAGAATTTGTGGGTGTTCTCCCTATGCTTCTTTTACACCAAAAGGGCAAAGAGTTCTTATAGAATATGATATTCTAAAAAAGAAGCAGACATCTAAGTTGTGACGACTGAGTTCCTGCAAGAAGAGTGATAGAGAATCAATTGGGGTGGAAGTGTCTTTGTTGCTAAATAGCAGCTAGATACCTTCCAAAACGACTCTATTTATCTCTGCCCTTCCTTTATTTAAGTGCAACTCTTTGCTCGCTTTTATACTTTCTTTCTTGTGGCGACAAGGTTCCAAGCAAATGCGTCAGAGCTTCTTTGTCATCTGACATAAGACTACATTCATCTCATCTGTCTGTTCGGTAGTTGCTTGCGCAATAGATGCCTCGTATGTTTTGATTCTTCTTTAAACGATTGTAGAAAGGCGTGATGCATGTTGAACCGATAAAATACGATTGCGATGGCCTCGTGGGTTTGTTGCTTCCTACTAGTTTAGGTCAAGATGAGCGTCGCGGAATAGTGGAAACCCGGACATTGTGAACACAACCACAAATGTTTATATTAGGAGCTTAGAATCTTACACCCCTTGAGGTCATTTGTTACTTTTTAATGACGCAATGAAATCTCGTCTTCAAATAAACTGTCGCTTGTATCATACTGACTCGGAGAATTTACCTTACTCCTCGCCCTCTGCACAAGCTTGTGTGTATTTCCCCCGTGCATTTCTTTAACTCGAAGCTATGAACTTTTCCTAAATATGCCTTTAAAAAAAGTTCCTGAGAAACTGACCGAAAATGGTCAGACTATCTCTCTAGGATCGCCAAAGCCACAATGTAGTATCGCGGCTTTTATCCTAGTCTGAATGTATACTGAGTATTTTTTTTTTTCAATTATCTATTTCTCTTTTCTATTTCCTAACTGAGTATAACTTTGTTCTTAGTTTAGGCCTCTATATTCCTTGAATCACTCTATGTCGGTATATAGGTGTATAGGAGCGAATTCAGCGGCAATCACCACTTGACTCTCCAAGACCAGCCTTTGAGCTTGACTCTTACCCATACGAAGCACAGGAGGGCAGCTACGTAACTCAGCCCGGTAAACACGGCAGCTCCCCAATACTTTTCTTTCCCAGTTGCCCCTGTCACGCCAAGCAAGCTACCGGCTATTGGCAGGCTTGCTAACACGCCAAAGGCGACTACTGTGAAGCAGCTGGCGTAATATCGTCCATAATCTTCTGTATCACAGAGTTGACCAAGACAGATTGGGGTCAAGCTAACGTTCGAGCCGCTTTGAAAGCCAAACAATATGACAAAGGCTATGAGGAGCCCGTCGCTCTCCAGACCAGGCACCATGATGTCGGTCAGCCACAAGCACAAGACGGATATGGCACAGAGCAGAAGAGAGACAATCATGGTGTTGTATCTTCCAAACCGATCAGCTAAATCGCCGGCCACACATCGGCCAACACAAGACGCCGCATTAAGAATAGCGAGCAGTTGATACGCAAAAGCGGCCGAACCGTTTAGTGACTCCTCCGAGGACAGGCCTTGGCGGTCAATATAGTAGCTCGGCGTGTAGGCGATGGGAATAAAGTATGCCAAGTCTGTCAGCAGAACCCCTGCAGTGGTAGCCCCCATCGCCCCCGTCCCGTCAAGAAAGATTCGATGATTGGGTAACGCATCTCGCCAAGTCGTGGCATTGCCGTTTCGTGGGGGGATTCGGCTTCGGCAAAATGCAATACTGACAGCACAGAGAACCATCAACAAGAACCCCAGGATACGAACCGTCCATGCCCATCCAACTTGAGGAAGCAGGGATTGCATCATGAGGGGGAAGAGTACGCCGCCAAACCCCCCGCCGATGAAAGCTATGCCGCTTGCGAGGCCACGACGTTTCATGAACCAATGAGCGACGCAGCCCATGGATGGTGTCAGAAGAAGGGAAGATCCGATACCCGTCAAGATGGAGAATGACAGGAGGATCTGGTAATATTCTGCAATAACACATGGCACGCATTGTTAGTCTAGCACTCAGTACCTAGGTATGGCTGAAGGCTCGCGGGACTTACCCGTGCATAAACTTAGCGAAAAGATGCCAACCAGAGTGCAGATAGTGCCGGCTGCAATCAAGGCCCGCGGGCCAATGGCATCAAAAGTAGGCCCTACTTGCACGCCGAAGATCCAGTTCACGAAGGCGTACGTGGAAAATAGCCAACCGAGGGTGGATGCTGAGTCCTGGGGAAGAATAACCTGAGAAATGACAACTTCAAAGACCCCAGACGTGTTGTAAATGCCCAGTGAGGCAGTCAAGCCGCACCATGCCCCGAATACTACCAGCCAGGCATCGCGTCCGCCTTCAGGATAGGTATGAGGGTCTTCTGTAACGCCTGTTACTGCAATATTTGCCCTTTGGCCCAACTGAGTCACATCGACAGATTCAACAGCAGACTCTCCTTCATTGATTAGCGAGATACGTTCAAAGATTCACGTCGCAAAGGCGTCTTACTTACCTGGTGTTTGTAATGTGTCCTTGCTCTCAACAAGTGCCATGCTTAACAACAGCTTGGTCTTGCGCGACGCGTCGTGGGAGCTATATTGACAATAGTAACCGTTTTCTTGGTGCTGGCACAATTTGACTCCTAAATCATGAATGGACTTTGAAGACAAGGCAAGATGACACTGGTTTGCGTAGTAGAGACTGGGGGAAGAAAATCTGGCTGCACGCTGCTGCTAACAGAAAATCGACAAGAAAAAGAAAAAAAACTCGGAAGAGATTTCCATTCTGTATGTAGAACGTAGAGTGATGCAATGAATACATAACAACCAACAACGAGGCATTGTAACGTGGGTGATTTTCTGCGTAGTACTTACAAGTATAGATGCACGGCTACGACTTGCAGGCTCCGCCGCTTAAGAACACCTCAGATAGCGTCGGTTTGAGAAGCAGGGGTTGGGAAACAGATTGCGGATATATGGCGGGTTTATAGAATAGATCAGCACAAAGGTGTAAGCGGAGTATGTGCTCCGAACGATATGGCGAAATAGGATGCCAGCAATCGCGTAAACCGGCAACCCGCGTATAAATGCAATACCTACTACCTACATGTATATCAAATTGCAAATAATACCTGGCCAAGACAACCCAGCGCCGATTTTAAATAAAGCAAGGCGATACGATATTGCCGCTCTAGGCGTAATCAGATACAAGTCATGAGAAGAGAATACGTTGTAAATTCAGAACAATGTGTTTGTTTGATTTAGTAGCCCCTCAGCGACTCGATATGTAGTCTTTATATCCAATTCGGCTAACTTGGGCCAGTCAATAGATTATGGGATGAAGTCAAATACTGCCATATATATATCGTGACATCACCATCGACCAGACTCTTCCGCGCTTGGATATATAGTTGCAGTTGTATCTGTCACCGACTTGAGAGTAAGCTGCAATGGTATTGCGATAAAGTCATGTAGCTTCTAGAAGCAGACTTAATCCGAACAAAACACCCTCGATAGTACGTAACCAAACAGCTTCTTGATTGAACCCACGACAACTGCATGATCGGCAGCACTGCATTCATTAATATTCTCATTATTCTACGTGTATTTGCTGAGATCGCTGACCTCAATATCCGAAATCACGTCTTCAGAAAGATAATGAGGCGATATTATTTGTGCTGTTATGACATTTCTCATTTTAAACCCTGATTGGGTAACTCAATACGAAGCCTTTCCGGTGCTTTATGCAAAGAATCTATATGTCCAAGAGATTGAAAATGATTCTGTAGATGACGCAACACGGACTCCGTTGCGTACGCATCCCAAGATTGTCTCGAATATGTCCCTAAACAATAAAATTGTATGATGAATGTAACGTCACCGAATCGGGTTTGTCTATAAAATACCGAGCAGTGGCTGCTTTCACTCAGGCAATTTAAACATGAAGACGGGAGACCAAAAGTAAGATGCAGCACAACCCCAATAATCTGTATATCAAGATACAATCGTTGAAAACCTTTACCTAGACTAAGCTGTCAACATGTCTATTACTACTCTAGACTATAGTAAATTTATCGCAGGCACTCTTGAAGAGCGCAAACGATTTGCGCAAGATCTGCTGAGTAGCTTTGAGAAGACTGGATTTGCAAAGACAACCAACCATACATTTAGCACTGCTCAGCTTCAGCAGCTATTCCACTAGGTACGAAAACATTCTCTTGGACGCTTTTAACACTACCAGTGCCATGAGCGTTCGAACCAAGCCTTCTAAACTACCAGGGACAATCATTTTTGACCAGACTTTGGAGACTAAGAATGAGATTCCAAATGAAGCTGGACCGAGGCTTATGCGTGACTACACACCTTGGCGAGTAGAAGAAGTCGGCAAGTTACATCATGACGAGAATATTCGTATCCTCACTGATTCAAAAGTTAAGGCTCTCCCTGCGTCTTTTTCGTCGGTATGCTCACAACTTGTAATAAAATGAACAATTTGACCAGGGCCCTACTGATGACACGGAATTTCCAAACAAATGGCCCACAGCCCCCAGAATGTCTGGCTTTTAGCCTTTCATGGAAGCTTTCTACCAGCAGTGCAACAATGTCTGTCTTACATTGGTCCACGCTCTCGAAGTTGCGTAGGGAATTGAAGACGGATCTCTTGTCGCCGGAATACAAAATTTTTTCTATTAATCCTGCTCTTAGAGTGTGAACGTGGATGCGGTGCGCAGAGGTCCTATCGAAAAGGATTCCACACCGCTATCTTGCATCTTTTTCGAGCTCGTTCTACTTGCAATTATATAATGGAATAGCATCCCTGTCTTGTTAGAAAATGTTGCAGAGAGTCGTATATGGTTAATGCAAGGTCTCTATTACAGTATCCATGATCGTCAATATTTATTCCATGCAGAGAGTTACTAATATTGACTAATACGCTCCAGGGCTTAATAATAAGCACTTGCAGATCGATTCTAGCGACAGTTGCGGTCCATGCGGGGAGAGCGTGAACCATTAAGCGATGGGTCTATTAGGCCTAGTCGGCTAAAGGATTCACGGCGGCTATACACTCAAGTGAGGGCTTATCGAGTATTTTTCTCTTCTCCTGCTCTGTGACCCTTCCTTATCATCATATAGCGCGACAGCAGAGTCGTTCTTTTTGCATCGTATACATAAACATTTCTAAGATGGTAGTCGGCAATAACTCGTCGGGCACTTATACGCTGTTCGATATCCCCAGCAAGGCGCCACGTGTCTGTTGGTCGATGAACACCTGGAGGAGTAGGTCCGCCCAGTCAAATTCATGTCAGAATCTATGAATGCTAAAGCCAGTGTGACAGCTAGATTACTTTTAAATTACAAGGGCCTTGACTATAAGACAGAATGGGTGAGTCATAGTCATATGGGTTTGACCATAAGCCCTAACATTGGCAGGTTGAATATCCGAATATCAAGCCTCGACTCGACCAGCAGTAAGTTGACGCTGCGCTACAAACACAATGAACAAGTAATAAATGAGTTAATCATATCAGTGTCTCTCCGAATGAACAAGGAGCCCAATATACAGTCCCAACTATACAAATGCCTGACGGCTCTTACGTGATGGACTCGTACAAAATTGCCGATATCCTCGAGGAGAAGTACCCAGTCCCAAGCTTGGCTCTGAATACACCCATGCAACTCAGATTGAGGGATAGCATGATACCATTTATGACCAAGCTTCATCCCATCTATATTCCAGGAGTAGCGGCGCAAGTTCTTGGTGAGGAGAGTCTTGAGTATTTCCTCACCACGCGCCAAAAGGACGTCGGTATGCCTCTAGATGAGATGAAGAAGCAGCATGGTCCAGGGGCATTTGATAGATGCGAGCCTTTTGCACGCGAGATAACGGCTCTGCTGAACGAGTCTTCGTCGGGGCCCTACTTCTTGGGGGATACGGTCAGCTATGCCGATTTTATATGGGGGGGTATTTTGCTTTTCTTCAAGCGCCTTGGAACCGAGGAGTACCAGGAAGTGCTAAGAGTGACTGGAGATGCTGAAGCGCATACCAGACTTTTGGATGCTTTGAGCCCGTGGACAGAGAAGGATGATTAGAGAGCAAAGAGTGTGTTTACCGTTGCTCTGGATGGTACATGTACATAAATAAAGGAGCAACACGGCCTCATACACTAACATCTACTTAGTTTATTTAGCTTGTAACAGCTGATTGAAAATCGGGCCGTCTTACATTATAAATCTCTACTCCGAACTCCCTGTTCACCTCCCTTCTTACAAAAGTTCACCGACTTGCCACATCGAACAGCGGGGCTATGCTAAGGGCTATGCCTTTTACCTTTAGCAGTTGTGTGCACAAGTAGGATCTGCGTAATCAGAGTCTGTGCGGAATTTAGGCAGCAGAGGTGATCACCTTCAACTTCTTTTGCCAGATCATCTGCTCTACAGTGGCTGCTTTATCAAGTAAAGGGGCGAGGGGAAAAAAAAAAAACTTAGAGTTGAACTTCCCGCCACTAAATAACACTCAAAATTAATGTCGTTTCTCGGACGGGGGTTATTGTGGAAAAACGGCACGGCGTTTTCGGGACTTATGTGGGTATCGCTAAGTCTGTTTCATGACACATTGAAGATCGGCTTTGTTGGACCGGAAATGTGTGAAGTATAGCATTTCAAACTAGTACGACTGATTTCAATAGGACTGTATCAATCAGGCGTTGCGTTAATTTAGCTTTGGGCCTTGGAGTCATGCTCAATGTTGCCTGGAAGGATTGGATATAATCTGCTGATTACCCCAACAAAACAGAATTGAATATGTATCCAATGTTCTATGTCCGAGACTACGCCAATACGAACAACCAATACGAACAGCCGATACGAACACAAGATTAGGCATACTTGGTGGCGCGGTGTTACCAATTGATTACTGAACATTGACCGAGATATTGTTCTTGTTGCAAATTTTCGAACGGCAAGCTCAAATTGTATTGAAATAAAAAAAAAAAAATTAAAAACCATTACCAGAAATGCACGCAGAGAAGCGTCTGCTGGATGAGGCCACGGTTGCTACAATTAACGCCACGGTTGCTACAACTGTAGTCACGACAATAACAAGCGGTGTCTTGAATAAGCCATTTGCAATAATTTTCTTGCAAATACTATCATATTCTACACAGGTGTTGAATTACTATCATAAAGTAACAATTATGCAGAATACTAGTTTCCAAGAGACACTGGCTGGCAGACAATGCAACTTATCCAATTGGTTGGAAATGATAAGCTAAGAGAAGACACAAGTGGGACTCTTTAAAGACAAATAGCAAAATTGTTTGCTAAATTTCGAAACCATGTACTTTCCCTATCAGTCAAGTATACAGCAGATCGTATTCTGTTGTCTCTTGTCTGTTGACTGTTAGTGAACTGATGAACCCGCTGACACACTTGAGGTTTGTTATAACTTGGGGATTTTTGTGTCAGCTAATATATAAACAGGCCGTTAGTATTTTGTTTTGTAAACAAAAACACTTCATTGGCTAGAATACGCGCAACCCTAAGCAATATGGAGCGCACTTGATGTCGTATATGCACCTCTGTAAGCTTAACAAGCTACGGTGTACGTGTTTTTGTAAGCTTAAGCGCCAAGGGTATACGCGTCTTCGAAACTAGGGTCATCGAGATGTATTTAGTACGAATTACTCGATGCGGTGTAACCAATAGCATCTCACCTTTCTCGAACATTTTCCTTATTTCAGCGATGCGGTTGACACAGCCACGCTAACATGTCCATCATTCAATCCCAAAGGAGTCGTGTCGAGTGACCCGATACTTGAATAGGAATGCCACGAATCCATAGCCACTGCAACCCCTCCTTGTAACCGCATAAAGGGGAATCACCAGTTGAGTCTGGAGACGGTATACTCGGGTATGCGTTCCGTTCACATGTGAATTACTCGTATATGAAAAGGCTACGCGCTTATAAGAGCCTTCTCAGCTATAAAATCCACAAGTGCCAGACAATTGTAGCTCTCCATCCAGCTTGAACCTTCTGGCTGGGTAGTCATCTAGCATCAAAACTCAAATCGCCATCATCATGGCGTGGACTCGCACCGTCCTCTACTCTGCTCTCAGCAGTTACCTCTGGCATCCTTCCAATGCTGAGTATACCTGGCCTAATGCAAAAATCGACGAGCTTGAGAAGATATTATATGAAGTCAACGGTCCTTTCAACAGTGGGCCCGGTGGTGACTTTGCCGAAAATGTTTCAGGCTGTTCTGGACGCGGCGCACCTTCTGGGCGTAATTTCGGCGCTGAATGGCTGAGAACTGCATATCACGACATGGCTACAGCAGATGTCGCTGCTGGAACAGGCGGGTTGGATGCTTCCATTCTATTCGAATTGGATCGTGCGGAGAATCCGGGGGACGCGTTTTCGGAGACCTTCCTTACTTTTAGGGGCGCCCATACCACTCGAGCATCGGTGGCTGATTTACTCGCGGTGGCCTCGGTGATGGCAGTCGGTGCATGCTCTAATGGACAAGTCATTATTCCATTCAAGGGCGGTCGTGTAGACGCAGCTGGCCCGGGCCCATCTGGCGTTCCGGAGCCGCAACAAGATATTGCTTCACATACTGCGGCCTTTGCGAGGCAGGGCTTTGATGTGTCTGAGATGATATCTCTTGTTGCCTGTGGGCATACCATTGGAGGTGTGCATGGCGTGGACTTTCCAGAAATTGTTCCCAACCCCCCTGACACAGGTGTCAGTATATCCATTTTCAAACCGTCTGAGAAGCCAACTAACCTTTATTTCATTTAGACTGATAATATGGTGACCTTTGATACAACAAACAATAACTTCGACAACTCTGTGTAGGTGCCTGCTATTCATAAATTCTGTCTCAGAACCCACTGACTCATTGACTTTTAGTGCCAAGGAATTTGTTGCCAATGTCGATCAAAATCCACTTGCATTTGGTCAAAACGAAACAACACGATCAGATTTCCGAATTTTCAACGCAGATGGGGGCAAGGTAATCTCTCAGATGGCAAAATCTGAGGATTTCTTTCTTCAGACGTGCAACACTCTGCTAGAGCGCATGATCAATACTGTGCCTAGCGGTGTAAAGCTAACAGATGTGATACAACCTATTACCATCAAGCCAATGATGTTACAAATCGAACCTAACACTACTGATGGAACGTTGACTGTATCTGGTTTTGTGAGGGTATGTATGGAACCTTTTACGTCTAACAAACACAAAGGAAATCTCCAAGAAAAAGAAAAGAAGAAATGAAAAAAACTAACAGCTTGAAATAGCTCATTAACACCACAGTTGATGTCAGTCAGAGTCAAGTCCTCATTCACCCCAAATCACGCTCCGGCAAACTTTTACCCGCGACAACCGGCAGCACACAGAGCGATTTTGTTGCCGCTTGTGATATTTATCCCAATTGTGGCCCGGGCTTCGTCTTCTACCAGTTTAACACTACAATCTCAGCTAAAGACGGCATCTCGTCTTTTACTGTTGAGGTTAAAAACAATGCCGCTGGAAAAACTACACAGTACACAAATGGAGGCTCCGGATTCCCATTTTCGGATGCTATTCAACTCGTGAATAGCTTGTCGAAACAAGGCACTAACGAAGATGGATCCGCTACAACGCTGAACATAACGGCTTTGGTAGGTCTAATTTTACATTTGATTTGAATATTGAAAGACAGAAAGCTGATTTTATTACCTTTTAGGTCCTGAATGCGGAAAACTTCTCTGATGTTTCGCTCATCAATTATGGGCCTTCGAACCTTACTGCCCCAATCAGCCCGTGGATTCCAATCAAAACGCCGATGAAGGCTTTGCAGAAGATTCCAGGGACCAACTTTACTTTATACACTGCTAGCTGGACGGGTAATAACTTTGCAGGCAATCACCCATTCGATCTCGTTGCTACCGGAGACAAATGCACTGTTTCGAGCTTATTCAACGAAGTGACCGGCTCAGGTGTCGGAGGAGGTCCCGGAGGAGGTAAAAGTAAAAGCCCCGGAGGTAAAAAGTCCCGGAGGTAAATAACGACTTTATGTTCGCCTTATTGAATAGACTTCTTGATTTAGCTTGGAATATTGGGTGTATCTGTATCGTGTCTGTTTAGCATTTATCTTCAGAATCTATACCATTTAACTGACTTCTCATTAAAATGGGGGTTACACAACAACGTTTAACTTTCAAGTCCAAGACATTGTATTCCCATAAAATATGTCTCAAACTATCTGTTTCTTAGACAACCCCAAAATTAGCAATCTCACTCTCGCTCCTATGTGCACTCTGTATTTAGCACCAATGAAGACGGAATAAGTCTAGATTTCTGGTGATCTTGGCTATACAGAGAAGGCGCTAGACCATAGAAAAGACCACTCTGGAAAATATATGTAGGCATATTTAGCTTTGCTATGCGCTTGAAAAATGCATGTAATACAGATTCAGCCTGGCTTGGCTGTGACGTAGAATTTGGAGCTCTGGCTACATGTAGGAAGATCTGAGCAGCAAGAACTATTACAGTGTGATAAGGCCCACATTTAGTTGGGCAACAATAAAACCGTCTCCGATATTTTGGGACTTGCCACAGCAGATTGCAGGAACTAAACTGCTGCAGGGTGCCGCTAGAAAATTCTATGCATAGGGTACATGTAGATCGCTTGCTTGTAATACCATTGGACTGTGTCCAGACTTGCATGCCTAAGCGGAGAGCAGAATGAGATGTAAAGATAAACTCGCAAGAATCTCATCTCATTGTGTAACACAATCCATTTTTGCCGCAAAAATTCTGCTCCCTGGGCATTTTATTTGCTGGGACTTGCCTTTGCCACTATTACCGCTGCCTCCAAGTCCGGGTATTTTCCGATGTCTCAAGACCATGCATGGATTGCCTAGTTGTCAAGGCGCACAAGACAAGTTTCCACTTGTGACAGTGGCTGGTTGTGCAGCATCATGATCATGATACCCACTCGTGTACACTGTCTGACCTCATCGTCAACGGCTGTTTCCCATCGAGAATCCTTCCAAAACCCGCCGTGACATTTCGATAAGCAATGATTGACAGGGGAGGGATTTTATCGGCGGCTGATGACGACAGACTATGGGAAATCAATCGCCGAAGCCTGTCCCCCTTGGGCAGTCAGAACTCCAACGGAGCGCTGCAATCCTGGGACCTGCCAAATCGAACCTCTCTTGTCCGCGCCACAGGCAAATGCAACTTGCGCTCGGCAGTTCTTGTGCGCTACTGGGAACCGGGCAATCGAGCGTGTGTCACGAGAGTAGCGCCAGATCGGTCTTGCAGCGAGTTTATTATTTTCTTATTTTGACACGTCGGTTGGTTCGCATCCCCAGCGCTGGTTTGCCATCCCCGGATGGAGGCATAGGTGGAATTGAGAGCACTCGCACTGCCCGATACGCGCATGTGCGCCCACTTCTGGTTAGGACCGGAGTCTGCAGAAGGATTGGATGCAACTGGATGCAATTGCCGATTAGTGATGGCCTGCTGCATATGAATTACCCCGTTGGGAAGATTCTACTGATTGAGCCACTTATGGCAGAGCCAACAGGTGGGGGCAATATTTCGCTGCATACTCATACTGCTACAGTAACAGATATCACGATAACACGCTGGTCTCGCGCAGTTGATCCGCCACGCACTCGATTAGCTGGATGCTGTGTAGACAAGGTCTTCCTTGCGAGGAAACCCATGGCTGGCTCGAGTGGCGGATGGCGGCAAATCGGGAGAGGACAGCGCGCGTTGACTTTGGGCCAACCTAAAACAAAAAAAGCTCCGTCTGCCCTAGACGCCAATAGTCTCGGGTCGGCGAGTTGTATGCAGGCTAATACTCGTACAGTAGCACGATTATCCAAGTAATCCGACGGCCCTTTGTTCGTTCTTGTGCGTGCAGCGTGGGATGCCTTGGCCTGCCTCGACTTACTCGATGCATTGCAGTATCGACATCAAATGAGGTCCACACCCAGCTTGCGTGCTCGCCGAATAACCCGCTAAAAAGTCTCCAATGAAGTATTTGGTATGTCACGACAGCGCCGGGGGCCAGGTCAGGTGGAGCTCGCAATAGTCGAGCTGGGGCTGGAAGAGGAGTGATCGTCCGCTCATTTAGCGAGGGCATCGCTGAAATGCCACTCAGCAAAAGCCTTGGCAGCAGGTTTCTCGCCAGAGGGAGGGACTGAATCTGCTTCCCCTCTTCTTGAGGGCAAGATGACGAAAGGGAACCGCAACAAAGCTCTCTAAGTACAGTATATACTGAACCACCCTCCAAGCTAGCAGGGCAGTCGAGCTGGAGTTTATAATATTGGCGTCGTACCAATAGGAGATGGATGGATGCCTTGGAGAGAGAAGATTAGCCGAATGGAATGCACCATTAGCCCGATAGCTTAATTTTAATTGCCTGCACCACGGCCAGTCTCATGCAGCGAGCGTCCTGTAGCATGTCAGCATCGACGCATCGAAACTGTGCCATCAGAGCCATCGAGCCTCAAACTACAGTACCATGCATCGTCGTGTTTCATTAGCAGCCGGCGCACGCTCGGCTAGGCAATAGCGGGTAGCCTTATCGCGCTTGAGCCCAGACCACTGAAGAGAGCCGGTGCCACGCTGAGGCCCCCCCCGCACAACCACTAGCAGCGTAATCGTGCCAGGGGTTACAGAGCCTGTGGGCGCTGACGGGGTCTTGGCAGCGGGTTTTGCCTCGTAGCTCGTTGCAAAGCAGCGAATCAGTGGGCAATGTGGCCAATCTTGCCGCAAGCGTCTGCCCAGCTCATTTGGCCGCCTCCGGGCAGCGCTGCGAAATTAGACTTCTGGCTCTTCAATCTCTTCGCTCTGCTTCTGGGCTGCGCGGCTGCTCGTTGTTCTCCTCACGGCTCTCCAGGCGATGCTGCGGCAGCTCCAACGACTTCAAAGCGTCCAGTTTCAAGTCCGCCTGCCCTTGCCTGCCCGCGGCATCTCCTCGAAATCTCCCTGTGCCCGCCACAGTCGTCCTTGGCTTGATAGTGCCTTGCGCAAGAGACAAAACGTCCCTCGAGGCCAAGTCGCTCGTTATTAGAATCGTAAAAAAAAGCAGAATTTCCTTGGCGCGCCCGGAAGCGCTGAGCGCTCAATTTCTCTTGGATAGACCTGCCCCTCCGTCATCACTTACTCAACATACCACATACGCGGGAACACCAAACCCCAGCAACACGCGGCCGACGCTATTTCATTTCTTAGCGAACAACTTATCCGCCCCGTTTTTGTTTTAAGGACTGTTCAAGCATTGCAGAAAAGTACCACCTTACCATAGTTGGAGCATCGTTTCCTGCGACAACACCACGCCTCTGGCAGACCCGCGACGTCTCGAAAAGCCACTCAACATCGCCATGGTCAAGCTGCTGACGCCCGGATTTCCGATGCGGCGGCCGTCCGGCCTCGTGCGGTACGGTGTCTTAGCGGCCATCTTCCTGCTGGCCTTGTACACCTTCAGCCCCAGCTCGCCAGATATTTCCCGTCTCCCGCCTTCATTCGACCAGACCGCGCCAAACCGTCCACTCTCGAATCCTGCGCCAAACTACAATGGCCCTGCGCCAGTGGGAGGCGCGAAAACACCAATGTTCACGGCGCCAGCATCGCCGTCACAAGATGCCACGAATCCGAACCCCCCTGGCCGGAAGCCTATCCAGGATGCCTTCCCCATCGGCGCTCCTCCCACCAGCGGCGGCCACCCCATTGACAAGCTGGTATATGACGCCCAGATGACTTTTGCCGAGCTCATATCGAAGGAATCCAAAAGTGTCGAAGAAGCTGCCAAGGCCTATCGCAAGCGCCGTGGTCGCCACCCGCCGCCCGGCTTCGAGAAGTGGTACGAATTTGCTCGCTCCAAGAACGCAGTCATTGTTGAGGATTTCTTCGACCGAATCTACCAAGATCTCCAACCCTTTTGGGGTCTTGACCCCGCCGTTATCCGTAAGGAGGCCTGGGACTTTGAAATGACCATTAACATCCGAAACGGTAATGCCACCGCGAAAAGCGACTTCTTTTGGACCAAAATCTGGCTCAAAATGATCAAGACAATTGACCACTTGTTGCCTGACATGGATATCGCGCTAAATGCCATGGATGAGCCCCGGCTGGTTGTTCCCTGGGAAGACATGGCCGGCTATATGAAGAACGCTTCCAAGACGATGAAGATACCCAAGTCCAAAGACGTCATTCGCGAGTTCCAACAACTGCCTCGCCCCGGTACTGGCGACCTCGAGGTCAAAACGCGCAGCAAGAACTGGGAAAAAACACGTAAGTCAAAAGCAGCCACGACGCGATCTCTTCAACTCATTAGGGAATGATTTTTTTCTTCTTCATTTTTCTTCATTTTGCTTTGTTTTCTTTTTCTTTCTCTTCTTCTTAAATCTTGAAGGAAGATATTGACAAGGCCTTTTTAAACTAGATCCTTACTGGGCTATTGCTCGACGTGGCTGTGCTCCGGATAGTGCCTCCCAGGTGGAGGGCCTCGTAAAAACTGCCGATAAGACGCCTTCGATCAATTTGACATACGCCGAACCCCACATGTACAAGGGTTTCGTCTCCAACTTTACTCTATCCACAGAGATTTGCCATCAGCCAGATCTGCAGGCCTTGGAGGGCATTTTTATTGAGCCGCTTTCAACATCAGCCTCCAAGGTCTTGTTTCCCATGTTTGGTGGCTCCAAGCTGGGAGTCAACAACGAAATTTTGCTACCCGCTCCCATGTACTGGAATGAGGAAGAGCGCTTCACTGGCGGCGATAACCATGGTGTTGAATGGTCCGAGAAACAAAACAAGGTCATTTGGCGCGGTGTCGCAACAGGGGGAAAGAATACGGTACACAATTGGCGAGGATTCCAGCGCCATAGATTTGTTGCCATGAACAACGGCACGACAGTTACATATGCCGAAAGGGGAGGGAAGCCAGAGAATTTTGCGCTGCCGGGCGAGGAATACAACTTACAAGCGCAAAAGGACCGCAAGCTGGGCGGATGGATTAACCAATGGTCCAATGTTAGCTTCACGGATCTCAGCTGCTCACCACCGCAGAACGGAAAATGCAACTACACGGGCCACTACTATAAGCCAACCAAGGGAATAAAGATGGCGGAACAGTTCAACTCAAAGTACATCCCCGACATTGACGGAAATTCTTTCTCTGGCCGCTATCTCGGTTTCTTGCGATCTACTTCTCTCCCCATCAAAGCTACCATCTGGCATGAGTGGCACGACAGCCGTTTGGTCGCGTGGAAGCACTTTGTTCCCATGGATAGCCGTTTCCTTGATTACTATGGCATCATGGAGTACTTCCTCGGATACGAGGGCCGCAATGGCCACGACCGAGTGGCAGAAAAGATTGCTACCGAGGGCAAGGAGTGGGCCGATCTAGTGCTGCGCAAAGAAGACATGCAGGTCTATGTCCTGAGGTTGCTGTTTGAGTACGCTCGTCTGCTTGACGACAAGAGAGAAAGTTTGGGATGGGTTGATGATATCCTCAAAGATCCTTCACTGGAGAAGACTTGGAAATGGTGGTGGTAATGACTTTTCTTTCTTTTCTCTCCACCACCTCCCCCTCTTCCCCCTTTTCTTTCTTCTTCTTTCACCCCCGTTTCATTCTCATTTTTTCTCATTTTTTTTCCTCGTGATAATCGAGTGTAATGATGCATGAGTTGGAACAGTTCAGGATTGGATAGGCCTGCGGCGTTTGGCGTGGAAGTCGTTTTACGCTTCTCCATATCGGCAAATAACTTACAGTGAAGGTCTGCTTGTAACGAAAACTGGCATACGACAGGCGATTTGAAAATTGATACCTGGTAAAAAGAGTGGCAGGTCTTGTGGAAATTATGTTGCCGTGCCAATCCAGCAATTACTTGTTACTGGCATGGTTTTGTTCTTGGTTTTGGTTTTGGTTTTGGTTTTGATTCTTGCTTTCTTATGTCCTTCTCTTCACTTCTTACCTCTTATTTTTCATAATACCAAATTTTTTTTTGTCTCTCCAAATAGTTCGAGACCATTATAATACTGAGAGCACACCACATAGAGTAGCCATTGATATCAAGTAGGGTCCTTATATATAGGCACTTTGATGTACTATCTACCTAGCCTTGGAACGTAAATCTACATGCATGTACCTACTAAATTAAACCAAAGCGCTTTTGAATCTTGATAGCGCTGAACCCTTACCGCCTGTTCAACGCTTTGCGGGGCTCCCCTGACAGGCGGTGCACGCGGCATTTCACCCCCTAATTCGCTCTAGAATTCCACTGGTTCCCGCGCCGTTAGCGTGCAGGCGCTGCAGGCGCCGGGAGAGCGGCTCTAGCAACGACGCACCTAGCGCCACCAAGCTCCTGCCCTGCGACGGGGTTTTGCTCATCAGGCTTTGGACGAGGCTCGAGCAAGCAGCCAGCTGAGAAACATACCCGCCCAAGCAGCAGTCACTCGCCCATTACTCTATACAGCTTCTTTGTTTGCCTACGCCACATATTTGTAGCTGGCGATACAGCTCTCTCTCACCCTTGCGAAGCTCCCAAGCCTTGGCCGACCCCCCCCTGCAACCTGAGAACCCCCCAAGATGCAACATGGCTGGCGTGGATGAGAACACCGCCTACGAGCCTGAGTCGCTCTCGTCATCCGCTGCTAGGCGCGTCCGGGCCGACAACAGCAGATCGGGAAGTCCAGCACAAAGAACAGAGCAGTTGCCCTCGCCGGGCTCGACTACAATGAGCGCGCGCTCTCCGTTGCAGCGATCCGAATCGAATGGCAATGCGCCAGCACCTCCTAAGCATACCACGATAGCTCCCAATAGCAGACTCTCTCCAGCATCGGCACAGCTGCAATCCTCGTCTCGGCCCAAGGCTGGCGGGGGATCGCCCGCGCTGTCACAGAGAGAGCACAGCTATCTCGAAACCACAGCTCTGGACCCGACCCTGAATCCGGACGACACTCTCTCAGAGGACGCAGTTCGGGAGCATTTTAAAGACAACGAGTCTAGCTTTCTACCATCCCTGTCGCCGATTCCCACGGGCTCTGCCAACCCTGACGGAGCACTTGATGATACCTTTGTCTTCGATTCCCCCTCGAAACCTCCTTCTCGGCCTTCTAAGAGCCCAATGTTGCCCGAAGCTCAGCCCAAGCCGTCACGATCGAAGCCCGAGGAACGATACGAGCCACGATACGAGCCAAGATACGAACCAGGGCAGGATTACACGGAGGAATTCGACTTTCATCCCGAGTCTGAAGAAGACCTGACCAGAGGGAGCAACACCACGTCGAACCTAGAGGGCTTCGACTCCTCACCTGCGGCAGCAGCCGCTGCCAGGTCCATCACGCGCGCTGCGAACTCGAATCACAGCAACCAAAATACTCCCAGAGTTGGGACACAGGAAGAACGCAGTAAACACACAAGAGATGACTCGCAGTCCAATGATGCTAGCGGCAATCCTTCACTTGCTCTGCGCAATAGACGTCCCAAATATGTGCGCAGTAACCGCTTCAGTAGCCAGCGATCTTCAACTTCATCCTTTGCCACCAATCCCGAGTTGCAGGAGGAGAATGATACCACAGGAACTGTAGGGCTGGGGTTGGACTTTGCGTTGCATTCCGGTGGAGCGGTGCCCAACATGGGTATGCCTCGGGCACCATCTAATTTGCTCCTACGATCAATAAGTATGGGCAGCATGACCTCTGGCATAGGTACTGACGAGTTTGGAGATAACACACGCCAGTTGGAACCGGTGGTGGAGGCCAACACTCCACCGCGGGGTAGAGACAACTACAAGATGGTGACACCAAAAACCAAAGACAGCATCAGCACAGCCCCTACAGATACAGTCATAGCCCAGCATGTCAAGAATGTTCACGTCCCTGATTCAGTTGCGAAAGAGTTCAAGTTTGAAAATGGCCTACAAACGCCACGATTGTCCGTATCTGCGGCCACTCCTACCAATAGCTCAAAGACCCCGGGCAAAGGTGGCAACAAGAACTGGACTCTAAAGGAGCAGAGCAGCACAATTGAAAGGCTATCCAAAGAAAACTTTGACCTGAAGCTTAAGGTTATGTTCTTGAGTAAACGGCTGGACACTTTGTCTGAAGAAGGATTGAAGGAGATGATTTCTGAGAACGTTGAACTGAGGACCAATCTCGCCATTACGACGCGTGATAATAAAATTCTACGAAAAAGAGTCAAGGAGCTGGAAAAGAAAGAGAAAGAAGACGAAGAAAGGCCGAGCACAGCTCGCAGTGCTGCTTCTTCAACGGATCAGACCGCCAAGATGTACAACGAAGAAGCCCAAGAGCGAGAAGATGAGCTCATGTTCTTGCGAGAACGCGTCGAGACTTATGCCACAGAAATCGAGAGACTCCGAAGCGAGACTGTGGAAAAGGACTTTGAGAAGAAGAAGTTATCGGATATTGTCAAGACGCTCGGTGAGCGTTCCGGAGACCCCTATGGCCGGCAAGAGGAGGCGGATGTTTGGAAAGACTTATTAGAGCAAGAGACTGCACGTAGGGAGCAGTCCGACGAAGACAACAGGAAGCTGCGAGATGAGGTTTTCCGACTCAAGAAGGAGATGTCTGGTGCTGGCTCAGGGTTGACGCATCACACAACCAACATCTACAACATCAACAAGAAGCCACGGGATCGGAATGCCTCGCCAGGCAGGCCCATGTCTAGTGTTTCTGGCGAGGCAGATGGTTCGCATGCCAACTTTAGTGCGGCTAGCACTTTGGTGGATGAGCTGCGTCGTGAGAGTGAACAGCTGCGTCATGAGAACGCTGAACTTCGCCGCGAAGTTGGAGCTCAGACTTCAATGTTGACGTCTAGAAACCGTGAAAAGGAGCGCTTATACCAGGAGATTGAAGATCTCAAGATGGCTCAGCGTCGTGGCGGCCCAGCTCCCTCTACTATCGATAGTCTCTTGGAGCGATCGGCTTCACGCGCTGGCGGCCATGAAAGGCCAAATTCAAGAAGTAGCCATAGGACCAGACAGCTGTCAGCAGAAGACGAAGCAGAACGTGAAGAGCTGGAAAACAAATTGGCTGAGCTGCGAGATAAGCTCAGTGAGGTGAAGTTACAGAATCAGGATCTACAGCGAGAGTTGGAGAGCTGCATGGCCGATTTTGAACTCGCCATTGGTCAAAAGCGCGAGGCCGAGGAGGCTCTTATGAGCATGCAGGAAGAGCTCGATAACGCCACAAACGATCTCATTGCTTTACAATCGGAGCGCGACGAAGCATTAAGGGAGCATGGTGAATTGGAGGCCAACTTTGAAGATCTTCGCAACGAAGCTCAGATGGAGATTGACACTCTGGAGGCCGAAGTTCAGCGGATGCAGGCCGACTTGAATGACAGATCCGAAAACTTTGAAAGTTTGCAAAAGGAGATGCGACAGATGAGCGAAGCGCTCCTAGGCCTGGAAGACGAACAAGAACACAAACTTCGACACATCCAACAGCTTGAGGAAGACCAGGCTAACCAAACACATCGCATTCAGCACTTGGAGAAGGAGCAAGAATCTTCTAACAAAGAGCTAGAGGACCTGGAGCAGAAGCTTCTCGAAGCCAATGAAAAGAACCAGCGCCTTTCCGTCCAGCAGGAGTCATCACAAGGCGAAATTTCGTTCCTTCGGGAAGAGCAGGAAGCCGACAAAATCCGCATTGGCGATTTAGAGGCGGCTATGTCCAATACGGAGCGAAGCTTGGAGGATGAAAAAGAACGGGTCAAGGAGCTGGAGAATCGCATGCAAGAGGAACGTTTGCAATGGGAGGACGTTACCACTAAGAAGGATGCAGATGTCCAACAATTATTTGCCAACCTTCAGCGTGAGAATGCCACTGCCAAGGACGATGTCAGGCGACTGCGTAAGAACTTGTCGTCTCGTGAGGTCGAGGCAACAGAGTGGAAGGAGAGGCTGTTGGAGCTGGAGAACAACCTGAGGGAAGCATTGGGTGACCTGAATGGCACCCGTTCTTCGCTGCTAAAGGTACGGCATGCCCATTCTCCTTTTCCATTTATTATTGTACTAACCTGACCTTTCTTTGATAGTCTATTGCTCGGATGCAGCGTGAGCTTGAAAACACTGTTCGTGAGCTTGATACCTCTAAAGCAGCGTTGGTTGAGAAAGATCGCATCATCAAGCAGCGTGATTCGCTTATGGAGTCACACGCCTTGGAAACGCGAAAGATTACCGAATTACTTGAAAAGGAGCGCGTTGCCCACCGCAATACCAAGTCCCAGTATGAGTCGTTCCAAAAGACGCATCAGCATCTCACCCGAACGGCCAGCACCCAAGATGTCCGTATCAACGAACTGGAAGCTACGAGAGGCCAGGATCGCCGGAAGCTTGCTATGCTAGAACAAACAGCCCGAGAGCAGCTACTAGAGAGGAACGAACTACTGCTTCTCTTATGGCACAAACTCAGCAACCTCTGTGGTCGGGAGTGGGCGAATAACAACACGCTTGTTGACCGGCAGGTAGTCCCTACCATCGAAGTTATTGCAAGCCGCTTGCCAGGATTTTCCAAGAACCTTCTTGCTGCTGTCAAGACAATCGAGGGCATGTTTGCGGCCCTGACAACAAAGATCAAAGCAGTCGAGAAGGATCTTTATCGGGAGTACCAGGCTCTGGAGAACAACCTGGATGTGCGGATCAAGAAGCTTGATAGGCTGGAGACTATGGTTCGCAACTCGGTTGCCACCGGCTCGCTGAGTTCTCATGATGCGGCAAATCGGATGATGCGCCTTGAGGAGGCATATCGTCAGCTTAAGGTGGAGAATGCCACGCTGAGAACTGCTAACGATGTTCGTGCTCGCGCGGCCCATCAAACGCCTGGAAGGTCTGAGATTGGCGCCGGCTCACCGTCACCGGTACCTCCTCGCAGCTCTGGCGATCGTCCTCATAGCTCGGCTTCGAAGGGAAGGGCGTCATCTACGGTGCGTGCCCCGTCCTCTTCGGGAATTCCAGTGTCGTCTTCTAGAACTGGACTGGGTCTCTTGGATGCAACAGGCTCAGACGGATCCAACGATAACCGCTGGTTGCTGAGACTCCGGGATATGGAGTATAAGCTGAAGATGGAGCGAGAAGGACGCAACCAGGATAGACAGGCCGCTCGGCAACGGCTTGGCGGCCTGGAAAACGAAAACAGGGATCTCAGAGAGAAAGTGAGACGCACGAACCAAGACGCTGAATAAAAAGCCTTTGTGAAGGAGAGAGAAGGTGGCGGAGCGGAAACAAAAATTCAAACAACTAAGAGCTTCAGGCTTGCATTATGCACATTGGTTTTTTTTTTTTTTTTTTTTTTTTTTTTTTTTTTTTT